>JANAVB010044218.1:7443938-7892745 GCA_029216955.1 Iris pallida
ACCGCACACACTGTCCTGCTACTCGGGTGTGAATGCACAGTAGACACGACACTTGGACACGAGATATTGGACACACACGAAGGGGCATTGACTGACACCACGTGTGTCAAGTTTCAGGGTCTCTCGTGTCGTGTCGGACACGTAATTTAGTGTGCACGGGTTTTACACTGGGTCTTTCAGTCAATTTTTCGTGCACTGATACGCACTTCTGGACACGACACCGTGACACGTGGACCCGTGTTAGGCTGTCTCAGACCTAGAGCTACACTAGGCGAACCCATATGTGTGATCACGAGATCTAATTCGTGTCGTGTCGTGTCCTAGACTCTCTGGAACACGTGCACAATGATTGCTATCCAGTTATTGATTTCAGTATTAAATTTGATTTTAAATGTTTAAATTACTAATTAGATCCTAGACTTGGTTAACAATCTCTGTTAGTTGATGTTACTTATTGGAATAGGTTGTTTGTCATATGAAATGGGATTTGAACTTGAAGTTCATGCATGGACTGATACCATACTATATTTTCTAGTTCCCTGAACTTCAATCCTATTTTAAATCCTATTTTAACTGATGTTTTAAGTATCACAAGTGATCCTACATAGTTGTTAGTTCATAATTAGTTCAAAGTTTCATTTAGATTATGCTTCATGATGTGGGGTGGGAATTTTGACATTGAGTTGTATGTATGGACTGATACATGTTTTAAATCCCTATTTTTCTTATGTTCACCATATTTAATCTGCCTTAAATGATGTTTAGATAGTCATGTATGATCCTACATGCTGTTAGTCCATGTTTAATTCAATTTTCTTATTCGAATAGGCTTATATATATGGGATCGGGACTGTGTTGGTGTATTGACTGATACCTTGTTTCCAATATCCTGAATTGACTTCCCTTCCTAAATGAGCTGTCAAATAGTTCTTAGTAACCTGAGAATTGATTCCTTAGAACTGTAAAGTGATTTCCATGTTAATGTAGATCACTGTAAGACTTGTGATGGGATTAATTCACTGTTATCGAGTTCCTTTAAATCCCAGTTTCAAACTGAAATTTGATGTTAATTCTACATACATTACATTGGTTGTTTGTTTGATTTAATGATTTGCAATGACTGTTATCACATATTTGAATGACTGATTTGTGTTGGTAATGTTAGCTCACTGACTTGAATGACTCTTATCACACATTTGAATGACTAATTTGAATGATTAAATAGCCATGTTTAGTTCATGATTGAATGACTGTTATCACACATTTGTAACCTGAAAACTGTTGATTCATAGTTAACTGACAATGGAGTTATGTTAAAACTGTCTTTCTTCTCATTTACAATTGTTTTCGATTTCCATTTGACTGGAAATCTGAGAACTGAATGCTTTTCTCAATTTAACTGTTCTTCTTATTAAACTGAACTTGAATGAATTTTAATGAGAGCTTTTATACATTGTTAGTCATTGTCATTGATTTTCTTCTTTGACTGTTTCGAATTGGTGTGATGGTGGATTGGCTTATCTAGTTAACTGTCAATGTTTTTCCAGATCATTGTTTTTCCAGATTTTCCTACACTCTCATATCAGTACACTAACACCCCCTGAACACTACACATTTCCATGTACTATTCACTGATTTCCTATTCCTATGTGACTACCCTCTTATCACATCTACACACACACAAAGCTGAAATCTGAGACATTCCACTGTTTTGACACACACTCTCATGACACTATACCATGCCACACACACTACCTTAAACTCTCAATAACACACACATATATACACACTCTTAGCAAATGCAAAAGTATGTTAGATAATGTAAATATGCAATGTTAGCCTATACAATGTTGGCTATGTATGTTTTGTCTAAAACTAAAATGTAGGCCATGTAGATACAATATGGAATATATGATATGTTTGAATGCCATGATTTAGTGTCTAATTCACATGCCATGTTATATGCCTAGCCTATGCTATGCAATATAAGCCATGTTATGTTAACTTAGCTAAAAATGCCATATAATCTATGAACCCATGCCATGTGTGATATGCCTAGTGATCTAAACTAATATGGGCATGTGTAGATATAAGTAGACATGTACACTCTATGTGAATGTTGCCTAATGTATATCCTATGATACTAATGTATGCATGCTACATAGATTGGGTATTGTTGGCTTGTATAGCCTTGGAATAGAGTGTGCTTGCTAGGATAGTCTTGGCTAGACCTAGAATGACTTGTTAGTCTAGGTTTAGAATTGGAATGGTTTAGTTGACCTAGTTTGACTAGTGTAGTTGACCATGGTTGACCAAGAGTTGACTTTGGCCTAGTTCGACCTAGACAACATGCAGATGCATTGTAGATTACATTTATCATCTCCTGTATACATCTTGACTTGTGTTGCTCCAACTAGGAGTCAGGTAGCTTATCTCGGACAGTACATTTACTTCAGACATTCATATACCAGGCGAGTACATTCTCTGATTATTTCATAACTTGCTTAGAATTATATTCCTGCTCTAGTTTACCTTATTTGATGCTGTCACGATATTATCACAGATTGGTACTATATGGATCCTTTTATACGATATTATCCCCCTCGGAAGCATCAGATACATCATGTCGTGTGTGTTTGCCATGAAATATAAATAAACAGAACAATTATCGGAGGACTGGACTTTTACTTCACAATACAAACTCGCTTGTACAAAGAAAGTCTAGGGACGAAAACCTAGGTACAACAATCTAAGTACAATTATTTATTTTAGATTCTGGGGGGTGACGGTAGATGCTCGAAAAAGCGACGGCAGCTCTGCCTTACTCCTTGGACGATCGGATGTAGCCTTGGCTCCGAAAAAGATCTGTTTGGCGTTAATGAAGAAATGCTCTCCTTGCTTTCTCTCTTTAAGTCTCTTCAGGTGCTCTGGTGCTCTTCTCTAAAAAAAAGTCCACTTCGCAAGGGAATGGCACCTTGCTATTTATAGGAGTGGGATGCAATCATTAGGGTTTGTAATGATTGCCTCCTTGATATGTTGGCGGTTAAGGACCAATTAATCTGGACCCTTCATTCTGATTGTAGCAAATCTAGGTAATTAATGTAGATTGCATCAAATTTCTGTGGGCAATAAATGTTGATTGCCATGAATATTCGCGACTTGTGATGGCCTGCCACGTGTCCAATTTGCTCGATTTGACTTGATCTGGGCAATTAAGGTGATTGCAACAAATCTGATTTTGTTAGGATTTATTAGTACCCATAATTCCAGAAGATAAGACTGTCACGTGTCTCAATCGTTGTGACAAGCGCCACGTGTCCTCCATTGGGTCATCTTGGCAGAGCCGCATATGAGTGGACCGCATGAGGATGAATGACCGCATGAAGATGGACAGCCGCATAGGGATGAACAGTCGTATGAAGATGGGCAGCCGCATGAGGATAGGCAGCCGCATGCTGACGGGCGGCCGCATAAAGGATGCAGCCGCATGAAGATGGGGGCCGCATGAAGGGGTGCCACCACATGAAGATGGGTGGCCGCATGAAGTGGGCGGCCGCATAAAGTGGGCGGCCACATAAATACAGCAGCCGCATGCCTTGGGACTCGGTAGATTCTGGCAGCTGTGAAAAGATCTTCTCCTCTTCCCTAGGAACACGCCATTATGTCAGTCATTATTGCGTCTTTATGTCAGAGCTGTCATTTGTCAGAGCTGTTAGCCGTCAGGGCATTGAATGCAGCCAAAGATGAAGGGAGAAGCTGTTGAAGGCCACGTGGCTCTGGGTCTATCCGAGCCGCATAGACGCTTGAGCCGCATGGACCCCTGAGCCGCATGGAGATCTTTGGCCGCATAGATCCTTCTTTATTCTTTTCCATGCTTCTACAAGACCCCCTTCAAAGTTTTCAATTTGTAAAATTGAAATACTTTGAATAAGAAGCATGTCTATGTATAAACTCTTCGGGCCGCGTAGGATGCTCTGACCGCATGAGTGTCTCAGCTGCATGGCCCCCTCAGCCGTATGGCCATCTGAGCCGCATGGTCGTTCCAGCCGCATGGTCATCTGAGCCGCATGGGCTCCTTACCACGTCTTTATGCCATGTGTGCAAATCTCTTGCATTGATTGCCTTTGATTTGCTGTCAGATTTAAGGCCGCTTTTTGGGGCAAGATCCCAAGAGTTTAGCCTTAAATAATCAGATCGCCTTGATAACCGAAGAGTCGGTTATACTGCACATGGATCGATACGTCGGTCCATTGGGGTTCTGCCTATAAATAGCAGAGTTTTTGGAAAGAAGACTTTCTTTACTTTCTGCTCTTGCCCTAGCTCTCTTGTCTTCGTCCTCCTTCTTCGATCATAGTAATGGCTCCCAAGAAGACTGTTGCGGTAAAGGGTAAGAAAGCGGCTTCGTCTTTGACTGTCGTGCCCCCCGTTCGTCCTGACGTCCACCCTGCCATCGAAGGTAAGGACTATGTAGAATATTGAATACTTCGAAACCCTAAAAGAGCGGGCTCTGCTGCATGTTTTATGCACAAGCCTTTAATGCAAACTGTTCAAATTGTATGGGCCGCATACACGTCCCATGACCGAGCCGCATGGGGGTATAACCCATGTCCGAGCTGCATGGGAGTTGTCTTAATGGGCCGCATGAACACTTCTGAATGTCTTCTGACTGTTTTCATTTACTTTATCTTTGGTTCTTGTAGTATCTCCACCGGAGGCTGGGATCATTGTGAAAGAGGAGCCACTGCCTCCTTTCATCAAACAGGAGTCATCATTTGTTAAGGAGGAGATGATACCGAAAGAAGAACCGGAGCCCGAGGGGGAGGGAAGCCTTCCAAATATCGAAATCGCTAAAAAGGAGGAGCCCCAATCTGAGGGTGGTAGCGCCGGGAATTCTTATTCTCCTACTCTGGACGAGGATCTTTCTCGATTGCATCCTTCATATGGAAGGTGGTTGAGGGAATGGTATATGCGCCCCCGCAACTAGGATCCAGGGGCTCTCGCAGATGTCTGTCTTTTGTTTTTGATGTTTCTGTCTGTCTTTGTAGAAGCATGAAAAAGAAGAGAAAAATGGTCCATGCGGCCAAAGAGCCTCATGCGGCTCAGAGGGCCCATGCGGCTCAAGTGTCCCATACGGCTCAAGCACATAGGTAGTTCGAGTAAACTCCATGCGGCCCAGAGAGAGAGGCCACGTGGCATTCAAAACAGCTGTGCCCAACGTCTGGACACATTTAATGCTCTGACGGCTGACAGCAGACAGATGACAGACCTGACATAAAGTAGTCATAATGACTGACACAAAAAATAGTATTTTCCTAGGAAATAAGGAAAATTTTCACCAATGTGGCGCTGTCTACCAAACTTCAAGGCAGGTCCATGCGGCCAGACTAGACGAGTTCATGCGGCCATTGCAGAGAAATCTATGCGGTTCAACCATGAAGGCCCCCCATGCGGCTCAGCCATGAAAAAACCCATGCGACTCGGCCATGAAAACTCTCGTGCGGCTCGTCCATGAAGACCCCCATGCGGCTCGGTCATGAACATATTCATGCGGCTCTGTCACGACCCGCACCCTAGAGTAAGGGTACGAGACGTGGGTACGTCCAGCCTACGCCGCAGTGTCTACGGTAGAACGCTGTCCTAGGTCACAATATCTAACACTGAAGGTAATACAGTTATACTCCCCGAATGGGGGTGACATAACACAATATAAACTCAACCACAACTAAGGTAGAACATGTAAGATAGATTGATAATGAAAGATAAAAAAATATCCAGAACAGAGAATCACAAAGATACAATCCAGAATTCTAAGTGTCTAAAATAATACATCTCAGAAAATCCCAAAATCTAGTACAGTAATCCCAAAATAGAAAGACAAATCCTAAACTAAAGGAGTGTCGTCTACAGCTAATGGATCCTGCTGCTGGTCCAAATCCTGGCACTCATCTAGTGTGGCACCGTAGTAAGTAGGGCAGAACGCCTCAGCCTCGTCCTCTGTAATATTTTAACAGGTCCAGTCAGGACGGGAACGAGCACATATCTCTCAAACAATTCTTAGCAGGTTAGAAAAATAAATCATGCAATAGAGTAAAATACAGGAAGTGCTGAATGGAAGTACAGGTAAAACAGGAGATATTTTGTAACTAGAAATAGATACATGATAGTAAAGACTGTAAGTGACTACGTGATTTAGAGTACAATATGGTTATGTAAACGGCTTAGGGGCACATGAATACAAATAAGGAGGCACATGAATACCTACTGGGATTGTTTCCACATAACCAATTCTACTCACCCCGCCCCAATCAATACACAAGGATCCGTTCAGGTTATGTTATAAGCACATGAATACAGCTAAGATACGTGAACTTATGTAGTGAGTAGTACATGAAGCACATGATAAACACATGAGCACATAAAGCACATAAAGCACATGAGAACATGTAAAAATATGAACTAGTACGAGTACAAGGAGTACCTGATGCACATGATAAAGTACATGAACATGAAATACCCGATGCACCCGTAGAGGGATAACATCTCAGGAAGGGATCCATATAGTACTAATCCGTGAAGATACGTGTCAGCATCATGTAAAGTAATCTAAAGCAGAAATATAGTCCAGACAGGTATGAAAAGATCAGAGAATGTACTCACCTGCTAACTGAAAGTCCGAGATGAAAGTACTGTCCGAGGAGTGGTGTCTGGCTCCTAATTAGAACAGTACGAGGCACAACAAGTCCAGAATAGAAATATCATGTACTACAATGCTTCTACATGAATCTAGGTCAATCTAGACCAAAGTCAACTCTTGGTCAACTCTGGTCAATCCTAGAAGTCAAACTAGGTCAACCAAGTCTAATCTAGGTCAACTAGTCTAATCTAGGTCTAACAAGACTATTCTAGGTTATACCATGTCAAGCCTACCAATACACATCTCTACATGTCATATATCTAGCCTATAGCCTACTAGACACATCTCACACATGTTATCTTCTATAGCTGATCAATACACAAAGATATATATATATATATATATATATATATATATATATATATATATATATATATATATATATATATATATATATATATATATATAAAATCTAATTAGATTATACCCATAATGGCTATCCCTACATTACACCCACACAACCTATATATAACATACATTGTTACACATCTAAAAGAGAATACATATATATATATATATTATCTAGTACACAAATAGACCCATTAAATAATATAACTAGAAAACACCCTATAGGCTAATGTGTACCCAACCACACTATAAGTTAATACATGAGTACACTACAATACTAAATGATAATACACATATATACATGTAGATTAAGAGGGGGACACAAGTACATGTGTCCAAGTGTATGTGTGTGTATAGAGTGCATGAAAACAGTGTGAACAAGGAAACAATGAAAAAATCAGTGAGCATTGGTAAAACAGTGTAACAGTGTGTTAGGCTTGTGTGTGGGTGATGATGAGTGACTTGTGTGTGAGTGACAAGAGTGATAGAATAAAAAAACAGTGGCAAATCAGTCCCTGTAATTTCCAGATTGTTAGAGTTATCCTTAAGCTGCAGGAACACTCAGGTTTTAACAGTTAATAACATTTGAACAAATAAAAGGAAAACAGTGAAATGGCAAAACAAGAATTAGTGAAGGGAAACATGACAGAGAATTACAATAGGAATAGAAAATCCAGTAGGTAACCATGTATCCTGGAAACAATGAAAGCTAACTGAATTTACACCTCAGGTATTCAGTTTCAGGTTTCCAAAAACTGGAACACAAACCAATCTCATACAACAGTTAGGGTCTGCTTGGTAATGGTGTTTTCACCGGTTTTGGGGTATTTTTGAACCGACCGTTTATGAAAACCCCTGTTTGTTAATTTTTTTGAGGCACTGGTTTTCGTCGGCTCAAAAGCCCCCCAAAACCGGTGTAATGTATTTTTGGGTGGCTTTGTAAACACCCCAAATCGATGGGTTTTGAGCGGCTTTATTTTTTTATTCCATTTATATCCTCACAAAATATATATAATTATAACTACTGATACTCTTCCCTATTTAATCTATTTGTGTAAAAAACTTTCAGAACCGCTCGTTAGTGAATTACCAAGCATGGATTGGACTGGTTTAAAAGCCGCTACTTAAAAACCACCCAAAATCGGACCCCTCATAGCCGCTCATAACCGGTACTCTAAAAACACCTCATAACCGCTACCCCTACAATTGCCAAGCAGACCCTTAAGGAACAAGGTTAACAAAGGAAAATATGGAATTTCCAGTTCAATTCATTCCCAGGTTTTAACATATTAACTTAGTTCAACTATGAAACTCAGATTTACACACATGAACTTTGGTTTACACTGAACTCAGTGAAATACAGTTGAATCTCAGGTTTTGAAGAGTGAGTCTCATTCTCAGGTTTCTATTAACTGAAGACTCAACTAATCAATACACAATTTAAACACACCATATCAGTTATGAAGAATGACAGTTTTGAAATCAATGTAACCATGTACATCTCAGTTTTATACATAAGGAGGAAATCAGTTTGAAATACAAAGCAATACCCCCAACTCTCATTCACAGAATTTGAAACTTAAATCACAGGTTTTAGAAGAATGAAACATTCCTAAATTAGCTGATGACAGTTCATAAAGAACCAAAACCCATAGTTCAGAATATACAATCACAGGTTTAAGTTGAAAACTAGGAACTAAATCTCAGTTTGAAATACACATTCTCAGGCCTTAAACACTTTCGAAAATGAACTCACAAGTCCAAAACTCAAACTCACAACCAAAGGCCCATAATTGAGTGCAATAACTTAGCTAATAGGAAATGTAATATGAGGGAATCAATGTCAAATGAAAACATAACATAAAAGAGAATTAAAACTGTTTTGGGAAAACTGGGAAAACCAGTATCAGAGCATGTATCAGAATATTGCAGTTCAATCCCAAAAATCGAGCCAAAACTCCAACAAAACCATTCCTAATGTGCACCTTAATATAATAGAGTTTAAACATGATATTTAGAATCTAATCAGCAAATAAAACACAATTTAAACTCATAAAAATCGATTTAAAACCATCATCAACACTCTGTGCACTGAACCGCACAGTGCAGTGCACGTGCACGGCCCACAACGTGTCCGACACGACACGAGGACTCGTAAAACTTTACGAGCCTCGTGTCAGTCATTGACACAATGCCTATGACGAGTTTCAAGCATCGAAACCCCCTGTGCACAGAGAAATCGTGCACGAGCAGCAGGGGAGAAAATCTGCCCGCGCGCGTGTGCACGACCGCGTGTCCATGCGCTCGTGTCGGCCCAACCCGACACAAAAATGTGCTCAGTGTCCAAGAAATGTATAAGCGAGCCTAAAATGGATTTTTCTATTTAAACACAATCACAAAAATCGATCGAAATGCCCTTTGAGGCATTTCGTCGAACACTAACCTAGACACGCTGGTACGTGTCCGATACGGATACAAAATGGGTCCAAATTCTAGGATTAGCCTATCCTACTGTTAGGCTAGGGTTAGGACAACCTAGAAATAATTTTTAACAGAATTTAAAAGCAATGGAAGGAATTATACCTATAGGTGAACAATGGTTCAAAATCCCCAAATGGGAAGAGCTCCACAAACCACCAAACTTCCTCAAATTGTGTGTTCCCTGAAAATACTCATCAACAACAGTAAGAATACTAACATTAGATCCTAATGCAATTTATTTGAAGAAATTTGGAGGAGAAATGGGTTTTCTAAGGATTTACAAGGATGGGGACTCACCTCTTCCAAATGGCAAAGTTTCCTAAAGAGGCAACCCTAATTTTAAGAGGATATAAATAGGGGGGGCTGTCCATAGTGGCTGGTCAGATTTTCTAGGGTTAGGGCTTGGTTCAATGGGTGTGGGCTATGGGCCATTAAGCCTATTAGTCATAAAATGACTTGTGACTTCACAAGCCATTCCTTAATCAATCTAGCCCCTAATTTCACCAAACTAATCCCAATGAGTTAATCCTCATTAACTTAAGTTATCCTAGGTTTTCAAATCCTAATCACTTAGTCATGACCTAGGTTAGCCACTATGTTAGTCTCCAAGGTCAACATAAGTCAAAGTCTCTAAAACACCAAAAACAATTATTCTAAAAATCACTCAAAAATCACATTAATTATAAATAATAATAACAATTTAAAATAAATTCCAAAATTTTGGAAATGACCAAAATACCCTCAAGCTAGAAAAGTGGTAGTGACAAATCTACCCCCCTTAAAATAATTTCGTCCTCGAAATTTAAAGGCGAAACTAACTGCTAAGAAGGATAGAAAAGTATACCTCAAGGTCCAAAAAGATAGGGGTACCGCTCGCGCATCTCATCCTCCCGCTCCCAGGTAGAATCTCCTGGAGAATGATGCCTCCATGCGACGCGTACCAAGGGTATCACCTGGTTCCTCAATACCTTCTCTCGGCGATCCAGAATCTCCACAGGCTGCTCTGGATAACTGAGAGTAGGTCCAACCTCTATCTCCGAGTGATCGAGTACATGGCTAGGGTCAGCCACGTACCGTCTCAGCTGTGATATGTGGAATATGTTGTGGATGCCCACTAGTGCAGGTGGCAAGTCTAGCCTGTATGCCACGTTACCGACTCTCCCGCTGATAACGAAAGGGCCGATGAAGCGCGGGCTAAGCTTCCCACCTCCACCAAAACGTATCGTACCACGAGTCGGAGATATCCGCAAAAAAAACCATGTCTCCAACCTAATCACAAGCAAGGTCTCAAGTTACTAAAAATCAAACATGATCAATCAACAAAACCAAACAAAACACAACCTAATTCTAATCCTATCCCTAAATCTGTACCTCAAACTCCAGCGGCCTCCGGTGGCTATCGACCCAGTGCCGATGTCTGTCCTGCACCACACAAAGTCTGTCCCTGATGAGCTTCACCTTCTCGGCTGCGTCAACAACCATCTCTGGTCCCAGTAAAGCTCTCTCTCCAACATTATCCCAAGATAAGGGTGTACGACACCTACGCCCGTACAGAGCCTCAAACGGTGACATCTCAATGCTGGCCTGATAACTGTTGTTGTAAGCAAACTCTACCAAATACAGGTGATCCTCCCAGGAACCTCCAAAATCCAGGACGCACGTCCGCAGCATATCCTCAAGGGTCTGAATAGTCCTCTCTGACTGTCCGTCCGTCTGGGGGTGGTATGCGGTACTAAACTTGAGCTGAGTACCCAAGCTAGTCTGCAGACTCCTCTAGAAATGGAAAGTAAAGCGACTATCCCGATCTGAGACTATGCTGACGGGAACTTCGTGAATCCTGACTATCTGTCTCATATACAACTCCGCCAACCTCTCTGTGGACGTACCCACCTTGAATGGCAAGAAGTGGGCCGATTTGGTCAACCTGTCAATGATAACCCAAATCGCGTCTTTTTCTCCTGGTGTACGCGGCAACCCCGATACAAAATCCATGGTAATGTGTTCCCACTTCTACTCTGGAATGGGCAACGACTACAACAAACCTCCGGGCCTCTGCCTCTCTGCCTTGACCTGCTGACAGATCAAGCATCTGGCTAGAAAGTTGGACACCTCCCTCTTCATCCCGTACCACCAGACATGCTCTCGCAGATCCCTGTACATCTTGTTGGCACCAGGGTGTATAGAGTACTGCGATCTGTGAGCCTCCTGCATAATCTACTCTCTGAGCTCCCCGCTGGGCATACATAACTGGGAACCGTGCCTCAGGGTACCATCCTCTGCAAGTGAGAACTCAGCATCCTCCACTCCCATACTGATCTGCTCTCGGATACACCGCAGAGCCACATCATCGAACTGTGCCGCCTTGATCCTGTCCATCAAATCCGACTGTATCTAAAGGCCCCATAACTGCATCTGTACTCCGGGCACAATTACCTCTATCCTAAGGCTCTCCAAGTCTGCAAGCAGGTGCCGATCCATGGTCAAACACATGGCTGTCGGATACCTACTCAAGGCATCGGCAACCACGTTGGCCTTCCCCGGGTGATACTGAAGTGAGATATCAAAGTCCTTCATCAACTCAAGCCACCTGCGCTGCCTCATGTTGAGCTCCTTCTGTGTAAACACATACTTCAAGCTCTTGTGATCTGTGAAAATCTCCACTCTCTCGCCATACAGATAGTGCTTCCATAACTTCAAAGCAAAAATTACCGTCGCCAGCTCCAGGTCATGGGTAGGGTAGTTTTTTTCATGGGGACGTAATTGCCTGGAAGCATAGGCAATCACCTTCCCATGCTGCTGCAAGACACAACCCAGCACCTTCCCTGAAGCATCACTATAAATAGTGAAACCACCTGATCCTGAAGGCAATGTTAGAATCGGAGCTGTCGTAAGCCGCTTCTTCAACTCATCAAAAGCTGCCTGACACTCCTCTGACCAAATAAATTCAATATCCTTCCGGGTCAACCGCGTCAACGGCTCTGCAACCCGGGAGAAATCCTGCACAAACCTCCTATAGTATCCTGTCAGCCCCAGGAAACTCCTGATCTTGGCCACTGAAGTCGGCGTTGTCCAAGCCTCAACTGCTACAATCTTCTTGGGGTCTACTGAGATACCATCTCCAATCACCACATGCTCCAAGAAGTCCACCTGGTCCAAGAAAAACTCACACTTGGAGAGTTTCCCATAAAGCTGCTCCCGCCTGAGAGTCTCCAGCACTATCCGCAGATGCTCCTCGTGCTCCTCCTCTGTCTTGGAATATACCAAGATATCATCAATGAACACCACCACGAACTTGTCCAAGTACTGGTGGAACACCTTGTTCATTAGATTCATAAACACTGTTGGTGCATTGGTTAGCCCAAACGGCATAACCAAAAACTCAAACTGCCCGTACCGCATCCTGAAAGCGGTCTTGGGAATATCCTCCTTCCTCACCTTCACCTGGTGATAACCCGACCTCAAATCAATCTTGGAGAACACCCGAGCTCCGTTCAACTGATCAAACAGATCATCGATCCGCGGCAGTGGGTATCTGTTCTTGATTGTCAGGTTGTTGAGTGCCCTGTAGTCGATACACATCCGTACCGACCCATCCTTCTTGGGTACGAAAAGTATCGGTGCACCCCAAGGTGAAGAACTCGAGCAAATGAAACCCTTGTCCTGCAGCTCATCCACCTGCTTCTTCAGCTCCACCAACTCGCTGTTGTTCACTCGATAGACATGCTGAGAGATCGGTTCTGCACCGGGAACCAAGTCTATCGAGAACTCTACATCTTTATCCGGTGGAAGCCCTGGAAACTCCTCTGGAAACACGTTCATATACTCTGCGATGAAGGGATACGGAGCCACCTGCTCCTCGACTGAAGCTCCACAGAAGACTCCGCCGTCCTGCTCTGCCTGCCGTCGGGTGTACTCAAACTCTGCCTCTCCTGGCGCCCCGAACAAAACTCTACCCCCACGGCAATCAATACGGGCATGGTGTCTACTCAGCCAGTCCATACCTAATACAATGTCGTAGTTCGGTAATGGCATGACTAGTAGACTCATCCCCAACTCTAGGCCTCCCAAAATGATACTCTTCCCTCCGCAAACATCACTCACGAGGATGACCCAACCCCCGGTCGTGATCTTGCAGGTCCTAGGCAATGGTTCAGAAACCAAACTGTGTCTAGCATACGATACAGACACAAAGCTGTGGGAAGCCCCAGAATCAAAGAGTACAAATGCTAGAAGGGAGTCGAGAAGAACCGAACCTGCTATTAGCTCTCCGATGGCCTCGGCATCCTCAGCTGCCATGGCGAAAGCTCGCCCCTGCTGTCCACCCCGTGCCTGCTGCTGGTGCTGCTGGAACCTCTGCTGCTGGGTCGGCAGGGTTGGTCCCCTCTGCTGGACTGCTGGAGCCTTGGCTCCACCTTCCTGCTGTCCTCGTCCAAAAGCCCCTGGGTAGTCCCTCAACTGGTGATCTCCAACACCACAAAGTTGGCACTTTCCTAGCTTCTTCCTGCACTCATGGATCATGTGCCCTGGCTTCTTGCAGAAGGCACAAATAACTACCGGACGAGGTACCTGCTGCCCTCTCTGCTGCTGGTGCTGCTGCACTGGCCTCTGCTACTGATGCTGCTGCTGATACTGCTGCACTGACCTCTGCTGCTGCTGCTACTGGAAGTGAGGCTTCTTGGCCTGCCCCTGACTGTTACTGCCACCCTGGAAGTCACGACCCCTCTTCTGCTTCAGTCCTAGGTCGTCCTCCGCCGCCATGGCCCCAGAAAATATCTCAGCAAAAGTGGCGTTCCGGCGCTCTTAGTCAGCGATCGAACCTCTCTAATCAGGCCTCGACGAAACTTTCTCGCCTTCGTCTTCTCAGACAAATCATCAATGAACGGGGCCAGTCTGCAGAACTCTCCGGCATACTCAGCCACCGTCTGGTTCCCCTGAACCAGAGCCTAGAACTGTGCCTCGATACCTCCCAAGGCAACATCAGGGAAGAACTGTTCTTTAAACAGTTCCTTGAACTGGGCCCAAGTCTGGCCCTCAACTCCTACTCTGGGATCTGTCTGATACCTTGCTCGGGCCAAATCCTGCATCTAGCTGCCTGCTGCCTCGATATGTAGTCGAGCTGGTATCTCTGCTAGTCGAAAGATCTCCTCGATGTGCTCTATCCAATCATCTGCAACATGGATGCCCTCTGTGCCGAAGAACTCCCGAGGGTGCATCTTCTGGAAGTCCTGTATATCCTTCTCCCTCCGACGGGGCTGCTGCTGAGTCCCCTGAGCTGTGATCATCTCCACTGTCGTGCGAACCAGCTGGTGCGCCTCATCGATCCCCTGTCTGAAATCTGCAGTCTGCCTCGTCTGATGCTTGCTGGTGGGACTCCAAAATCCTCTCCACAAAGGAGAAGAGATGGGCAGCATCTACCATCCCCGCAGGCGGAGGCTGCTGCGTGGGAAGGATCTCTGGAATCACAACTGGCCTCCTGACTGCTGGAGGTGCTCCTCCAAAAGTGGCAGAAACTTCCACTCCTGAGGGATGCTCTGGCCCTGAAGCACTGGAAGCTGGCTGCTGGATACGAGAGGTGGCGGACCCCTATCCAACATCTCCCGTCACGGGGCGATGCGATCGCGTCTCAACCATCATGGAGACACAGATCAAATAAGAAACAATTACTGAGAATGAGTCAAAATAATCAAAGGAGGACAGTTTAAAATTCTAAGGAAGACAATAAGCAGCAAAATAGATATACGGAATCTGATAAGGAGTTTTCCTATTGTGGTTGAGTACCTTCAAAATGTGCTAATTTCTGCTGCAGGCTGCAGCGATATTCTAGTTCGAATACCACTACACTTATATCTTAGACCTGCATGGGCCACCACTAAAAACGTGTCACGACCCGCACCCTAGAGTAAGGGCACGAGACGTGGGTACGTCCAGCCTACGCCGCAGTATCGGCGGTAGAATGCTGTCCTAGGTCATAACATCTAACACTGAAGGTAATACAGTTGTACTCCCCGAATGGGGGTGACATAACACAATATAAACTTAACCACAGCTAAGGTAGAACAGGTAAGATAGATTGATAATGAAAGATAAAAATATCCAGAACAGAGAATCACAAAGATACAATCCAGAATTCTAAGTGTCTAAAATAATACATCTCAAAAAATCCTAAAATCTAGTACAGTAATCCCAAAATAGAAAGACAAATCCTAAACTAAAGGAGTATCGTCTACAGCTAATGGATCCTGCTGCTGGTCCAAATCCTGGCACTCATCTAGTGTGGCACCGTAGTAAGTAGGGCAGAACGCCTCAGCCTCGTCCTCTGTAAAATCATGCAATAGAGTAAAATACAGGAAGTGCTGAATGGAAGTACAGGTAAAACATGAGATATTTTATAACTGAAAATAGATACATGATAGTAAAGACTGTAAGTGACTACGTGATTTAGAGTACAATATGGTTATGTAAACGGCTTAGGGGCACATGAATACAAATAAGAAGGCACATGAATACCTACTGGGATTATTTCCACATAACCAATTCTACTCACCCTGCCCCAATCAATACACAAGGATCCGTTCAGGTTATGTTATAAGCACATGAATACAGCTAAGATACGTGAACTTATGTAGTGAGTAGTACATGAAGCACATGATAAACACATGAGCACATAAAGCACATGAGAACATGTAAAAACATGAACTAGTACGAGTACAAGGAGTACCTGATGCACATGATAAAGTACATGAACATGAAATACCCGATGCACCCGTAGAGGGATAACATCTCAGGAAGGGATCCATATAGTACTAATCCGTGAAGATACGTGTCAGCATCATGTAAAGTAATCTAAAGCAGAAATATAGTCCAGACAGGTATGAAAAGATCAGAGAATGTACTCGTCTACTAACTGAAAGTCCGAGATGAAAGTACTGTCCGAGGAGTGGTGTCTGGCTCATAATTAGAACAGTACGAGTCACAACAAGTCCAAAATAGAAATGTAATGCACTACAATGCATTCTACATGAATCTAGGTCAATCTAGACCAAAGTCAACTCTGGTCAACTCTGGTCAACCCTAGAAGTCAAACTAGGTCAACCAAGTCTAATCTAGGTCAACTAGTCTAATCTAGGTCTAACAAGACTATTTTAGGTTATACCATGTCAAGCCTACCAATACACATCTCTACATGTCATATATCTAGCCTATAGCCTACTAGACACATCTCACACATGTTATCTTCTATAGCTGATCAATACATAAAGATATATATATATATATATATATATATAATCTAATTAGATTATACCCATAATGGCTATCCCTACATTACACCCACACAACCTATATATAACATACATTGTTACACATCTAAAAGAGAATACATATATATACATATCTATTATCTAGTACACAAATAGACCCATTAAATAATATAACTAGAAAACACCCTATAGGCTAATGTGTACCCAACCACACTATAAGTTAATACATGAGTACACTACAATACTAAATGATAATACACATATATGTATGTGTATTAAGAGGGGGACACAAGTACTGTGTCCAAGTGTATGTGTGTGTATAGAGTGCATGAAAACAATATGAACAAGGAAACAGTAAGAAAATCAGTGAGCATTGGTAAAACTGTGTAACAGTGTGTTAGGCTTGTGTGTGGGTGATGATGAGTGACTTGTGTGTGAGTGACAACAGTGATAGAATAAAAAACAGTAGCAAATCAGTCCCTCTAATTTCCAGATTGTTAGAGTTATCCTTAAGCTGCAGGAACACTCAGGTTTTAACAGTTAATAACATTTGAACAAATAAAAGGGAAACAGTGAAATGGCAAAACAAGAATTAGTGAAGGAAAACATGACATAGAAGTACAATAGGAATAGAAAATCTAGTAGGTAACCATGTATCCTGGAAACAATGAAAGCTAACTGAATTTACATCTCAGGTATTCAGTTTCAGGTTTCCAAAAACTGGAACACAAACCAATCTCATACAACAGTTAAGGAACAAGGTTAACAAAGGGAAATCTAGAATTTCCAGTTTAATTCATTCCCAGGTTTTAACATATTAACTTAGTTCAACTATGAAACTCAGATTTACACACATGAACTTTGGTTTATACTGAACTCAGTGAAATACAGTTGAATCTCAGGTTTTGAAGAGTGAGTCTCATTCTCAGGTTTCTATTAACTGATGACTCAACTAATCAATACACAATTTAAACACACCATATCAGTTATGAAGAATGACAGTTTTGAAATCAATGTAACCATGTACATCTCAGTTTTATACACAAGGAGGAAATCAGTTTAAAATACAAAGCAATCCCCCAACTCTCATTCACAGAATTTGAAACTTAAATCACAGGTTTTAGAAGAATGAAACATTCCTAAATTAGCTGATGACAGTTCATAAAGAACCAAAACCCATAGTTCAGAATATACAATCACAGGTTTAAGTTGAAAACTGGGAACTAAATCTCAGTTTGAAATACACATTCTCAGGCCTTAAACAATTTCGAAAATGAACTCACAAGTCCAAAACTCAAACTCACAACCAAAGGCCCATAATTGAGTGCAATAACTTAGCTAATACGAAATGTAATATGAGGGAATCAATGTCAAATGAAAACATAACATAAAAAAGAATTAAAACTATTTTGGGAAAACTGGGAAAACCAGTATCAGAGCATGTATCAGAATATTGCAGTTCAATCCCAAAAATCGAGCCAAAACTCCAACAAAACCATTCCTAATGTGCACCTTAATATAATAGAGTTTAAACATGATATTTAGAATCTAATCAGCAAATAAAACACAATTTAAACTCATAAAAATTGATTTAAAACCATCACCAACACTCTGTGCACTGAACCGCACAGTGCAGTGCACGTGCACGGCCCACAACGTGTCCGACACGACACGAGGACTCGTGAAACATTACGAGCCTCGTGGCAGTCATTGACACAATGCCTACGATGAGTTTCAAGCGTCGAAACCCCCTGTGCACAGAGAAATCATGTACGAGCAGTAGGGGAGAAAATCTGTCCACGCGCGCGTGTGCACGACCGCGTGTCCACGCGCTCGTGTCGGCCCAACCCGACACAAAAATGTGCTCAATGTCCAAGAAATGTATAAGCGAGCCTAAAATGGAATTTTCTATTTAAACACAATCACAAAAATCGATGGAAATGCCCTTTGAGGCATTTCGTCGAACACTAACCTAGACACACTGGTGCGTGTCCGACACGGACAAGAAATGGGTCCAAATTCTAGGGTTAGCCTATGCTACTGTTAGGCTAGGGTTAAGATAATCTAGAAATGATTTTTAACAGAATTTAGAAGTAATGGAAGGAATTATACCTATAGGTGAACAATGGTTCAAAATCCCCAAATGGAAAGAGCTCCACAAACTACCAAACTTTCTCAAATTGTGTATTCCCTGAAAATACTCATCAACAACAGCAAGAATACTAACATTAGGTCCTAATGCAATTTATTTGAAGGAATTTGGAGGAGAAATGGGTTTTCTATGGATTTACAAGGATGGGGACTCACCTCTTCCAAATGGCAAAGTTTCCTAAAGAGGCAACCCTAATTTTAAGAGGATATAAATTGGGGGGCTGTCCATAGTGGCTGGTCAGATTTTCTAGGGTTAGCGCTTGGTTTAATGGGTGTGGGCTATGGGCCATTAAGCCTATTAGTCATAAAATGATTTGTGACTTCACAAGCCATTCCTTAATCAATCTAGCCCCTAATTTCACCAAACTAATCCCAATGAGTTAATCCTCATTAACTTAAGTCAACCTAGGTTTTCAAATCCTAATCACTTAGTCATGACCTAGGTTAGCCACTAGGTTAGTCTCCAAGGTCAACATAAGTCAAAGTCTCTAAAACACCAAAAACAATTATTCTAAAATTCACTCAAAAATCACATTAATTATAAATAATAATAATAATTCAAAATAAATTCCAAAATTTTGGAAATGACCAAAATACTCTCAAGCTAGAAAAGTGGTAGTGACAGGCTCGGTCATGACAACCTTCATGCGGTTCGAGTACAGAGACTATTCAGGCGGCTCGGTCATGAAATCTTTCATGCGGCTCGGTCATGACGACCTTCATGCAGCCCAAATATGAACACTCCTCATACGTCTCAATAATGATGATAGGACACGTGTCCTAAAGATAATCAAACTTTGGGTCAGATCCTAATAATTTGGGACACGTGGCAAGAGAATGAATTAAATTGATTCATTTAGATTTGCAGACATCAGCAAATCATCATGATGAAGATTTATTGCAATCAGCATTTATTATTGATGGGATTTGGCATAATCCACATAAATGGTCCAGATCCTTCACACTCAAGACTAATGGCCCAGATTGATCAATCACCAGACCGCCGCCACTTGGAGAATGGGTAATCATCCAAACCCTAATGATGCCCCCCCACTCTTATAAATAGCAAGGTATCATTCCCTTGCAAAAAAGAAGAAGAGGCTTCCCCGATAATCAGAGAGAAAATACAGAGAGATCAATCCAGAAAGAGAGAAGCCAGAAGAGCAATATGAGGAGAGCAAGAAGAGCGTTTCTTCGTCAGCGCCAAGCATCTCGTCACGAGAGCCAAGGCTGCGTCCGATCATCCAAGGAGTAAGGCAGAGCTGCCGTCGCTTTCCCGAGTCTCTATCGTCACCCCCCAGAATCAAAAATAAACAATTGTACTTAGATTGCTGTACCTAGGTTTTTGTCCCTAGGCTTTCTTTGTATAAGCGAGTTTGTAACGTGAAGTAAAAGTCCAGTCCTTCCATAAAACTGTTCTGCTCTTTTATATTTTATGGCAAACACGATGGCGACTCTCCTGGGGACAAACTTCTCCACGGCCGAGGAGTTGGTGACGCAATCAGATGCAGCCAAACTTGGCTCCACTCAACAGATGCTGGTCGCCCAGTTCGACCAACAAGCGTTTGAAGAAATGCTCTCCGACAAGAGCACTGGCCCGGTCCAGAGGCGAGCCCGCACAAAGAAGGCCCGCAAGGAGTGGAGACCCAGATCATTCGCTCCTACTGAAGCTCTTGCAGAGATACCCTCTGTTGCTCAAGACGGCGAGGAAGACTCTCCTGCGGCCCCACTTCAGACCGTAGACAACTCTGCTGTCCCCAAGTCCGGCAGAAGAAAATACTATGATGCTGGACTTGCAAGGGCAAAGAGAAACTCTATGCGATCCGAGCCGCATAAGGGTACTAGCCGCAGAGAGAAAGCTCATGCGGCTACATCCGCCAGCCTTATGAAACATAAGGGTGCTAGCCGCATGGAGAAAGCTCCTGCGGCTACATCCGCCAGCCGCATGAAGAAAATTCACACGGCCACATCTATCAGCCGTATAGCTTATGCGGCTACAGTTGCCAACCACATGGATAAAACTTATCCGATCACTGAAGTCAATCGTTTGCAGAAAACCCATACGGCCACAATAGCCAATCGCATGCGGCCAGCCTGTACGGTCGTGACTCCTAGTCGCACAAGAACAACTCATTCGGCAGCTGAAGACAGTCGCATGCAGACAGCCTGCACGGTTTCTAATCCTAGCTGCATAGCGTCTGTTCCACGCTTCTCTCGATCAGTCTTCGACCGTCTCTCATGCGGTCCTGACCCTGATGGTTCTTTGGATGATAAACCAGATTTCGGGATATTCAACTTGGACTCTTTCTATTACGCACCCGCAAGTGCTAAAAGGAAGAAGTCTAGGGCAGCACGGGCTCACCAAGCCCAGTCGGCTGCCCCAACCTCTGACCATCGGGGCGTCCCGCTGATTATCATGCGGGCCTTTAATGGAAAGTTGTATAAAGCTACTCGTACCCTGCCCCCTGCGGCCAATGGACGGGATAGTCATCAAGCATCTCCCAATAATGAACGAAGGCAAGTGTACGTGCTACCTTCGAATCAGGGAGCAGGCGGGAGGCCTACACACTCGCATGCTCAGAATTCTCGAGCCCGTAAAGCAAGTGACTTGCGTGATGTGATCCTCCACAAACGCAAGGAAAGGGACGAAAGTTCGGTGTGCAGAGAATCTGAGAATAAACATCAATGCACCCAAGTTATCGTCAATTATTGTTGCAACAAGACAACATTACAAGAGGATCGACGGTCTGTCTTCCAGCGGTTACAGCACCCAAATTCCAAAAATGAGGCCTTTTTCGTCGCTTTCTGCAACTCTGCTCTGAGAATCCCTGGCGACGAAAAAGGAAAGAAGACAAGTACATCTGGTCCGAAGGTCTCAAGCAAGAAACTCTCTGCTAAGCAGTTGGCTACCACCGCTTTAGGAGGAGTCTTCCAAGGCACTCGCTCGAAGACAAAATCCGCTGCGCTTGGGGGTTCATTAAGGAACATCGAAGTCGGGGGTAGTACTCCCCCAAACATCTACGATAATCCAATGTTCCAAGAAGATAATTCAAGAGAAACGGTGCTCCCAATAGACACAGAAAGTTTCGACGTCCCCAGGGATGTCCACAATTCTCAGGACGAGGCAAACTCAGAATCTGGGGGTACCATTTCTTCTGAATCTGAACCAGAGGAGAACATCCCCACGTACCCGGACGACTTCTCAACGCAGGGGTATGACTCCGAGGACACATCCTCCATATTTCCTTCCATCTTTCATCGCGTAAAGACGGTGTACATGACGGATAATAATCAAGAAAGTTCCAGTGATCGCCAACGCATCGACGCTCTAGAGGCCATACTTCTCACCTTGGTCAAATCCGTGGATGAGATCAAGGCAGCACCTCCAAGTCTGCAAGGAAGAACACAGGGCCAAACAAACATAGGGCCCACAATCAATGCGGATTCGAACTCGGCTGCACCAAATCCGGGCGATAATCCTCCCGAAATACCAGTTCCTACCGCTACAGACGAGGCCAGAGAAGTGAGACGAGAGGTTCAAGAGCTCCGGGCCATGTTCGATTGCCGAGAAACTTGCCAGGACCTCAGGATACGTCAACCGTATCCCGCTGTATGGAGAGAAGTTCCCTTTCCACCGAGATATAAACTATTCAACATCAATCCATACGATGGGAAGACATCGGCAAGCAGGTACATCACCTACTTCGAAGTCACCACGGACCATCTGCCTCATGACGACGCCATCCTGATACGATTATTCATTGGGGCATTGGAAGGAGTCGCCTTCGACCGGTATCGCAACCTGCCAGACAACTGCATCCGTTCATTCGCTGGCTTCAAGCGCATGTTCCTGGATAGATTCTACGAGGTAGGACAAGACGTCACAATGTCTACCCTCATGGACGTTGTTCAAGGAGAGAAGGAGCTCACAAGGAATTATATTGAGCGGTTCCGCCAAACCGCAATGAAGCTGCCTTCCGGCAATCCTGATTCCTCCCTAATTGAAATTTGCCAAAAGAGGTTGCTTCCCACAATCAGCCTCTGGATGGGCGAAAGTCAGTTCAGGGATTGGAAGACGTTCATCATCAGTGCCACCAGCGCCGAAGAACGACTAAAAAAGGCTCGCCAATTGGGATTGCACATCTCGGAAGGAGAAAACAAGGGCAAGTGTCCTAAAACTAGTAGCGACAATGGGGGTAGCTGTAACTCCACCTTCTTGAAATACGGTAGAATTTAATTTTTGTAATTGAATAAAGGTTTAGGAATATATTTTTACATATTTTAGCATAAGTGGATTTATATTGTATTTTCATCTAGTTAATTTTCCTTTGGGCTTAATTCTTAAACCCATTATTGGGCCAAGCTGCCAGTAGTCCAAATTCCTTTGTTCTTTTAAAAACTCATTCGGGTCTGATTCTTCCTTACTCTTCTAAAGAATTCCTGGAGAAGTTTCAAATTGCAACGGCCATGTGCTCTCTCTCTCTCTCCTCTAACAACCTGTCAGAGGGATTTTCCCGCGCAGGGTGGCCTCGTTCCCACGCCACTAGCTGGCTATTTAAGGACTCCTCTCCTCTCTGTTGTGGAACAATCCTTCATTCATTTCCTCAACCTATCCTCTTCATTGGTTCTTCGACTCCTGGGAGCAATGGCAATGGCAGCCATGGCAATTCTTCTCCTCAACGATCGAGCTCTTGTCGGAACAAGCTAATTCCAGTGAGTATTGGTTTCTGATCAACTTGATATTATGTTTCCAAATCCTAAATTCTTTCCCTTGATTGGTCGACCATTGTAGGGAAGTCAATTGTGATCGATCGTTCTTCCCTCAATCAAGAACGAGATCTATTGGTGAGTTTCAACCAAATGTTTTAAATCTCGAATTTAGAATCGTTTGATTTCAACTGTGGTTTTTCTAGAACCTTTGCGTGTTAGATCAATGGATCGTTGTTTTTGGATTTAGCTTGGGATTGGATCTGGAAATTATATCAGGTGATTTTGTAGAACATTTATATTTTCTGGTCAGATTCCTAATCGCACAGTGTATCATATTGATTAGTGTCCCATGTGTTTGTTTTAAAAGCCTGAGCAGTATTTTAGTCTGATTTTTGGATCGTGGAGATTGTGTTCGACCTTGAATCAATAGCTCCTTCGAGATCGACCAGGTAACCATGTTGTCCTTGTGAATAAAATTGGTTTTCTTATTAGAAGTAGCTCGTGTAGTGATTTTAGTTCGAATGTGTATATTGCAGCATCATGGTTCAGTTATGAACCTGATTTATGCAGCATACTGGTTCACTGTTGAACCTGAAATGGCATGGGTAAATCATATCATGATTATGATTGGTATTTGCATATGCCACTTCTGGTTGAACATGAGGGCAGTTGTGTGGATTGGGATGCATATTTTGAGACTATATTTTCACTGGGGGACTCCATACTGTCTGAGTATGGATGAACTGGAAACTATGTGATTGAGCCATTTATGCTTGGGTATTCCTGTTTCTATATTGGTTCAAGGGACTTATGTGCCAATGGGGTACTGTGCTTGGAAATACTTTTCAATGGCTACCTAGCAGCCATTGGAACAACTTGATGATGTGGTGATTGGGGAATCAATCTCAGTCCCTTGGAAATATATGTTGAGTTAACATCAAGTTGGGGATGGCTGAGATCATACTTCAAACAACCTATGATGATTTCGAGCTAGTGAAATCTGAGGTTGTTTATAATTCCCTTAAACTCTGGTGACTCTACATATGATGGGAGAATGGTTCCCAAGTGGCTTGTGGTGTATTCACTGAGTTAAACCTAATATATTGTATCACTCAGGATTCCTTGTTTTTTGAACAATGATTAGTTAAATTGACTATGGTAGAGAAGGCATGTTTCAGTTTGGTTAACTGAGCTTTTAAATGTGGTAATGTCTGGGCTTTATCAGTTGCATGATTGGCATACAGTGAGGTTGATCCTTAGATCATTAATGATCTTGGTAAATCAACTTGAGACCATACTGGTATATCATTCCTACATAAGAATGAACTCTTAGCAATATTTCATTTTATGACAGTCCTAAGTTTTACTCATGCATTCATTAGACTGATAGTGTTTTAGCCTATGAGATCCTTTCTGTTAACTTGTAGATGATGTGAGTTACCTGGTGTTCCTTATAATATCCTGTTTCCCATTTTTTTGTTCAAATTATTAGATGCCATGGTATTTTCCTGTCTACATTTACTGTGAACCTGCTTTTGCATTCTGGACTGATAGAACATTTGGGAGTATGGGTTTGAACATGTCCTGCTGCAAGCTGAATGTAGTTGCCTATTTAATGGCTGTTGGCAACAGTCGATTTCTGGTAAATGATTCCAGGATAGTTAGGGAATAACCATGGGTATCTTAGAATCAATTGAAAGGAACCTAAGAGGTGATATTTAAAACATTAAGTTCTTAGGATGTTACCTGAGCTTGTTGTTAGTCTATTACAGTAATTATGGAATATTGTAAATAGGACTGATAGGTTAAAGCCCTGTTCTTAAAACTGAGATCAGTGCAATGAGGACTGGATCTCAGTCCAGGACTGGCTAATTTCATTGAAACTGGAGTACCATGATTCAGTGAACTCAGGAATTTCCTGACTATAACTTGAGACATTGAGTAGTTTAAAGACTCAGAGAACCCTGTGATGATTCCAGTAGCTTAGGAAGTGTTTCCTGCATATCCAGGAAGAAACCTTGTGTGGTTTTGAAGGTGCAACTTGTTAGCAGAGGATTGGAACTCAGGAAGAAATTCCAGGAGTCTGAGGTTGTTCTCAGGAAACTGAAAACCAATGTTTCATTTCCAGAACCAGGAATAATTCCTGTTTGTTCCAGGAATGTATCCCTGTGGAAATAGGAATAATTCCTGTGTATTTCTCAGGAAGACTCTTGTGAAGTCCAGGAATGTTACATCCTGAGAATGGAATCTCAGTTGCACCTATTTCAATGCTAAATTTTCAGTAAACTTAGATTCCTAATTTCCCATACACTGTTGGTGAGGATCCTGTCTATTACAAGACCATGTTGGTTTCTTTTAATTCAACCAATTAAGGTTAACAAATAGTAGGGTACAAACCCTTAACAGTTGCTGTAGCCAACTATGTATCCATAACAGGTATTTTTGCTCTATTTTTGATAGATTAGGATATAGTGAGTGATGTTGACACCATGGAATTTAAGATTTATAATTAGAAATCTTTTGTGAATATAAATACTTGATAAAACCATTTAATCTATCTATATATTGACCAACTTGTACACATCATTATCATGACAGGGGGACACCCAGTTTCTTTGATTACTTGTACTTCCTTGGAGCAAGGCAAGTACATTCTATGGTTTGATCAGTACATTTTCCTGTTCTTCATTGCTGACACACTGCGACACGTTCATGATCTTATCTGTCTTGTTCATTCATGTTCTTACTTGAATCTTGGGGTGGAGAAATACTCTAGATATGTGACCAAACCCGGATACTTATTCATGATCTTTAGCTTAGGCCTCGCACAGTGTACGCGGGTCCTAAGTTGTACCATTACATGATCTTTCAGGATCTTTTCATGCTCTTTCATGGTCTTACCTAAGCCGGTCACATATCATAGAAGTATTTCAAATCTATAACACACATGTTCAGGATCTTGTTTTTACATTAGTTCTTATGATCCTGATCTTGATATTAGCTATAGTCATGATCTTTCCTGTATCTTTACATAGTCATGATCTTTCATGAATCTTTATAGCAGTATTTCATGTTCTTCATGTTCCTTACATACCTTGTTCTTATCCTGTTCTTTCAGCATTTACTTTCTATACCATGATGTTATTGTTCATTACCTAGAATTGTACTTTGCTCCGCTCCTGAATAGGATATGTTGCAGGTGAGATGGAGGCTTTGTGTGACACCTACTATGGACAGGATACTGCCTTCCCTACTGAGCCAGCTGGAGCTGCTTGTGACCTAGAGGCTGCAGAGGCCTAGTACTTCATTAGTTTCCATTTATCTTTCCATGTATTGAGACTAGCAGACTCTTTATAGTTAAATTGTAATAAATTCAGATATTGTATCTCTTTTCTGGTTGGGACACATTATATAGTTGCTGTGATTCTATACTTTCATGTTTATCTGGTAAGTTTTCCCTAGCTTGGTACAGCTTACTTCATTGGGTCTAACAATGAAGGCTGGGCGTGTCCGACTCGTGTCCGATTATTCGGGAGCGGGTCGTGACATGTTTTTAGTGGTGGCCCATGCAGGTCCATCCTAATGGTACCTAGGACTTAGCGTACTATTGGGGGACTTGATTTACACTAGGAAAACTTGATCACAACATAGGAAAATCGGGAAATAAGGGTATATCAGGTTATTCATGTTCTTCAGGTGCTTTATTATTATAAAAATATTGTTTGTTAGGTTTTAGGGTTTGTCGTTCAACGAAGTTTTCTTTTTATGCAGGATGGTGGCTACGAGGAAGACCGCAGACCAGTCTGGAGTTGCAGGCACTTCTGGAGTTGCAGGCGGTGCGGAGCAGACTGCACCATAGCAGGTCGCACCCGACGTTCAGACAGATCCGCTTCCGACAGCGCCTCCTATCTTTCCAGCACTGCCGCCGACGATGATGTTTGACGGTAACCAGGTGATGGCGATGTTTCAGCAATTTATGGAGGCTCAGAACCACCAGACTGCCCAGTTCCGTGAGACCCAGAACCAGCAAGCCACGCAGTTCCGAGCGACTGTCATCGACGCACTGAGGACCAGAGAGCCGGCAGCACCAGCACCAGCACCAGCACCAGTAGCATCTCTAGCACCGCGAGGACCGAGACCAGGGACGGCGAAGGAGTACCAGCACCTTAGCCCGATGGACTTCTGGGGCGACGAGGGGATCATCTATGCAGATAAATGGCTGGAGAATGCAGAGCGGACCTTGACCATGGCGAACATTCCAGATGATCAGAAGGTGTCAGTGGCTAGCATGCGACTCTTTGACTTGGCGAGAGCTTGGCACCGGGAGGACCCCAGCTGGTGGATCCCCGGGTGTCTTGGACAGTTTTCAAAATACTGTTCAAGGAGAAATTCTTTACAGAAGTGGAGCGTGATGAGTTGAGGATACAGTTCGAGGCGCTGCAGCAGGGGACGATAACGGTTGCGCAGTACACTTCAGAGTTTACCAAACTCAGCAGGTTCGCTGAGAGATTGGTTAAAGAGCCAGAGGACAGAGCATGGAGATTCAAGAAGGGTCTCAACAGGGAGCTGCGACATGCGGTAACGATTAGCCAGGCGACTACCTACTCTAGCATCCTCAAGATCGCCCAGGCAGTTGAGAAGGAGGCGGACCCCAAGCTGAAGAGGGACCGGGATGTGGCCAGCAGCAGTTTCCAGGCACCGACAAAGAGGGTTCAAACTCAGACCCAGACGAGGCCACACCAGCAGCAGCATCACCGTCAGGCCAGAGCTCCAGCACATCAACATCAGAGACAGTAGCTGGCGACTCCTTGTGCCTATTGTCATCGTCCTGGACATCATATCGACGAGTGCCGCAAGAGGTTGGGACTTTGCCTCTTTTGCAGATCGGATGCACATCAGATGAGGGACTGCGCTCAGGCTACAGCCAGACTAGCAGGAGGGCGAGGAGGAGGACCACCGGCTGCACCACCCAGAGCATTGCCTGCTGCACCCCAGAGAGGAGAAGCTCTACCGCCCCAGCAACAGAGATTTGTACAGCACCAGCAGCAGCAGAGAGGAGGAGCACAGCAGGGACGTGCTTACGTCATGGCTGCAGTTGAGGAGGATGAGGCAGTGCCAGATGTGATCACAGGTTCTATATTCTTACATTCTTTCCCTGCCATTGCATTGTTTGATTCTGGAGCTACATATAGCTTTGTATCATATGAGTTTCTGTATAGACACGGCTTCACACCCAAGCCCACTAGGCAGAACTGTCAGATTATGACAGGAGGCGGATCAGTTCCAGTAAGTGAGATGGTGGAATGCCCTATCACTATTGCTGGGAGAGAGATTCGAGCTCAACTTCTAGTGATGCCACTGCCTGGATTCGACGTAGTCCTCGGCATTGATTGGATGAGCGAGCAGTTTGCTGTAATAGACTGCCATGAAGGGAAGATGATCTTCAGCCCGCCAGGAGTTCCACCGTTCGAGATCAGTAGACGAGTTGCAGAGAGGCCAGAGGGAGTCTACTTTGGAGCAGTTGCAGAAGACCAGGAGTTGCCGCATCCGCTGATTGCAGAGTATCTTGACGTCTTTCCAGAGGAGCTGCCAGGATTACCACCAGACCGAGATATGGAGTTCAGTATTGATCTAGTGCCCGGATCAGCACCAAAGTCCCAGCACTGTTACAAGATCAACCCGAAGGAAGCTGCGGAGTTGAAGGCGCAGATTGATGAGCTTGAGGGCAAAGGATTTATTCGGTCCAGTGCTTTACCCTGGGGAGCACCTGTACTTTTCGTGCCCAAGAAGGATGGGACGGTGAGGATGTGTATTGACTACCGTGCACTCAACAACATCACCATTAAGAATAGATATCCTTTGCCACGGATTGATGAGCTATTTGACCAGCTTAGTGGAGCGAAGGTCTTTTCTAAGATCGATCTTCGATCGGGGTACCACCAAATGAAGGTGCGGGAGCAGGATATTCCGAAGACAGCCTTCAACACTCGATACGACCAGTATGAGTTCCTGGTGATGCCGTTCGGACTCACCAATGCCCTCGCAGTTTTTATGAACCTGATGAATAAGGTTTTCCATAAATATTTGGATAAGTTTGTCGTAGTTTTTATTGACGACATTCTGATCTATTCCAAGACGGAGGAGGAGCATGTTGAGCACCTGCGGATTGTTTTGGAAATTCTGTGGAAGGAGAAGCTGTACGGAAAACTCTTGAAATGTGAGTTTTTCTTGGACAGAGTGGAGTTTCTAGGGCATGTGGTGACTGGAGAGGGGATTTTTGTGGATCCTAAGAAGATTGAAGCAGTAGAAGCCTGGGCACGTCCCAAGTCGGTAGCAGAGATTCGTAGTTTCCTGGGCCTAACAGGGTACTACAGGAAGTTCGTGAAGGACTTCGCCAGGATAGCAGAGCCCATGACGAAGCTTACGCGGAAGGACGAGGAGTTTATCTGGAGCGACGCCTGCCAGTCAGCATTTGAAGAATTGAAGAGAAGACTCACGACGGCCCCAGTTCTAGCTTTGCCATCGGGATCAGGAGGATTTGTCATCTACAGCGATGCTTCAGGAAAAGGCTTGGGATGCGTGCTGAGCAGAACAAGAAGGTTATAGCGTATGCTTCTAGACAGTTGAGGCCCCATGAGAAGAATTATCCTACACATGACTTGGAGCTTGCAGCAGTCATATTTGCCTTGAAACTGTGGAAGCATTACCTATATGGAGAGAGAGTGGACATCTTCACGGACCACAAAAGCCTGAAGTATGTCTTTATTCAGAAGGAGCTGAATATGAGGCAGCGCAGATGGCTGGAACTCATGAAGGACTTCGACATCAGTCTGCAGTATCATCCTGGGAAGGCAAATGTGGTTGCAGACGCTCTCAGTCGGTATCCTATTGCTATGTATCTCACCATGGACCGGCATCTATTGGAGGATCTAGAGAGCCTTGGGATTGAGGTTGTACTCCCAGGATATGGAGATCAGATGATGTATATGCAGATACAGTCAGGGTTGCTAGAGAAGATCAAGGAGGCCCAGTTACTTGATGAAGGAATCCAGGGTCTTAGAACTCAGGCAGAGTTAGGTCTGCTCGACGATTTCACCATTGCAAAGGACGGATCCTTAAGGCACGGGAGTCAGCTGTGTGTGCCCAAGGACTTGCGGGAGGAGGTGATGCAGGAGGCCCACCAGTCACAGTATTCTATACATCCTGGATCTACCAAGATGTACAAGGATCTGCGGGAGTATGTTTGGTGGTATGGGATGAAGAGAGAGGTCGCTAGATTTATTTCTAGATGCCTTGTGTGCCAGCAAGTCAAGGCGGAGCGCCAGAGACCAGCGGGACTACTCCAGCCTTTACCTATTCCGGAATGAAAGTGGGAGCACATTACCATGGACTTTGTCTCTGGATTGTCGCGTACTCCCAGTGGCAAAGATGCTATTTGGGTGACCGTGGACAGATTGACAAAGTCTGCCCATTTTATTCTGTTCAAGGTTGGGCTGTCGACCGAAAAGCTTGCAGACCTCTACATGCGTCAGATCGTGAGGATTCACGGGGTGCCAGTTAGCATTGTTTCAGATCGAGACAGCCGCTTCACATCACCTTTCTGGAGGAGTCTACAGCAGAGCTTGGGATCACAGTTGAAGTTCAGCACAGCCTATCATCCACAGACGGACGGACAGTCTGAGAGGACCATTCAGACCTTGGAGGACATGCTGCGGGTTTGTGCGCTCGACTTCGGCGGTTCGTGGGAGGACCATTTACACCTCGTGGAGTTTGCCTATAATAACAGTTATCAAGCCAGTATTGAGATGACCCCGTTCGAGACACTGTATGGACGGAGGTGCCGCACGCCGCTATCCTGGGACGACGTTGGCGAGAGAGCTTTACTTGGGCCAGAGATGGTGGTGGACTCAGCAGAGAAAGTCAGACTGATCTGGGAGCATATTAGAGTTGCACAGGATCGGCAGAAGCATTGGGCGGACAGCACCAGACGGCCACTTGAGTTCGAGGTGGGAGACAGAGTGTTCTTGAAGATTTCACCGACCAGAGGCGTCATTCGATTCGGCGGAGGTGGGAAGCTCAGTCCGAGATTCATCGGACCATTCGACGTGACGGCACGGATTGGCGAGGTGGCATACCGACTAGCGCTCCCAGCTAGCTTGGAGGGAGTGCACGATGTTTTCCATGTATCCCAGCTTCGACGATACATCCCAGACCCGAGCCATGTGGTGGACTATTCTGAGCTGGAGGTGGGCCCGAGATTGACATACGAGGAGCAGCCAGTAGAGATCTTGGACCGAAGAGAGAAGCGTCTGCGGAACCAGTCAATTCCTCTTGTCCGCGTCATGTGGAGGCACCACTCTTCAGGAGAGTCCACATGAGAGCGTGAGGATGAGATGCTTGAGCGATATCCTAGTTTGTTCACTTGAGTGCTTGTGTTGTATACATTTTTTTTTGAATTCAATAAACAACTCTTGGATTCACTATTCTTGTTTATCTGTGTCTACCTTCCAATTTCGAGGACAAAATTTTTTCAAGGGGGGAGATTTGTAACTCCACCTTCTTGAAATACGGTAGAATTTAATTTTTGTAATTGAATAAAGGTTTAGGAATATATTTTTACATATTTTAGCATAAGTGGATTTATATTTTATTTTCATCTAGTTAATGTTCCTTTGGGCTTAATTCTTAAACCCATTATTGGGCCAAGCTGCCAGCAGTCCAAATTCCTTTGTTCTTTTAAAAACTCATTCGGGTCTGATTCTTTCTTACTCTTCTAAAGAATTTCTGGAGAAGTTTCAAATTGCAACGGCCATGTGCTCTCTCTCTCTCCTCTAACAACCTGTCAGAGGGATTTTCCCGCGCAGGGTGGCCTCGTTCCCACGCCACTAGCTGGCTATTTAAGGACTCCTCTCCTCTCTGTTGTGGAACAATCCTTCATTCATTTCCTCAACCCATCCTCTTCATTGGTTCTTTGACTCCTGGGAGCAATGGCAATGGCAGCCATGGCAATTCTTCTCCTCAACGATCGAGCTCTTGTCGGAACAAGCTAATTCCAGTGAGTATTGGTTTCTGATCAACTTGATATTATGTTTCCAAATCCTAAATTCTTTCCCTTGATTGGTCGACCATTGTAGGGAAGTCAATTGTGATCGATTGTTCTTCCCTCAATCAAGAACGAGATATATTGGTGAGTTTCAACCAAATGTTTTAAATCTCGAATTTAGAATCGTTTGATTTCAACTGTGGTTTTTCTAGAACCTTTGCGTGTTAGATCAATGGATCGTTGTTCTTGGATTTAGCTTGGGATTGGATCTGGAAATTATATCAGGTGATTTTATAGAACATTTATATTTTCTGGTCAGATTCCTAATCGCACAGTGCATCATATTGATTAGTGTCCCATGTGTTTGTTTTAATGCCTGAGCAGTATTTTAGTCTGATTTTTGGATCGTGGAGATTGTGTTCGACCTTGAATCAATAGCTCCTTCGAGATCGACCAGGTAACCATGTTGTCCTTGTGAATAAAATTGGTTTTCTTATTAGAAGTAGCTCGTGTAGTGATTTTAGTTCGAATGTGTATATTGCAGCATCATGGTTCAGTTATGAACCTGATTTATGCAGCATACTGGTTCACTGTTGAACCTGAAATGGCATGGGTAAATCATATCATGATTATGATTAGTATTTGCATATGCCACTTCTGGTTGAACATGAGGGCAGTTGTGTGGATTGGGATGCATATTCTGAGACTATATTTTCACTGGAGGCTCCATACTGTCTGAGTATGGATGAACTGGATCTATGTGATTGAGCCATTTATGCTTGGGTATTCCTGTTTCCATATTGGTTCAATGGACTTATGTGCCAATGGGGTACTGTGCTTGGAAATACTTTTCAATGGCTACCTAGCAGCCATTGGAACAACTTGATGATGTGGTGATTGGGGAATCAATCTCAGTCCCTTGGAAATATATGTTGAGTTAACATCAAGTTGGGGATAGCTGAGATCATACTTCAAACAACCTATGATAATTTCGAGCTAGTGAAATCTGAGGTTGTTTATAATTCCCTTAAACTCTGGTGACTCTACATATGATGGGAGAATGGTTCCCAAGTGGCTTGTGGTGTATTCACTGAGTTAAACCTAATATATTGTATCACTCAGGATTCCTTGTTTTTTGAACAATGATTAGTTAAATTGACTATGACAGAGAAGGCCTGTTTCAGTTTGGTTAACTGAGCTTTTAAATGTGGTAATATCTGAGCTTTATCAGATGCATGATTGGCATACAGTGAGGTTGATCCTTAGATCATTAATGATCTTGGTAAATCAACTTGAGACCATACTGGTATATCATTCCTACATAAGAATGAACTCTTAGCAATATTTTATTTTATGACAGTCCTAAGTTTTACTCATGCATTCATTAGACTGATAGTTTTTTAGCCTATGAGATCCTTCCTGTTAACTTGAAGATGATGTGAGTTACCTGGTGTTCCTTATCATATCCTGTTTCCCATTCTTTTGTTCAAATTATTAGATGCCATGGTATTTTCCTGTCTACATTTACTGTGAACCTGCTTTTGCATTCTGGACTGATAGAATATTTGGGAGTATGGGTTTGAACATGTCTTGCTGCAAGCTGAATGTAGTTGCCTATTTAATGGCTGTTGGCAACAGTCGATTTCTGGTAAATGATTCCAGGATAGTTGGGGAATAACCATGGGTATCTTAGAATCAATTGACAGGAACCTAAGAGGTGATATTTAAAACATTAAGTTCTTAGGATGTTACCTGAGCTTGTTGTTAGTCTATTACAGTAATTATGGAATGTTGTAAATAGGACTGATGGGTTAAAGCCCTGTTCTTAAAACTGAGATCAGTGCAATGAGGACTGGACCTTAGTCCAGGACTGGCTAATTTCATTGAAACTAGAGTACCATGATTCAGTGAACTCAGGAATTTCCTGACTGTAACTTGAGACATTGAGTAGTTTAAAGACTCAGAGAACCCTGTGATGATTCTAGTAGCTTAGGAAGTGTTTCCTGCATATCCAGGAAGAAACCTTGTGTGGTTTTGAAGGTGCAACTTGTTAGCAGAGGATTGGAACTCAGGAAGAAATTCCAGGAGTCTGAGGTTGTTCTCAGGAAACTGAAAACCAATGTTTCATTTCCAGAACCAGGAATAATTCCTGTTTGTTCCAGGAATGTATCCCTGTGGAAACAGGAATAATTCCTGTGTATTTCTCAGGGAGACTCTTGTGAAGTCCAGGAATGTTACATCCTGAGAATGGAATCTCAGTTGCACCTATTTCAATGCTAAATTTTCTGTAAACTTAGATTCCTAATTTCCCATACACTGTTGGTGAGGATCCTGTCTATTACAAGACCATGTTGGTTTCTTTTAATTCAACCAATTAAGGTTAATAAATAGTAGGGTACAAACCCTTAACAGTTGCTGTAGCCAACTATGTATCCATAACAGGTATTTTTGCTCTATTTTTGATAGATTAGGATATAGTGAGTGATGTTGACACCATGGAATTTAAGATTTATAATTAGAAATCTTTTGTGAATAGAAATACTTGATAAAACCATTTAATCTATCTATATATTGACCAACTTGTACACATCATTATCATGACAGGGGGACACCCAGTTTATTTGATTACTTGTACTTCCTTGGAGCAAGGCAAGTACATTCTATGGTTTGATCAGTACATTTTCCTGTTCTTCATTGCTGACACACTGCGACACGTTCATGATCTTATCTGTCTTGTTCATTCATGTTCTTACTTGAATCTTGGGGTGGGGAAATACTCTAGATATGTGACCAAACCCGGATACTTATTCATGATCTTTAGCTTAGGCCTCGCACAGTGCACGCGGGTCCTAAGCCGTACCATTACATGATCTTTCAGGATCTTTTCATGCTCTTTCATGGTCTTACCTAAGCCGGTCACATATCATAGAAGTATTTCAAATCTATAACACACATGTTCAGGATCTTGTTTTTATATTAGTTCTTATGATCCTGATCTTGATATTAGCTATAGTCATGATCTTTCCTGTATCTTTATATAGTCATGATCTTTCATGTATCTTTATAGCAGTATTTCATGTTCTTCATGTTTCTTACATACCTTGTTCTTATCCTGTTCTTTCAGTATTTACTTTCTATACCATGATGTTATTGTTCATTACCTAGAATTGTACTTTGCTCCGCTCCTGAATAGGATATGTTGCAGGTGAGATGGAGGCTTTGTGTGACACCTACTATGGACATGATACTGCCTTCCCTACTGAGCCAGCTGGAGCTGCTTGTGACCTAGAGGCTGCAGAGGCCTAGTACTTCATTAGTTTCCATTTATCTTTCCATGTATTGAGACTAGCAGACTCTTTATAGTTAAATTGTAATAAATTCAGATATTGTATCTCTTTTCTGGTTGGGACACATTATATAGTTGCTGTGATTCTATACTTTCATGTTTATCTGGTTAGTTTTCCCTAGCTTGGTACAGCTTACTTCATTGTGTCTAACAATGAAGGCTGGGCGTGTCCGACTCGTGTCCGATTATTCGGGAGCGGGTCGTGACAGTAGCCCCGCCAACAATTGGGACAACAGGGGCAAGCAGGCTATGGTGACCGACACATCCCAGAAGCTTGAGTCAAGACCCGCAGACAAACAGTGGCCGCAAATGACCTACTCCTTCGAAGACAGCCACGTCAAGCCCATCTTGGACATGCTCATACAAGGAGACAGAATTCAGCTCCCTCTACCAAGACGGGAACCTCGACCGGCAGATATGGAGAACCCAAAGTACTGCCATTTCTACCGCTACGTCCACCATGCTACACACGACTGCTACCAACTGAAATGATACATCCAAAATCTCATCGATTCGAACGCTCTGGCCATTGATTTCGAAGAGGTAACTGTGGCAGCCAACATGGTGTCCATATAATTCGGCAGCTTTCCTCCAACGGAAACTCAAGACGGCGAGGTACCCATCCCTCTGGCGACGATGGAGATTGCTAATCTTTCACCCCCTCGAGATCAAGCTGCTGGTCTAGTGCCCCTCACCACATCACGGGAGGAGATCATGTGGGTCCATCCGGACCTCGTACCTGAAGTGACTCAGTCCATACCACCCTCTGTTTGCAAGAAGAAGAGTGGAAAAGTCAAATCCTGCCACATAATTTCGGCAGATATCACAGCTGTCGTTCCTCGATCCGGAGCACAGTCCCAACCTGTGACTAACAACTCAACTGAAGATCCTCAGCCAGTTACTGCTGACACTCCGGGACCGTCTCAGCCTCCAACGACCGACAAGCCTCGGCCGTAGGAGACCCGCTTCGACAAAGCTCTCTGAAAAGACACACCTCAAGGGCTGGAAAGGCCCTACAACTTCGACATCTTGGCGCAATTGGCTAATACACCAGCCAAATTATCGTTAGACGAGCTCCTGAGACTTTCAAAGGATGTTCGTGCGGCTTTGAGCGAGGCACTACAGAATGCTGACGCTTATCTAGCTCAGGCCAACCTCACAGGAGAGAGCCCGCCTGCAGATCTCCAAGATAGTGCTTATACGGGAGCAATGTCCAACATCGTCTTCACTCCATAGGACATGCTCATCAAAACCAATCTGCATGATCGTACATTATACTATACTGGATACATCGGGGACGTGAAGGTGGACCGAATGCACATTGATCCGGGCTCTTCCATAAGCATCATTCCGAAGGGTCTACTACACTATCTCCGCATTCCTATGCATCGCCTGACGCCAACAAGTGTAAAACCTCTATTTTTAATTATTTTTTATTATTTGATTGGACTTAAAATGAATTTATACAATTTATGATTTTATTTATATTCTTTTTTTTGATGACCCGGTTTGGCCAATTCAACCCGAACAGGGTCTGAACAAAATTTAAGCCCATGTGAGCATGTGTGGTGAACAAGATGGCCATGTAAGAATATTTCATGTGTGTACAAATATTTTTAAATAATTTTGAGACTTGTTGAATATTTATAGACTTTTGGTACAAAATTTATATTTTATTAATAAAATAATATTTTACAAGATGGTATAATTTTCTGGACCCACACATGGGTGAGCGGTAAAGTTCACCCATTGGGACGATTATTATTATTTTATTATAATTTAAGTTATTTCATGGAGATTAAAATATGTTCATTCTATTTAGATATTATTATTATTATTATTATTATTATTATTATTATTATTATTATTATTGAGATTGATTTATTGTAAGATGAATTTATATATATATATGTAGATATATTTAAATATATTTGGATATGTGATATTTAAAGTGTTATTTGTATTTAAATGATTTTTGGATATATATGGTTATATATATAAAAGATTTGATTTGAAATGAAAAAGAATAAAGAAAAAGGAATAAGAAAAGAAAAAAGAAAAGAAAAGAAAAAGAAAAGAAAAAAAATTAAAACTAAACCCACCCACGTGAGTGGGCGGGCCACCCCCAACACAAAATTTTGCTGCAACAGCAAACCCCACGAGCTTTTCCCGCGAGCAAGCAATTGGGTCTACACAACTATTTACAAAGTGTATTAGTATTAGATTTTGTCCCAAGTTATTATAATTATAACTTTTTCCACAAGCCTCTAAACCCTAAACTTCCAAAACAAAAGTTGAGGCTGATCATACCCTCTTTGCCTACGAATTCGTTTCACCAGCGACGGAGCTTTGTGCGCGACGAATGGAGCATCGAAAGTCAGCCCTTCGTCGTCCACGGAGCAGTTTTTCCACTCAAGGTATCCTACTTCCCGATGACGTAACTTTCTGCTCGAAACTCCGATTTTTGATCCGTAAAATGTTCTGGAAAGTAGACTTGACCCTCTTCAAGATCCCTTTGGTGGATTTTGACATGACCATCCAACTTCCTCGAAAAATCGAGACGAAGTTGGAGAAAAACCACTTTTCTGAATATTAAAAACTGTCGTAAAACACCAACTTGTCGGCCACTTTTCTTGCTGTCCATTAAGCTTTCATAAAAAATAATTGAAGACAGTCAAAGACAACATAATCGAGATTGTAACGCACCTTTTGGATTCATTTTCCATCTAGTATGTAGAAAGTTACACGTTGTTAAAGTTTTCCGAAAAACTGTAAATTCTGTTGTCAAAAAGTAGAGAAACACCCCGATACGGCGTCCATCCCGACAAACTGGGTGACGTGGTCGCGCACTATATGCATCAAAAGGTGCGTATGGATGTTGTCGATGTGTGGGAACTGACGGAACCCGATTTCGTTGCATATGCGCGACGAAATCAGTGCGTATCCTTCGAGATACCCCCGTATCGACCCTTTGCAAATTAACTCACAACTTTGTGCACACTCATCATATCGCGATGAAACTTGCACCATTGGACTCGAAATATTTTTTTGGTCTTGTGAGCCAAGTTTGGTCCGATTCTGAGACCGTTGATCGGGATACTATTTTGGCGGGCCCACAATCCCACTCAACGGGCGATTTTGTGCACAGCCTACCGGAATTCAAAATTGGACATACCGTTGGGTTTGTCTTATCAAAACAAATCCATAGACATGTAGTTTGATGACTTTAGAGACCGTAGGTTCTGGCGCACATTTTGGTGAAAAGCGGGTCCAACGGCGGACATCGTTTTGACCCGAAATTATGATTTTGTCCCTGTTCCAGAATTTGACTTTGGACAGGCGTTTCCTAGGTATATCTTCTTCACCAAGATTTTTTTTGATGTTTGTTTCAGCATCTGGAGTCATCTGTGATTTGTGAGTTTTGGTGCTGACACTTGCTACTCTTGGATTTGCCTTTCTCGCACCGCAGGCAAGATACCTTGCCATTATACTGTTTATATTTAGTTTGTATTTTATTACATATTACTGTTCAGTTATTTCCAGTTCTTACTGTTCTTAATTTATTGTCTGCTCAGTGATATTAGATATACTTTGTTATTATCCTTTGACTGCATATGGACTTAGAGTTAGAGACTACCGTCTGTAGTGTATCGCATATACCTTGACACAGTTGTACCACGAGGATGTGTGAGATGAGTACATATAGAGGTTCTTGTGTGTGGGATGATCTCCCATGCGCATGCGATAGGGCTAACTACTAATAGAGGCATGTTAGGAGACTTAGCAGTTAGCAGAGGTATGTGAGACATGGATGTGACTCTGCTAGGCATTGGATGGGAAGAACAGTTTCTTGACGTATGGGCCAAGCATGCACTTCCCTATTGCCGGTTATCTTTGCAGAAGATACGGTCCTGGATCCTGATACTGATTTACTGCTGGCCTCTGACATTCGATGAATGTTATGCTTTGAGGTCCCTGGTATCCTGATGGGCCATACCTGAGATTACTTCTACTGAGCCAGAGTGCCCATGCGTTGGAGGTTTGTTTTTAACTACATAAACACTATAGTATGGTTAGATTACCTTATTGATGTCTTGTCACTTACTTCGGTTTGTGACATATTATATATTCAGTTTATTATGGCATGTTCTTTGTGTATCTTGTTTTGTCCCTCTGAGGACCTGCTTATCTCTCCAGGTGTGTGCTTCTGTGATTTTGAAGGTGTTCTAGCCAAGGCCGTGATCTTCTCTATTCTTTCGAAGACGATTGCGCTTGGTTCGTCTCATTATTTTATCGATCACTTCTTGTACATTTTATTTGAGATAGTTGGTAGTGGACTTTGTCTCCGCCCAATGATTGTGTACATGACAAATTCAAAGTTGCTTTTACATCATTTATTTATCTGGTGGATGAGATTTAGTTATTATGGTTCTACTGCATTTTACAGCTTATGTATACATACGAGTTTCCATATATTGGAGTATACTTCGTATGTATGCAGCTGGCATGGATACGTACCTAGTCCTAAGTATTTTGGGACTGAGGCGTTACATATTTTTGTGGTGGCCCATGCAGGTCGAGTTTGTCACTTCGGTTACGTTACTGTACCGATGTGAACCTGCAACATAGGATTAGAATTATAGGAATCTCATCCATACAGCTTGACCTCTTCCATTGGCTTCAATTTTCGAACTCTCTTTCGACTTCCTTGAATTGCATCTTGCTTGATTCCTTTCTACCGTTGATTCTTATTTTCGTACTTAGTGTCGACTAGGAAGATGACTACACTAGTATATGCTCATAGGTCAAACACATGGCTAGAATGGTTATATTGGCAATTGGAATACATTCAAGACTCTAATTGAGTTAAAAATATTTTTTGTGTGTGATTTAATGATTAGTAATTGGTAAAGTAGGATATTACCACGGAAAGTTTTTACCTTGAGATTTCTAAATAGTAAAAACCAGAGGATTTATAGGATTTCATACTTGGTTTAAGAAATTGATTGTCGTTTTTAATATTCATGATTTATTGGGTTATAGTTATAATTCTTTGCACAAGTATAAAATTGATTTGCTTTTCGAGTTGTGATATTTATGAGTTCTGGGTAATAGATATACATCTTTGAACAATTATAAATTTTTTTTTGATTTTCGAGTTTTGATGTTTATGATTATTTTATATTATAGTTATACACCTTCGAACAGTTATAAATTTGAATTGAGAATGATCTTAGCTTTTAAAAAAAATGGCCATAGGAATTATTTAAATTTGAGTTGTACAACTTGCGATTTTCGTGTTTTGTAAAATTTAAATTTTAAGTGGAAGTAATGATGGCAAATTTTGGTTTAAATATTTGAAAGTTATGAAAATAATTTTTTAGAATTTTTCTTTATTTTAAATTGTGTCCTATGATTGAGGATTTACAGATCTATTTAGATTTTTAAAAAAAAAAGATTTTGACTGATAAGATTATTTGAAAATTTAGTTTAGTGTGGGATTGCTAATATTAAATTTTTGGAGAATTTCGAAGGATGTGATGGAAAATTATTTGGATTGATTACAGGAAGTTACCATTTAAAAGTTGTGATTTTGTTGGAATAACTTAGCATGAATAGAAGTTAAAATTTATGAGAGCATGGAGCTTAAATTTTTTTTATTATTGCTTTTAAATGCTAAGAGTTTTATTATGAGTTATTTGAAAATTTTAGAGTGCTAAAATTTTTATTGATTGTGAAATCTTTATGGATTCGTAAATTATGAACTCTTGAATTAAATAGTTGAGTTTAAACGTTAATTTTGGAAAGGGTTAGTAGTAACGTGATAAAATTTTGCTTTGAGATTTATGAGAGTGATTTAAATCTTTTTATGATGAATTTGAACTGCTTGGAGTGCATACAAATTTTGGTGGTTTATTTTTGAAAGTTTAATTTTGAAACTTTTGGAGGAAACTTGAGTTAAATTTTAATGGTAGGCCCAGGATAACCTTACTGAGTATTCCACACTAATTGCCATGTCACCCATGACCATGATAGTAGTATATACACAAGTGTTGTTAGTCATCTACCCAGCTATGTGACTATATTTCCACCTCGACTTACTCGACCTTCCTTCAATTCTAGCTCTTTTAGTTGCGACCTTCTAACCCATTTGCAATTTGAATAATGAGTTAATGGTTCCTTAACTGTATTCAGCTAGGAGACTATTTTCTCTCCGGAATTGTGTTCCTAATTTTTTTGGATTCTTTAATTAATTTTATTTCACACTTTAACTTGATCTTCTTTATTTTGTGCATTAATTATCACCTCATGAACTCCCACTTTCTATTTTCGATCTTCTGGCGTCCCCTACCGTGACTTGCATATTTGGAGTACAATACTACACTTTTCTTCCAACAAGTTTCATGTGTAAGACCCAGACAAGACCACCTTCATGTAGATATATCATGTCCCACTAAAACACGTCTTCTTGTACACTATTTTCATGATATGACCTTTTATTCAAAATAGCTAAACTATAATCTTTACCATGATACCGATATATTTTGACCACGGATAGGGATTCCATCTCGACTCAATTCTTTCGACCGATATGTAATTTTGTTCTACTTAATTCCCTAAATGCTAACCTTGTGCTTTATCTTGATTGCTTGACCCGTTGTCCCATCACACTACTAGTTTAACTCTTGTAAGTTGGGTAGAATACCTCACCACCTAGAAAACCTTTTTCCTCATGAACCACATTGGTAAGTTCACTTAGACTATAAATTCAGAGGACCCTACCTTATCTAGTCTACCAAGCCATAAATGAAGAAACACTAGGACAACTGTATAGGCCCACACTTCGGGCGAGCCTTGATTTTAAAAGATCTTGGACTATTTTAAATTCCTTCATCAGTACCTTCCTTGCTCATATTTTGACAATCTCATGCTGCTAAGGTAGCTTCAGTTTTGCAAGCTTATTTTTACCAAGCTTGATCATGACATATTTTATTGGGTGCACCCACTAGACATATTGTCTAATCAGAACCGGTGCATGATGGTCTGATCAACCTATTGTACTTTGGTTCGCTTATCATATCTCATTCTATGCGGATGGAGACATAGTTAAACCTGCCTTAGGGTCTCTTCCGCGACAGCCTTGACAATTCTCTTTTGAATTATTTTTGCCTCTTATGAACCCCGCAATTCGTACTCAATATATAACACCGTCTTTGAAACCTTTGTTGTTCTTGTCTTTTACTTATTTTGGAAGGACAAGGCACTGTACTTGCTAAGATAGACTCAAGGTATCATCTTTGGTTGCCCAATCGATTAATTATACATGAAATGTAGATAGCCATCGACCGACTAATGTGGCTGTACCCTCGCCTTTAACTGCTATTCATTTTCTCAACCCTAGAATTATTATCGTGTCATTCCAATTATTCTTGAGCACTCGAGAATGATTCTAATCATTCACTTCAATCAAACTCTCAATCGAGGCGATTAGTCTCCAGTTTCTCTCTAGGAACCACATCTCCCAAATGTCTAAATTATTCTCTTTGATCTACTCAATTCCTTATTACTCTCCAAATTGGATTTTCGAAATTTTGCTACCTTCACTAGCAACCCTTATTCCATTCCATAACCATGATATATTTTTGAATATATCGACTCCATAATTTTCTATTGCATGGTGGTGTTGAACGCCGTTTTATCGCCTCCTCCAAAATTTAATTACATTTTTGGTATTGACGAACTATTCCTACCCCTCAACCCTATCTACCCTATTCATCCTAAATTTCGAGGACAAAATTCTTGTAAGTTGGGTAGGATGTAAAACCCCTATTTTTTAATTATTTTTTTATTATTTGATTGGGCTTAAAATGAATTTATACAATTTATGATTTTATTTATATTTTTTTTGATGACCCGGTTTGGCCAATTCAGCCCGAACAGGGCCTGAACAAAATTTAAGCCCATGTGAGCATGTGGGGTGACCAAGATGGCCATGTAAGAATATTTCATGTGTGTACAAATATTTTTAAATAATTTTAAGACTTGTTGAATATTTATTGACTTTTGGTACAAAATTTATATTTTATTAATAAAATAATATTTTACAAGATGGTATAATTTTCTGGACCCACACATGGGTGAGCGGTAAAGTTCACCCATTGGGACGATTATTATTTTATTATAATTTAAGTTATTTCATGGAGATTAAAATATGTTCATTCTATTTAGATATTATTATTATTATTATTATTATTATTATTATTATTATTATTGAGATTGATTTATTGTAAGATATATATATATATATATATATATATATATATATATATATATATATATATATATATATATATATATATATATATATATATATAGATATATTTAAATATATTTGGATATGTGATATTTAAAGTGTTATTTGTATTTAAATGATTTTTGGATATATATGGTTATATATATAAAAGATTTGATTTGAAATGAAAAAGAATAAGGAAAAAAGAATAAGAAAAGAAAAAGGAAAAGAAAAGAAAAAGAAAAGAAAAGAAAAAAAACTAAACCCACCCACGTGAGTGGGCGGACCACCCCCCAACACAAAATTTTGCTGCAACAGCAAAGCCCACGAGCTTTTCCCGCGAGCAAGCAAATGGTTCCACACAACTATTTACAAAGTGTATTAGTATTAGGTTTTGTCCCAAGTTATTATAATTATAACTTTTTCCACAAGCCTCTAAACCCTAAACTTCCAAAATGAAAGTTGAGGCTGATCATACCCTCTTCGCCTACGAATTCCTTTCACCAGCGACAGAGCTTTGTGCGCGACGAACGGAGCATCGAAAGTCAGCCCTTCGTCATCCACGGAGCAGTTTTTCCACTCAAGGTACCCTACTTCCCGATGACGTAACTTTTTTTCGAAACTCCGATTTTCGATCCGTAAAATGTTTTGGAAAGTAGACTTGACCCTCTTCAAGATACCTTAGGTGGATTTTGACATGACCATCCAAATTCCTCGAAAAATTGAGACGAAGTTGGAGAAAAACTACTTTTCTGAATATTAAAAACTGTCGTAAAACACAAACTTGTCGGCCACTTTTCTTGCTGTCCATTAAGCTTTCATAAAAACTAATTGAAGACAGTCAAAGACAACATAACCGAGATTGTAACGCACCTTTTGGATTCACTTTCCATCTAGTATGTAGAAAGTTACACGTTGTTAAAGTTTTCCGAAAAAACTGTAAATTCTGTTTTCAAAAAGTAGAGAAACACCCCGATACGGCGTCCATCCCGACAAACCGGGTGATGTGGTCGCACACTATGTGCATCGAAAGGCGCGTATGGATGTTGTCAACGTGTGGGAACTGACGGAACCTGATTTTGTTGTATATGTGCGACGAAATCAATGCGTATCCGTCGAGATACCCCCGTATCGACCCTTTGCAAATTAACTCACAACTTTGTGCACACTCATCATATCGCGATGAAACTTGTGCCATTGGACTCGAAATGTTTTCGCTAGTCCTGTGAGCCAAGTTTGGTCCAATTCTAAGACCGTTGATTGGGACGCTATTTTGGCGGGCCCACAATCCCACTCAACGGGCGATTTTGTGCACAGCCCACCGGAATCCAAAATTGGACGTACAGTTGGGTTCATCTCATCAAAACAAATACATAGACATGTAGTTTGACGACTTTAGAGACCGTAGGTTCTGGCGCACATTTTGGTGAAAAGCGGGTCCAATGGCGGACATCGTTTTGACCCAAAATTACGATTTTACCCCTGTTCCAGAATTTGACTTTTGAACAGGCGTTTCCTAGGTATATCTTATTCACCGAGATCATTTTTGATATTTGTTTCAGCGTCTGGAGTCATCTGTGATTTGTGAGTTTTGGTGATGACACTTGCTACTCTTAGATTTGCCTTTCTCGCACCACAGACAAGATACCTTGCCATTATACTGTTTATATTTAGTTTGCATTTTATTACATATCACTGTTCAGTTATTTCCAGTTTTTACTGTTCTTGATTTATTGTCTGCTCAGTGATATTAGATATACTTTGTTATTATCCTTTGACTGCATATGGACTTAGAGTTAAGAGGCTACCATCTGTAGTGTATCGCATATACCTTAACACAGTTGTACCACGAGAATGTGTGAGATGAGTACATATAGAGGTTCTTATGTGTGGGCTGATCCCCCATGCGCATGCGATAGGGCTAACTACTAATAGAGGCATGTTAGGAGACTTAGCAGTTAGTAGAGGTATGTGAGACATGGATGTGACTCTGTTAGGCATTGGGTGGGAAGAACAGTTCCTTGACGTATGGGCCAAGCAGGCACTTCCCTATTGCCGGTTATCTCCGCGGGAGATACGGTCCTGGATTCTGATACTGATTTACTGCTATCCTCTGACATTCGATGAATGTTATGCTTTGAGGTCCCTGGTATCCTGATGGGCCATACCTGAGATTACTGCTACTGAGCCAGAGTGCCCATGCGTTGGAGGTTTGTTCTTAACTGCATAAACACTGTAGTATGGTTAGATTACCTTATTGATGTCTTGTCACTTACTTCGGTTTGTGACATATTATATATTCAGTTTATTATGTCATGTTCTTTGTGTATCTTGTTACGTCCCTCTGAGGACCAGGTGTTCTAGCCAAGGCCGTGATCTTCTTTATTCTTTCGAAGATGATTGCGCTTGGTTCGTCTTATTATTTTATCGATCACTTCTTGTACATTTTATTTGAGATAGTTGGTAGTGGACTTTGTCTCCGCCCAACGATTGTGTATATGACAAATTCAAAGTTGCTTTTACATCATTTATTTATCTAGTGGATGAGATTTAGTTATTATGGTTCTACTGCATTTTACAGCTTATGTATACATACGAGTTTCCATATATTGGAGTATACTTCGTATGTATGCAGCTGGCATGGATACGTACCTAGTCCTAAGTATTTTGGGACTGGGGCGTTACAACAAGCACCGTCATCAGCGGTTTCAATTCGGGCAGGAGCTACCCAATTTGGAAGATTCGCCTGAAGTGCCAAATCGGCGATCTCCAGTCAGAAGTAACCTGTTACGTCATAGATGCTGACACTTCTTACAACATTCTCTTGGGGCGCCCTTGGATACACGATTATATGATCGTGCCTTCCACGCTTTACCAGTGCTTCAAATATGTCGACAAACACGGCTTCATGAGGACGAAATTTGCCGACATCGACCCCTTCAAAGGAGTCGAATCCTACTGCTCGGACTCCTGCTTATACGAGAAATCGAAGAGGCACCTGGATGAAGACGAACAGGCTCAAACTGAGACGACCTCAAGATCAGAAGAACCTCTAACAATCCACCTTCAAGCTCGCAAACCTGGCAAATTTGCACCCCTTACGGCCACTCTGCGTAAGGAAGCGATCAGCCTCTTGGCACAAGAAGGGTAAATGACAATCCGGCTGCCAAGGTCCGGCCAACCGTCGAGACCCACAACGGAGCCACTGACAATCAGGCTACCAAGAGTTGGCCAGCCACAAGCAGGGAAGCTTAACCCCTCTGACAGGCCAATGACGATACGTCTTCCCAAGAATAATCGTCATCCCGACACCAAAGCTGGGACTTCTAGCGAACCAACTACTCCCCGTCCGGCATCGAGTACCAAGCTGGGGGTCGCTTGTTTGCCAACAACCCCATATTTGGAACCTATGATGATCAAGCTGCCCAGGTCATCCTCTCAGTCTTCTTTTATACAGGGGTGACCGAAGAAGAACCGGAGCTGGCCAAGTATGTGGCTGCCCACACTGATGTTCCTTCTGCGGATGATGTAATCCCGCTAGAAAAGGTACCTTACTTCATCAATAAAGGACTATCTTTGAACTACCTCGAGCTTAATAAGCTTTGTACAATGTACGCTATGGAACACGGTATAGGCACTCACCTACACACACAGGTGACAAATATTTACACCGCAAATCAGCTAATCCCAGTGGAAGATGCTTACTATATAGTCGAAGGAGGAGACCATCCAATCATCTTTGGCCGAAAAGATGATCCACAACCATTCATTGTAGAGAAAGTCGATCTTGAATCAGACACCGGGAGATTGCCTCTGTATCTCTATAGTCCCCAATCTAAATACCTCATGCAAAAGCAGGGATATGACATGGAGACTACACCAGGCTTAAATTATGGCATAGGTCGACGATTACCCTTCAGGCCACCAGTTCCGATTGGCAAACCACGGGACTACTACAACAAGACCCGATGTGGATTAGGGTATGTCACTCCCACAACGACCCCCGAAAGTTCAGATAAAGAATGCGACTGGCATTCTCATTCAACCGGGTCACCTACTTCGGACTCAGATACCAGCATCGGAGACGTATTCAGACAAGTCCGGTCAGCCAATATGGCATTCGTCGACGCTTATGAAGAAGATGAGGACATTCTTGAAATCCTCGAGTTAGAGCCGTGGGCATAACAGCTAGATGAACAATGGGAGAAGCGGTTCGAGCAAAGAGAACCTCCCACTGAAGATAAGGTCATACAAGTTAATCTTGGTGATGAAGCCTCCCCAAAACTAATCTTCATCAGCCAGAGTTTGACAAATGAAGAGCGAGAGTCGCTGCTCCAACTCGTTAAGGAATATATCGATGTGTTCGCCTGGAGCTATAAAGATATGCCAGGATTGGACCCCGAGATTGTACTCCACAAACTCAATATTCGTCCGGATGCAAAACCTGTCAAGCAACAGCAACGACGGTTTCGTCCCGATGTCATGAATGCTATCGAAGCCGAGGTCAACAAATTGATAGCCAGCCGCTTCATTTGCGAAGAGTAGCACCCAGACTGGGTAGCCAACATAGTACCAGTTCTCAAGAAGAACGGAAAGATCCGAATATGTATTGATTTCCAGAATCTGAATGAGGCATGTCCTAAAGATGAATTCCCTCTCCCTATCACAGATATCATGATCGATAATACCTGCGGCTTCGAACGCATGTCCTTCATGGATGACTTCTCAGGGTACAACCATATCAAGATGTTCCCTGAAGACGAGAAGCACACATCATTCCGAACACCGATTGGTACATATTGCTATACCGTTCTGCCTTTTGGTTTAAGGAATACTGGAGCCACCTACCAGAGAGCTATGAGCGTCATCTTTAGAGACCACTTACGCAAGACAGTGGAGTGCTACGTCGACGACATCGCTGTCAAAAGTCGTTCGAAGGAAGATCATCTGCAAGATCTCAGGACAGTGTTCGACCTAATGCGAGCACACAACTTGAAGATGAACCCTACAAAATCATTCTTGGGTGTCTCCAGCAGGAAATTCCTGGGTTTCGTCATTACTTCTCAGGGCATTCACATCGACCCCGAGAAAACAAAGGCAATCATGGAGATGGGTCCCCCGAAAAATCTCCGCGAACTCTGAGGCCTCCAAGGCATGCTAGCTTACATTAGGAGGTTCATCTCTAATCTCTCCGGACGATGTCAACCATTCACCCATCTCATGAAAAAGGGAGTCTCTTTCGTATGGGATGAGGAATGCCAGCGCGCTTTCGACAGCATCAAGGAATATTTGTCAAACCCCCCAGTCCTGGTAGCTCCTATTGCCGGAAAGCCATTCCTGCTCTATGTGCGAGCTATGGAACATTCTCTCGGTGCTCTATTGGCACAGAACAATGACGCGGGCCACGAACAAGCTATATACTACCTTAGTCGAAAGATGATTGGGCCAGAATACCGATACACGGCCGTAGAGAAGAAATGCCTTGCTCTCGTGTTCGCCATCCAGAAGACGCGACATTACGTCACGGGACAAACCATCCACGTGATATCGTGGATCAACCCCCTCAGGGTCCTAATGACCAAACCTGGGGTTCTCAGCTCTCGCCTTGCTACCTGGGCAATATTACTATCACCGTACCACATGATCTTCGTCCCGCAAAAGGCTGTTAAAGGCCAGGCTCTGGCAGATTTTCTAGCAGCTCATCCAGGATCGAAGACGACTAGGGTATATGAGGAGATACCGGACGAGGTCACCAGTTCAAATGCAGTCTCCCATGATGCCATCTGGCGAATGTTCTTCGACGACACTTCAAGAACTGGACCCAAAGGCAACATCGTTGCTGGAGTCGGAGTGGTGCTGATTTCTCCTTCCGGCTTGGTGATCAATCGGGCCTACTCACTCACAGAGCCCTGTTCAAATGATGTGGTCGAGTACAATGCCTTGGTTATTGGCCTCCGGCTTACGAAAGAACTGGGGGTAGAGTATCTTGAAGCATACAGTGACTCGCAGTTGATCGTCAATCAGATTCGGGGGTCGTACGAGGTCCGCCACGAAGACATGATCCCGTATCATCAAATAGCAATCGACATCATCTCGTCTCTGGGAGGATTCTTCATAGAACATGTTCCCAGACTCCAGAACATTGAGGCTGATGCCCTAGCTGGTGTAGCCGCATCCCTAGCTGTGCCAAATTACGCTCATCATCAGGTCGACGTAATAGGCCGTGAACTGGTCTGTCCTAAGGATAACGTTCGATGCATTGAAAGTTACTCCACCCTTTCAGTCGATGAAGCACCAGACTGGAGGCAGCCGTTCATCGACTTTGTAGTATACGACATCCTGTCGGAGAATCTGAAGGAAGCTACTTCCATCAGAAGACGTTCTCTCATATTTTTCTACGATACAAAGACAAAAATGTTGTATCGCCGATCCTATGATGGGTTATTGCTTTGGTGTCTATCAAAAACAGAAGCCAAAGAAGCTGTACACGAAGCCCATGATGGTGTCTGCAGAGCCCATCAGCCTGGCCCGAAACTGCAAGACCGTCTTCGCCGAATGGGCTATTACTGGCCCACGATGGTTGCAGACGTAATAGATTATGCACGAAAGTGCAAAGCCTGTCAAATCTACGCCGACTTCATCCACCAGCTATCTGAATTCCTACATCCGACTGTGGCCTCATGGCCATTCGAAGCATGGGGTATGGACATCGTCGGCCTAATCACCCCGTCTTCGTCCAGAGGACACCGATTCATACTCGCAATCACCGATTACTTCTCCAAATGGACGAAAGCCATCCCATTGGCAGAGGTGAAAACATCAAACCTGATCAGCTTCCTTAAGCATCACGTCATCTACCACTTTGGATTGCCCCGAAGGATCATTCACGATAATGGGCCACAGTTCGCAAGCCACGTATTTCATCGATTCTGCGACAAGCACCAAATTCAGAATATTGCTTCGATACCCTATAACCCAGCAGCCAACGGGTTAGCAGAAGCATTTAACAAAACCATAATCAAGCTACTCAAGAAATTCGTGTTCTCTAACAAGCGCGACTGGAACGAGAAGCTTGACGAATGCTTATGGGCGTATCGTACCATAGTCCGAACAGCCATCGGGAATACACCATTTTCCCTGGTGTACGGGAGTGAGGTAGTCCTCCCATTAGAGACTCAGATCCCCTCACTCCGCGTCGCCCTCACACATCAGTTGACGACAGACAAAAACCACCATCGTCGACTACAGGAATTAGAGGCCCTGGACGAGAAACGCCTGTTAGCTAAACAGCGAATCGAGCTATATCAGGCCAGAATCTTCGGAGCTTTCAACAAGAAGGTCAAGGTCAGAACATTCCAAGTAGGCGATCTCGTTCTAGCAGTTCGGAGGCCGATGGTTATGACGCATAAAACCGCCGATAAATTTCAACCAAAATGGGAAGGCCCGTTCATCATCGAGACTGTATTCTCCAATGATGCCTACCGCCTCGTAAAGCAAAATGGAGACTTGCTCATGTTGCCCATCAACGACAAGTTCCTGAAGAAGTACTATGTCTGATCCTCGAAATATCTCAGAGTGTCGAGTTATGTACCTTCCCGTACCGCTGAACTTATATTTTGGTTCCATACATCGAGTCATGTACCCGCTGGTACCTCTGAACTCATTCTCATATTTTCCAGATCATCGAATCATGTACCCGCTGGTACCGCTGAACTAGTACCCACAAAATTTTAGATTGCAGAGTCATGTGCCCGCTGGTACCGCTGAACTCACACTCACATTTTTCGGATCATCGAGTCATGTACCCGCTGGTACCGTCGAATTCATACCCATAAAATTTTAGATTGCTGAGTTATGTACCCGCTGGTACCACTGAACTCACCTGATCTACTACCTGTATTCTCAATGCATAAAAAGGGTAACAGATCCACAAAATTTCTATACAACCATGTCGATGTTACCTCTGAGTTATTCCACTTCCACCAAAAACAAACCGCCCCCTCGCATAGAACTTCCACGTCCTCCTACCTCTTAGTCGTTTTATGTATCCTTCATTGAGCCGACTCCTGCCATGTCCCCGTGACCTCTGAGTGGGAAGGCTCCGTCGAAGAAACCATTCATGCTTGCCATGTCCTTACACCTCTGAGTAAGTATGATGGTTACCCCTCGACCTATTATCCGTACCCACGACCGGAGTACGCCAAGGATAGTAGGTCCACAAATATCCTCCGTCGAATCCACTCATGCCATGTCCTTACTACCTCTGAGCAGGAAGATCCTACGGTAAATAAATCCCCATACTTGCCATGTCCTCACTACCTCTGAGTAAGTATGATGGTCTTCCCTCGACTTATTATCTGTACCCACGACCTGAGTACGCCCAAAGATAATAAGGCCCACAAACGTCTTCCGATGATCACAAATGTCCTCAGTCGACCACAGATGCTGTACTGGGTCTCCAGTACACGCCCATCCCTTCCCTATCATGCCTGGGAGCCCAGTTGCTCCCTGGCATTCTCTCGAATATCAACAACTTCTATAGCTGTCTTATCACGAAGTTGTTCTAGGTATTCCTCTCCAAAACTTGTTACTCGTACCTAAAACTAAGGTACGCCCAGGGTAACGAGTCCACAAATAATCCCCCAGCAGGTCCAATTCCATAAACACCACAAGTACAAGAGAGAGAAGATGAGTTGAAACATGCTCATTTATTCAAAATTCAAAGTGCTACATCATTTGGGATCACATCCGCTACAAAATGAAAACAAAAAGAAAAAAAACAGCAAAAGAAAACAGAAGACTGATCACTGCTCCGGGGCACATAACGCCATGAGATGGTCCGTCAGCAAGGCAACCGATCGCTCAAACCTCTGTTTGGCTTGACGCTTCGCCTCTTGGCTCAGCACCGCCGCGTCCTCCAGATGAGCATGAGCTTGCCAGTTGTCCTCGAATTTCTTGAAAGCCCGCTCCAGGTTAACAGAAGATCGGGAAACCTTCTCGGCCTCCCGAGCGATTGACTCCTGTTCCACATAAGCAGCCCCCAGCTCTGACTCTAAGAAGGTCAACTCCTTCTGAAGTGCGAGGATCCGCTCCTTCGTGTCAGCTATTCTACGAGAAGCAGTCTCTTTCCGAGCCCTACAAGCTTGACTTCGACGACCCAGCCTGTCATACGAAGCGGAAAGCTCGTCAAAGTCCCCCTTTACAACTGGATCGGCAGTGTCTCGAGCGAGCTTTATCCTATCCCGAGCGGCAATAAGGAAGCCCCGCTCCCGTTCAATCGCAGCAGGCAAGCCAGTCTGCCGTATCGCCAGCAATTGGGTCACCAGCTGATCAGCCTCTACCAACTTGGGTTCCAGAAGTGCAGCCAACCCCACCCCGCCAGGAAGAGCCTTCAAAGTTTCAATCTAACCCCGAGCACCCCGCAGAGACAGAGAAAAAGGGATCCCCCGTTCTATGGCAGCATCTATACCCCTCCTTAAGTGGCGATAGAAGCTGTCGACCACATCCTGTGACACCTCGTCCAGAGCCTCCGAAGAAACCGGCGTCAATGGGAGTGTAGCTGGAAACACTGAAGAAGACGTAACAGAATCTGCCACTCCTACCACAAGGAAAACAAACTCAGTACGGAAGGACGCATGAACAGCGGCCAACTCCTCTTCAGCAGCCTGCAGAACTTGAATGCTCGGCAGGGTCGAGAAGTCAATCTCCGAAGCCGTATAAGCAGCAGAGGATGAGGCGGAGACCATCTCTCCCGTAACAAGCTCCACTTCCATTTGTCCGGAGCTGGCGGGAGGCCCCTCGACATGAGTCGGTAAAGGAGAGGAAACGCTTATTTTCCCCAGATCGCGGCAGGCCGAGCCTTCCCCAAGAACATCCGCTGTGGGAAGTAAAGGGTCAGGACCTGTAGGGTCAAGACAACCATGAATCAATTTGACCTGGAGGATATGTTGATAGAGCAAATAAGCCCCCTCACTAGTCAATATTTGGCTTATCTTACTAGCGAAAGAGTGTGGAGGCTGAGGTTCGCCTGCAGCCACTGCAGCCTTTTCACCAGCAGCCTCCGAGTCGAATACGATAGGCTCCTCCGCCCCAGCACCCTCGGGAAGGGATGCGACGAGATCGACGTCACCTTGCAGAAATTCAGCAATCTCGGAGACAGGCCCGAGAAAAACTTTGTCACCCCGGATCAGGGCCTCAGCAACTTGGGAGTCCTCAGCCGCCGCTGAGAGAGCCCCCGCAGAAAGGACAGCGGCACACATGCTATTAATCAAAGCAGCAAGGGCTGGATTAACTCCAGGGGCAGCAGACGGTTCATGAGAGCCCGGTTCATCAGACACCTACAAATAAAAATGATTAGGTCATATCTCCAAGAAAAAAAACTACAACAAGGAGATGGTTCCAACATAGTCTTACCTCCGAAACATCGTCAGCATTTTCACCCCTTTCGGTAATAAGCAACCTACGAGACCTAACGACGGCTCTTTTCACAGAAAAGGTCGTTCTGTCGTCATGAGTCTGACTCGTTTACGTGAAGGACCAGGCACAGCGGGAGGCTGTCCTTCCTACTTCCTCTTGTGTTGCAAGCGACGGATCCTCCGCCAGTTCGTCTGGTGTGGCAAGTGGTTGACCCGCTACTTCTTCACCCCCAGAAGAAAGAGTGTCTTCGCTATCATGATCGTCATCCTCCTCAGCCACCTCAGAAGATTCTGATTTAGGGAGGGGAGTCTGGAGCGCTAGTTGCTTTCTAGCCTTAGCCCCCTTCGGCTTTTCTTCTAAACCGGTACCCACGATGAAACTGGTACTCGGATCGAAATTGACAGGAGGCTTGTTCGCCATAACATGATAAAAGGCAGCCATATACAAAATTTCCCTCGGTACCTTAGTATAAGGGACTGAGAAGCTGGCCCGAGTATGATAGGCGTCATAATAAGTCTACGCCCTGGCACCATCAAGAACGGTACCTTCAAAGCCTAAGCAAGGGCTGGGACAGTCGAGGAATAACTGACTATAGCCAAATTAACGGGAAAACCTACTAGGCAGGTAGGCTCTAAGTACACATTATTGCGGTTACGATAAACCAGATGCGCAGGACAAATGTTGCACAACCAGGTGAGCATCTTCGTAGACAGAAAGTGAGGAGGTCCAGTACCATCAAGGTGTACATTCCTTACTTCCTCATCAGAAAAATAAGGAACAAACATAAAAAAGCTACACCCATCTACCCTCGCCAGCGCCCTCCGACAAGCTGGCATAGTACTGTATTCCTAAGGTTGGTGATGGAATCAGAAAAGGAAAGCGTCTTCATCGGTAGCATCTTCCGCTGTTCCAGATCCCATCAAAGACTTGTAGTGCATCAATAACCACCCCATCAAATAGTGGTAAGGTAGTTCTATGCGCTCAAAGTCCTGCATCTTCTTGCGGGCAATGACTTTGGATGAGAATGTTCGAAGACCATGGTGTATGCTACACACCATAGCCGGAAGAAGAGCCAGTCTAACTCCAAATACCAGTTTAATGGCAGGGAGAATGAAGTGGCGGCTGATCCTCTCGATAGAACCTGCCTCCCCGAGACTACGCAGTTTCGTAGCCATATCATCAAAAATCCAGCCAAGAGCGCTTTCTCAGACATCTGCCTGGTACCGTAGTAAAAATAGCTAAGAGAGTCAGTTTGACTCTCGAATATGTCGCTATTGGACCGCGACTTCTTGACGCTCAACATCAGGTCCTTTATCTCTCCCTGGGTTTAAGGGGTTCGAGGAATAACCTCGCCAGAAGGGCCAACTTTAAAAAGATAATTGACCCAGGATGTGGTGTGGGGAGCATTCCCTTCTGAGCTATCCTCCTTTTTTATAGCCATCTGGTGACAAGTACTATAATGGCATAGCAACTCCTGGTACACCGTAACAAAACCTGGGAGCCGTCAATTCAGGTCCTCAAACTCTTCGTTCGGCGGGGTGTACACCTCGAAAGGCTCGTCCCCCCATGAAAGCTTGGAGACAGTATACATCTCATGGAGAGCGAGTCCCAACTCCCCTCCGGGTGCGAAGAACGTCCCCGTTCGCCGGTTATACATCTCCAGGAGCGCCATGAACAATGGCTTATTGATGGGAAGCCCGTGACAGGTGCCCCGGATGGCATAATAGAGGCCTACCTCAGCAGGAATGTCCCATAGGTCTGCAGTGTTGGCCCATTGGTCATATGGTTAACCTGATTTTAATAATTGATCAAAACTCTGTCTGGATATACAAAGCTTGTTGGGACATTCTCAGCTTCTTGGACATAAGCAAGATTGGATATTCATTTCGTTCAAGACTGAAGATCTGTTTGTCTACTTGAGTTTGTATTTTCTATGCAATATAATTTTCTCTTTATTTGAGTCTAGGAATACATTGTACACCGAGTCGTACTGGCAAATAGGCTATCCCCAAAATAGTTCAAAATGTTTTTAAAAATGACCTATCAAAATGTTTACAAAAAGGTTTTAAAAAATCACCAAAACCTATTTTTAAAACCCTAACCTAACCCTTACAGAACTCGGCCAGAGTTCGGCCAGAGTTCGGTTGGTGGCCGTTTTGATTTTTGAATTCTCTGGAACTTGGTCCTCCTGCAGTTGCGGATTTGACCAAGATTTGCTCATAGAGTTCTGCCCGAATTCTGACAGAGTTCTTCCTTTGGAATTCCTATAAATAGAGAAGTATTTCGATCATTTCAATTCACTCATTAACTTTCAATCTTCTCTCTATCTAAAAAGCTTTCTGCCTTCCAAAGAGTTTTCTAGAGCTTTTATTTTCAGATCCCAAGCCAGTTACAATCCTCTAGTCGATTTGTCAGTGCGGTACGGTCTAGAAGTTTCTGAGAGATTGTAATCAGAAGGCTTGATTGAAGAATACCTCTTCACATTTGAAGTTGGACGAGTTCTTCGTATCAAAGCTCGCGTTGTAGAAGTTGCAAGGACTTCGTAAGAAAACTTGCAGTTTTTCCTATAGTGGATTCAACTGGTAGCAAGAGTTCTACCGACTGGATTAGTCCTCAACAGAGGGTTACCAGTATACATCGCTGTCTTTGCGTTTGCTTTCTGAACTCTGCCTTTACATTATTTCATCTGTGATTATATACTGTGATTGTGTTGCTAACAATTTTTAATTAGCATTATTTCGCTGCCAACTCTATTCACCCCCCTCTAGAGTATTACGCTTTACTATACCGTTCCTACAATTGGTATCAGAACGGGTGTTACAGGTAAAGCGAGATAACAGTGCTATTATTTATTCATTATTTATTAGATCACAGTACATCACATGGCTACTATGAAATTCACAAGTGAAGGTCAGGCCACAAACAGACCCCCTCTGTTTGATGGTACTAACTACACTTATTGGAAAACACGGATGAGTTTCTTCTTAAAATCTCTTGATTTTGACTTATGGGCTATTGTTCTTGATGGCTATCAGAAGCCACCTCGTATAAATGTCGAGGGTGTTTTAGTTGAAAAACCCCAAAGCAGTTATACAGAGGAAGAAAAAAAAAAGGCCAGTCTTGACGCATGTGCCATTAATGCTCTTTTTTGTGCCTTAGACAGAACAGAATTTAACAGGGTATCTACATGCACAACGGCAAATGGTGTATGGAAGCTTCTCGAAGTTACACATGAAGGCATGACTCAAGTCAAGGAGTCAAAAGTCAGTAGACTTACTCAAGAGTACGAGGCGTTCAAAATGAAGCCAAATGAAACAGTCACACAAATGTTCGAGAGGTTCTTAGATATTGTAAATCCTTTGTCCTCCTTAGGCAAAGAATACAGTAACCACGAAAAGATTCGCAAACTCCTGCGAGCTCTCACCAAGAACTGGATTCCGAAGGCTACAACTATCATTGTAGGAAACGACCTCACCACAATGTCATTTGAAGTACTCATGGGTAAGCTACTCACTCATGAACTGGAGCTACAAGATTTTGAAGAGCCTGCACCAAAGGAGAAGACTATCGCCCTCAAGGCTCAGCACAGAAAAGCTGCTGAAGATGACTCAGACAGCAGTGGATCTGACGCTGAAGATCAAGCTCTTCTAGCAAGAAAGTTCAAAAGATTCATGAGACATGAGAAGAGAGTCAAAGAGAACAACAGCAACAAATGGTACCAAGAAGATGCTGTCTGCTATGGCTGCAAGAAAAAGGGGCATATGAAGAAGGACTGTCCCATCAACTCATCATCGAGCAAGAAGAACAACAGGTATGAAAAAGGCAACCTGAAAAGATCAACGTCTCAAAAATATGCCAACACCAGCATATGGCATGAGAGTGAAGCTAGCGACTCAGAAGATGAACATTCAGAGGACGCTGCAAACATCTGCTTCATGGCAATCGATCAGGTACCTACTGAACCTGTAGAAACATATGATGACTTTACCTTTGAGCAATTAGGAGATGCCTTCAGTGACCTGATGCTTGACTACAGGAAACTGCGTAGTAAATATCAGACCGCTAAGAAGGTACTCAAAGAGTACAAAGGAGAAATAGGAAGACTTACCGACCTACTAGCTGAGGTTAGAGCTAATGTTAGTGAGTCTGGTGAGCTTTCCTCTATAAAGCTCTTATTACACGAGACTAAACAGTCATCCGAAGAGAAAGACAAGATTATAGACCAATTGAGAGAAGATCTTTCTAAAGAAAAGAAAAGTCTTCAATCTGCACAAATCAGAATGGAATCACTCACTTTTGATTATACTAAGTTATATGACACTTCCAAAAAGTTGGAAATTAGGTTAGGAAAACAGCCTGAGCCTGCTGCTTCCTATCCTAACACGTGTCACTTACCGAGAATTCGGAACATTCCCAAGCCAAACACTGTCAGACCAAACCATATAAAACCTTTACCCCAAAAGGTTAAGCCCAAACATGATCATAGGTATGCATTCTTCTATACTAGAAAACCCAAACCTACCAACCATGCACACCACACAGCTTTCAACACTCGACATGCTCAATGTCATTATTGTGGCCTCATTGGTCATATATCATCTGCATGTAGAATGAGAAAGCTTGTAGATTTAAATGTTTATGCTTGGATACCTAAAGCTAACAATTCAGGACCCTACAAGAAATGGGTACCAAAGGTTTCATCTGTAAACTGTTTTGTAGGTGGAACACCCTTCACATGCTAGAAGCAAATGGATCCTCGACAGCGGTTGCTCACGGCATATGACCGATGACGCTACCTTATTTGCAACACTGTCGAAGAAGAAGAAGGAAGAAGGAAGGTTATGTTTCCTTCGATAATAATTTGAAAGGGTATATTATTGGTATCGGTGATGTTGGTGAGTCTCCCTATCCCGTGATTAAAGATGTCTGTCTGGTTACCGAGTTGAAACATAATCTGCTCAGCATAAGTCATCTAGCTGATCATGGATATGGTATTAACTTTGGCAAAGACAAATGTACTATAGTTGATAGCTCAACTGGTAGTACTATCTTTGAAGGAATCAGGGAAGATAATATATATGTTTTCTATCTGCTGGAAGAAGCTAACATTTCAGGTAGATGCTTAATGGCCAAAAGTGATGAGAGTCACCTATGGCACATGAGACTCGGTCATGCAAACATGGATACAATTTCAAGATTATCCATAAAGAAGATAGTACGCGGTTTACCAGACATAACATTCAAGAAGGATTCAGTATGCAGCCAATGTGAAAAGAACAAGGCTACCAGATCCACATTCAAGTCTATAAACGCAGTATGTACTACTAGACCTCTACAATTGCTACACATGGATTTATTCGGTCCTAGCAGAGTTGCTAGCCTCGGAGGTAAATTATATGTATTTGTAATTATAGATGATTTCTCTAGATACACGTGGGTATATTTCTTGACACGCAAGAATGACGCATTGTCCGAATTTGTCGCCTTTTGTAAGAAAGTACAAAATGAAAAAGGTTACATGATCACTCGTATTAGAAGCGATCATGGAGGCGAATTCGAGAATGCTGATTTCGAGCAATTTTGTGACACACACGGTTTCATACACGAGTTCTCCTGCCCTAGAACTCCACAACAAAATAGAGTTGTGGAACGTAAGAACAGAACTCTGACCGAAATGGCCAGAGTGATGTTAAATCAATTTAGCCTACCCAAATACTTCTGGGCTGAAGCTGTCAATACAGCTTGCTTTGTGCTCAATAGAGTTCTAATTCGACTCAAATCGAAGAAGACTCCATTTGAGTTATGGTTTGATAGAATTCCTTCAGTTTCATATTTTAAGATATTTGGCTGTAAGTGCTTTATTCTTAATACTAAAGACAATTTGGGAAAGTTTGACGAAAAGGCCGATGAAGGTATATTTCTAGGTTATGCGGCCAAGAGCAAAGGATACAGAACCATGATCATCGAAGAATCAATCAACGTTACGTTTGATGAAATGAACCAAATGACTCTCGATGACAGTGATGAATATCTGCCTACATCAAGCTCAACATCAGCTGAACCTGAACCAAGCTCTGCACTAGCTGAACCTCCTAGAGGAGATCCAGGAACCAGCTACCTACAGAGTCTACCAAAGAGGTTAAATTTCACAGCTGATCATCCACAAGATTTGGTAATTGGTGACATTACCAAAGGAGTAAGTACTCGATCATCCAGTAGAGATATTATTTCTAGTGTTGCTTTTATTTCACAGCTAGAACCTAAATCTATTGATGAAGCATGTAGTGATAATTTTTGGATAGATGCCATGCAAGAGGAATTGAACCAATTCGAACGGAATCAAGTTTGGGAACTTGTTCCCAAGCCTATTGATCATCCGGTCATTGGCACCCGTTGGGTATTCCGAAACAAACTGAATGAGGATGGTTTAGTAACTCGTAACAAGGCTCGACTCGTAGCTCAAGGATACAATCAAGAAGAGGGTATCGACTACGATGAAACTTATGCCCCAGTTGCGAGATTAGAATCCATTCGCATGTTATGTGCATTTGCATGTTTTCATGATTTCAAACTTTTTCAAATGGATGTAAAAAGTGCTTTTCTAAATGGATTTATAAAAGAAGAAGTTTTTATAGCACAACCTCCGGGTTTCATGGATTTCAAAAATCCTGACCATGTTTTCAAGTTGAAGAAAGCCTTATACAGTTTGAAACAAGCCCCTCGTGCTTGGTATGACCGTCTAAGCTCTTTTCTACTTGACAACGATTTTTCAAAAGAAAAGGTTGACACTATACTTTTTATTAAATCTTTTAATGGCAAGCTACTTTTAATTCAGATCTATGTTGATGATATCATATTTGGATCCACTGATGAATCTCTTTGTCAAGAATTTTCTAAGTGTATGCAGAATGAGTTTGAGATGAGCATGATGGGAGAGCTGAAATTCTTTCTCGGATTGCAAATCAAACAAACCGACAATGGGACGTTCATTAATCAAGCCAAGTACACAAAAGATTTGCTAAAGAAGTTTGATTTGGACAATATCAAACCTATTGGCACTCCGATGGCAACTTCAACAAAGCTTGATTCTGACGAACAAGGCAAGCCAGTCGACACACGTAAGTATCGAGGTATGATTGGTAGTTTACTTTACTTAACTGCTAGTCGTCCAGATATAATATTTAGTGTTTGCTTGTGTGCACGTTTTCAAGCCAACCCAAAGGAATCACATCTGTCCGCAGTTAAGCGTATCTTTCGATACCTTAAGGGCACTTCTTCTGTCGGCTTGTGGTATCCCAAAACTAAATCCTTTGACCTTATTGGTTATTCGGATGCAGATTTTGCTGGATGCAAGGTTGATAGAAAAAGTACTAGTGGTACATGTCATTTCTTAGGCAAGGCTCTAGTCTCTTGGTTTAGTAAAAAGCAAAATTCTGTAGCCTTATCAACAACAGAGGCTGAGTACATCGCCGCAGGACGTTGTTGCGCTCAGATTTTGTGGATGAAACAAACCTTAGAAGACTTTGATTTATTTTACACACATATTCCCATTTTCTGTGATAACACTAGCACCATTAATTTGACTAAGAATCCTATATGTCACTCTCGTACTAAACATATCGAGATTCGGCATCATTTTCTTAGAGATCATCATCAAAATGGAGATATAAACCTTGTATACATAGATACTGATAATCAATTAGCTGACATCTTCACTAAACCTCTAGCGGAAGATCGCTTCAATTATTTACGTCGAGAATTAAGAATTTTGGACGTCAATAATATTAATTGATTTTATTTTATGATTATATATCATTATGCAAAAACTGTGTTAGAGACAAGCTAATAAAGAGTCTGTCTGTCACCACAACTACGGTTGAAGCGAAGCGGTATTTAAGAGTTCCCCGGTGAACCTCCGCCAGCTGGGACAGTACTCCTACAGCTAATCTGAGACAGTTACTGTGTAACGATATCTAATTCATAAAATATTATTAATTATGTTATTTGAAGACTAAAATAACTAATCTTTGAATTAAATATTTGAAACGAGTCAATGAAAAAGAAGTAGCAAAAATCAACCTGAAAGAACCCTAGGCGAATTCGGCCAGAACTCTGACCGAATTCGGCCCGAGTTCGGTTGAGGGTGTCTGTGTATATATACACAACCCGAGAGCCTCTTCTCTTCCATTGCTTCCAAACTTCCAAACAGCAGCTCCAGCCGCCCGAAACTCTTCAAAACCCTAGGTATTCACCAACCCATTGCTCCCTATATACTTGGTGAAATCCTTCCAAACTTTGGAATCGTGCGGAGATCATCCTTCTCTACAACATATCTAATTTTCGTGAGGTATAACTCTCTCTTTCTCCACTTTCAAATTAGTGCTTATTTATTTCAAATGGCACCTAGATTTAATCCGTCTAAGAGGAAGAAGACCACTCCTAGTGAGGAAGGGTCCTCTTCGAATCCTCACACGGATTCTTTGTTTTCGCCGGTCCAAAAGAGCGACGGTGCTTTCGATGGGTTTTTCTTTTAAACCCTCGATCAAGCTTTATTATGGTACGATGACTTTTCCACCCGATCCATATGCAGCGGCGCTCCGATAAAATGGACGGTATTCCCTGACCATCGTCACTTATTTGAGGCATTAGGGTTACACTTACCTGTTAAACTGTGCTTCCCAATTGCTACTAATGCCATTAGATTGTTCTATTGCAATCTCGTAGTTAACACTTTTGACGTGAGCACACGTGTTGGAGGCATAGACATTGAGTTCAATGATGTCCTCCTAGCGGAGATTCTTGGGATTCCCAATGAAGGTGAACCGCTAGTTGATATCACGGAATTCGAGTTTTCCGAAGGCACTACACTCACGAGTTTCAAAACGGAACTCTGTGCACCTGACAGAGTACGTTCTGGAAAGTTCAAGGCTAACAACCTGAACTTGTTTAACTACGAATTGCATCGCATCATCTACTCTACTATACTTCCAAAAATCCACCTCCAAGGATGATGTGACTTCGCTTGAGCTGTCCGCTATGTATCATCTTATCAAGGGGATTCCTTTTTCCGTCCCCAAGACTATTATTCAGATGATGGGACGTTGTCGTGCAAGAGATCGAAATCTCTCTTACGCGATGATTCTCCCTCGTATCTTTCAGCGCTTCGACATCGATCTATCGACTTGTACTCAGGACTCTGAGCCCAAGTTACTCCAGCTTTCTCGTCGCAGCCGGACTGCTTCAGCTCTACCTCCTGCTCCTCCTACTGCACCATCTCCACCACATCAGCCGTATGCCATGACTTTTGAGGGCATACATCAACATATATTAGCTTTGCACGTCTCGATGACGGACATGGCTCGCGAGCGTGAGTTTCGTGATGTCACCCGTTACCAGGCGATGGCAAACTCCTTGGCTGATCTTCGGTTCGCTCAGACTAGTTATTCAGCCGCTTCCATCCCTCGAGATCCAGCTTTTTCGGGTTACCGCTGTGAGGATGAGGCTGTCCATACCTACTTCCAGCCCGGTAACGCCTATGATTGGTATCGTGCTCCTCGAGATTATGTTGGCGAGTTCTATGCTGGCGCCCCTACTCATCCTACTGGCGCTGGTACTTCTGGTGCTGGTACTTCCGGTCATGCTGGCCGTGCTGCTGATGATATTGATGAGGATAGTGATGATGAGATCTGATCTGATTACTAGTGACATTCTACTGTATACTTGGAAATGCTCCGATATTCCAAGTGTTTATCATTTATTTTTTATTAGTACTTTGTAGTTTGCTATCAGTATTTCTTTTATCTTCATGGATATGTTTATGATTTTTCATTTATAACATCTCAGTTTATTTCAGCATTTTGTTTAACACTATCTCTTTATACTGCTTCTCCATTTTAAACTGCCTGTGAAATAGCATGCCTGAGATTTCTTTTATATTTTTGAAGCAATACATGCCTGTGATGATAATTTGTAGAAATATTACATGCCTGTGATGCTATATCTCTAATTATTTTATATTTCTTTTATTTTGTTTTCTCACTATTTGTTACTTATGCTTTGATTGCGGGGGAGTCTTCTGCATTTAATGCGGGGGAGCCTTCTCTTGTGCAATTATTTTGCTAAGTGACAAAGGGGGAGAAAATTAAAAAGGATCTAACATTTTTTTGAGTTAAATACAGGTTATGAACAATTTTTCACTTTTTGATATTTTTTGAACTAGCTTAATGTTATATCATTCATAGTTTGTCAATTATCAAAATGGGGGAGATTGTTGGCCCATTGGTCATATGGTCAACCTGATTTTAATAATTGATCAAAACTCTGTCTGGATATACAAAGCTTGTTGGGACATTCTCAGCTTCTTGGACATAAGCAAGATTGGATATTCACTTCGTTCAAGACTGAAGATCTGTTTGCCTACTTGAGTCTGTATTTCCTATGCAATGTAATTTTCTCTTTATTTGAGTCTAGGAATACATTGTACACCGAGTCGTACTGGCAAATAGGCTATCCCCAAAATAGTTCAAAATGTTTTTAAAAATGACCTATCATAATGTTTACAAAAAGGTTTTCAAAAAGGTTTTCAAAAATCACCAAAACCTATTTTTAAAACCCTAACTTAACCCTGACAGAACTCGGCCAGAGTTCGGCCAGAGTTCGGTTGGTGGCCGTTTTGATTTTTGAATTCTCTGGAACTTGGTCCTCCTGCAGTTGCGGATTTGACCGAGATTTGCTCATAGAGTTCTGCCCGAATTCTGCCCGAATTCTGAAGAGTTCTCCCTTTGGAATTCCTATAAATAAAGAAGTATTTCGATCATTTCAATTCACTCATTCACTTTCAATCTTCTCTCTATCTAAAAAGCTTTCTGTCTTCCAAAGAGTTTTCTAGAGCTTTTATTTTCAGATCCCAAGCCAGTTACAATCCTCTAGTCGATTTGCCAGTGCGGTACGGTCTAGAAGTTTCTGAGAGATTGTAATCAGAAGACTTGATTGAAGAATACCTCTTCACATTTGAAGTTGGATGAGTTCTTCGTATCAAAGCTCGCGTTGTAGAAGTTGCAAGGACTTCGTAAGAAAACTTGCGGTTTTTCCTATAGTGGATTCAACTGGTAGCAAGAGTTCTACCGACTGGATTAGTCCTCAACAGAGGGATACCAGTATACATCGCTGTCTTTGCGTTTGCTTTCTGAACTCTGCCTTTACATTATTTCATCTGTGATTATATACTGTGATTGTGTTGCTAACAATTTTTAATTAGCATTATTTCGCTGCCAACTCTATTCACCCCCTCTAGAGTATTACGCTTTACTTTACCGTTCCTACATGCAGAACCCAGGTGGTCAAGTGGGCCCATGTAGAAGTGGGGTTTATCCAGTTCAGCAATACCAATCTGCCAACGGGATAAGATTTTTTGCGAACAAGCCGATTCAGGAAAGTATCAGCTTGAGTGAATGTGAAGTTGGGACCATATACGTTCATAAAAGTGCCTGGGGCCAGTCCCATCATGTACCGGCTGACGGAATCCTTACCCGCGTACGCTGACCCAATGTTCAGATTATAATGGATGTTGTCAATCAATATCCCTGATTGGGTAGGAATTAAAGTACCCACCATCATCCTGTCCAACAGTACCATATTGAACCACGATAGAGGATAATGACGCTCCATGAGAGGAATATGGATCGCCACTCCATCCAAAGTAAAATCCCAGTTCTCAGAGATCTCTAATACTCGAGGATTCTTTATGATTAAAGCGTCCCTGAAGAGGAATGAGGGCTTCAGGTATGATCCATCCAACTTCCCAGAATTCATCATGGCACGAAGATAATGGAGGGTCTGATTCTTGATGGCGTTCAACCTCTCCGAAGGCTCATTAGCAGGAAATTGATTCAGCACATATTTAACTAAGTCATCAAGACGCACGCCTAAGGCAAACTGATTCGAGCCCACTAGGAGTTCCCCTGCAGGATTTACTGTCAGATTCACTGAAGGGAGAAGAAAGAAATAAGATTAGAAGATAGTCAAAATGAAGAAGCATTTGAAAGATCATTAGAGTCTATGCGGCTCGGGTCATCACAGCCTCATGCGACTCTGAACCAGATGAGTCCATACGGTTCTGTTCATCATAGCTTTATGCGGCTCCGAGTCAGACGAGTCCATGCAAATCAAGTTCAGATGAGCTTATAAAGCTTCTGCGGTTTGGGTTCAGAAGGGCCTATGCGGTTCAAGGTTCATATGGACTCAACGGACAATCCTAGGCGCTGATGCGGCTCAGATTCAGGAGAGACTATGCGGTTCAAAGTCCACACGGACTCATGCGGCCCTGAACAGACAGACTCATGCAGTTCAAGTTGAGTACGCTTATGCGATCCAGATTCATATGAGCTGATGCAGCTACAAGTAGATAAGCTTATACGGTTCAATAGTGAGCTACGCTCATGCGGTCCAAATCGAAAGTATACATGCGGTTCAGATCGAGTATGACAAAGCTCATGCGGCCCCAAGGGTGATGTGCTTATGCGGTCATATCGATGAACTTCGTACATGCGGCTTGTGCATAAAATATACAACAGAGCCATGGCAGTTAGGGTTCTAAGGCAACGCCCTTACCAGCAATAGGCGGGTGAAAGTTGGGGTGAACAGAGTGAACAGCAGCCGACGGAGGAGCGGCCACGTTCGTCGTCGTAGTCGCCGTAGAAGCGACCGCCTTGCCCTTCGCAGCCTTCGACTCACCAAACTTCTTGGGAGCCATAGATGCTTGGGAGAGAAAGGAGTTAGAACAGCAAAAGATCGAAGATGAGAGAGAGAAAAAAAGATTTCCCAGAATGAAAGTGTTCTATTTATAGACAAGAAAGGAACGCCTCGATCCGTGTACAACACGATGACTGACTCTTCGGTCATCGAGGCAAAGCGACTGAATAATAGCCTGACTCTTGGGATCCTGGCCCAAAAAGCGGCTCTTAAGATCTGACAACAAATCAAGAGCATTAAATACAGAAGATTTACAAAAGATTTGCACACGTGGCAGGAAGACGTGGCAAGGAGCTCATGCGGCTAAACAGCCCATGCGGCTCAGAGAGTTATGCGGCTGAGGTAATCATGCGGCTGGAAAATTCTATGCGGCTAGGACAGAATATATCCCTGCAGCTCTCGCATAATCATGCTTCTTATTCAAAGTATTTCAATTTTGTAAATTGAAAACTTTGAAGGGGGTCTTGTAGAAGCATGAAAAAGAAAAGAAAAATGGTCCATGCGGCCAAAGAGCCTTATGCGGCTCGGAGGGCCCATGCGGCTCAAGAGTCCCATGTGGCTCAAGCACATAGGCAGTTCGAGTAAACTCTATGCGGCCCAGAGAGAGAGGCCACGTGGCATTTAAAATAGCTATGCCCAACGTCTGGACACATTTAATGCTCTGACGGCTGACAGCAGACAGATGACAGACCTGACATAAAGTAGTCATAATGACTGACACAAAAAACAGTATTTTCCTAGGAAATGAGGAAAATCTTCACCAATGTGGCGCTGTCTACCAAGCTTCAAGGCAGGTCCATGCGGCCAGACTAGACGAGTTCATGCGGCCAGTGCAGAGAAATCTATGCAGTTCAACCATGAAGGCCCCCCATGCGGCTCAGCCATAAAAAAACCCATGCGGCTCGGCCATGAAGACTCTCGTGCGGCTCGGCCATGAAGACCCCCATGCGGCTCGGTCATGAACATATTCATGCGGCTCGGTCATGACAACCTTCATGCGGTTCGAGTATAGAGACTATTCAGGCGGCTCGGTCATAAAATCTTTCATGCGGCTCGGTCATGACGACCTTCATGCAGCCCAAATATGAACACTCCTCATACGGCTCAATAATGATGACAGAATACGTGTCCTAAAGATAATTAAACTTTGGGTCAGATCCCAATAATTTGGGATACGTGGCAAGAGAATGAATTAAATTGATTCATTTAGATTTGCAGACATCAGCAAATCATCATGATGAAGATTTATTGCAGTCAACATTTATTATTGATGGGATTTAGCATAATCCACATTAATGGTCCAGATCCTTCACACTCAAGACTAATGGCCCAGATTGATCAATTACCAGGCCGCCACCACTTGGAGAATGGGTAATCATCCAAACCCTAATGATGCCCCCCACTCTTATAAATAGCAAGGTGCCATTCCCTGGCAAAAAAAAGAGAAGAGGCTCCCCCGATAATCAGAGAGAAAATACAGAAAGATCAATCCAGAAAGAGAGAAGCCAGAAGAGCAATACGAGGAGAGCAAGAAGAGCGTTTCTTCATCAGCACAAAGCATCTCGTCACAAGAGCCAAGGCTGCGTCCGATCGTCCAAGGAGTAAGGCAGAGCTGCCGTTGCTTTCCCGAGCCTCTATCGTCACCCCCAGAATCAAAAATAAATAATTGTACTTAGATTGCTGTACCTAGATTTTCGTCCCTAGGCTTTCTTTGTACAAGCGAGTTTGTAACGTGAAGTAAAAGTCCAGTCCTCCTATAAAACTGTTCTGCTCTTTTATATGTCATGGCAAACAGTCTTTAGCCGTAGTTTTGTGTCTCGTTCCTTCTTTCCTTTCTGTCTGAATGAAGTAATGAAGAACTTTTTTGATTTTGCTTGTAGTCATGTGAATGTAACTGGTTTCTTTAAATGAATGGAATATATTTGCTTCCCTCTTTACTCGTAATAGTTTATCTTAATAGAAGATTTTGTGTGGACCTATTGTCCCTAGCATACCCGATTTTGGATACGGACAATAAGTTGAAAGGGAACCAACATACTTACTCAGAGGTAATGAGAATATGGCAAGCATGAGGGTTTCTTCGATGGAACCTTCCTACTCAGAGGTAATGAGGATATGGTAGGAGTGGGCTCCATAAAGGGGGTACATAGAACAACTCAGAGATAATGAGGACATAAAAGTTCTATGTAGAGGGGTGATTTATTTTTGGCGAAAGTGAAACAACTCAGAGGTGACATAGACGTGGTCATTTTGAAAATTTGTGGATCTGTTACCCTTTTTGTGCACTGGGAGTGCGGGTAGTGGATCATGAGGGAGGAGCTCTTTTGGAGAAATAAGTTCAGAGGTATGGTCATACATGACTTACTATCTGAAAGAGTGACCGGAGTTTGAGTTCAGAGGCACCTGCGGGTACATAACTCGATAATCTAGAAGATTATGAATGTGAGTTCAGCGGCACCGGAGGGTACATAACTCGGCAATCTAGAATTTGGAGAATGTGAGTTCAGCGGTACCGGAGGGTACATGACTCGATAATCTGGGATATTAGTGGAAGAAGGATGTAAGTTTAGCGTTACCGGAGGGTACATGACTCGATAATCTGGAATTTTTTGTGGAGAAAGAATGTGAGTTCAGTGGTACCGGACGGTGCATAACTCAATCATCTGTGAGTTCAGCGGTACCGGAGGGTACATAACTCAATAATCTAGAATTTGGAATATGAGTTTAGCGGTATCAGTGGATACATAACTCAATAATCTAGGATTTGGAATATGAGTTCAGTGGTACCAGCGGGTACATAACTCAATAATCTTGAATTTGGAATATGAGTTCAGCGGTACCAGCGGGTACATAACTCAATAATCTGGAATTTTGTGAATATGCGAGTTCAGCGGTACCAGAGGGTACATAACTCGATGATCTGGGATTTTGAGAATGTGAGTTCAGCGGTACCAGCAGGTACATGACTCAATGATCTGGAAAATGTTGTTTATGAGTTCAACGGTACCATCGGGTACGTGACTCGATGATCTGGAAAATGTCGTTTAGACATAATATTTCTTCAGGAACTTGCCGTTGACGGACAACATGAGCAAGTCTCTGTTTTGTTTTGCAAGGCGGTAAGCACCGTTGGAGAATACTGCCTCAATGATAAATGGGCCTTCCCAGTTTGGCTGGAACTTGTCCTACAGTTTTGTGAGTCATAATCATCGGCCTCCGAACTGCTAGAACGAGATCGCCCACTTGGAATGTTCTGATTTTAACCTTCTTGTTGAAGGCTCCGGAGATGCGTGCTTGGTATAGCTCGATTCGTTGCTGAGCCAAGAGGCACTTTTCATCTAAGGCCTCAAACTCTTGTAGCCGACGACGGTAGTTATATCCGTCGTCAATTGGTAAGTGAAAGCGACACAGAGCGAGGGGATTTGAGTCTCTAATGGGAGAACTGCCTCACTCCCGTACACCAGGGAGAATGGTGTATTCTCAGTGGTCGTTCGTACTGTAGTACGGTATGCCTATAAGCATTCACCAAGCTTCTCGTTCCAGTCGCGTTTGTTGGAGGGCACAAACTTCTTGAGTAACTTGATGATGGTTTTGTTGAATGCTTCTGCCAACCCATTCACTGTTGGATTGTATGGTGTCAAAGCAACATTCTGAATTCGATGCTTGTCGCAAAATCGATAGAAGGCATGGCTTACGAACTGCGGATCATTATCGTGGATGATTCTTTGGGGCAGTCCAAAGCGATAGATAACGTGATGCTTGAGGAAGCTGATCACGTTTAAAGTCTTCACTTCTGCAAGCGGAATAGCTTCTGCCCATTTGGAGAAGTAATCTGTAATGACGAGTATGAAGCGGTGTCCTCGAAAATAAGGTAGAGTGATCGGACCGATGATATCCATTCCCCATGCTTCGAATGGCCAAGATGCCATTGTCGGATGTAGAAATTCGGATGGCTGGTGGATGAAGTCCACATGAACTTCGCAGACTTTGCACTTTCTTGTATAGTCTATCACATCTGCTACCATCGTGGGCCAGTAGTAGCCTATTCGGCGAAGATGGTCTTACAATTTAGGACCAGGCTGATAGGCCCTACAGACACCGTCATGATTTTCACGTACGACTTTTTTGGCTTCCGCGTTTGACAAGCACCGAAGTAGCAATCCATCGTAGGATCGGCGGTACAACATTTTCGTCTCTGTATCGTAGAAGAATCTGAGAGAATGCCTTCTGATGGAAATGGCTTCCTTTGGGTTCTCGGGCAGGATGTCATAGACTACAAAGTCTATGAATGGTTGTCTCCAGTCTGGCGCTTCGTCGATCATCTGAGCGGAATAACTCTCCATGAATTGAACGTTGTTCTTGGGACAGACTAGTTCGTGGCCTATCACGTCAACCAAATGGTGAGTATGATTTGGCACCGCTAGGGAAGCGGCAAGGCCTGCTAGGGCATTGGCTTTGATGTTTTAGAGTCTGGGAACGTGTTCGATGAAGAATCTCTCAAATGACAAAATAATGTTGATCGCTATTTGGTGATAGGGGATCATGTCTTCATGGCGGACTTCGTATGAACCTCAGATCTGATTGACGATTAACTGTGAATCTCCGTATGCTTCAAGATATTCTACCTCCAGCTCTTTTATAAGTTGGAGGCCAATGACCAAAGTATTTTTCCCGGCCACATTGTTAGAGTAGGGTTCTGTAAGAGAGTAAGCGCGATTGATCACCAATCCGGAAGGAGAAACCAGCACCACCTCGACTCCGACGATAATGTTGCCCTTAGGTCCGGTCCTCGAGGCGCCGTCGAAGAACATTCGCCATATATTATCATGAGAGGTTGCATGCGAGTCGGCGACCTCATCTGGTATTCCTTCATATATTCTGGACGACTCCGAGCCTGGGTGGGCTGCTAAAAAGTCTGCCAGAGCTTGACCTTAATAGTCTTTTGCGGGACGAAGACTATATGATAAGGGGACAGTAATATTGCCCATGTGGCGAGACGAGAACTGAGTGCCCCTGGTTTAGTCATGAGTACCCTGAGAGGGTTGACTCGTGAGATCACATGTATGGTTTGTCCTATGACATAGTGACGCGACTTTTGAATGGCGGACACCAGGACGAGGCATTCCTACTCCACGTCGGTATATCGGTGCTTTGGCCCAATCATCATTCGGCTGAGGTAATATATAGCTTGCTCATGGCCTACATCGTTGTTTTGTGCCAGCAGAGCGCCGAGGGAATGCTCCATTGCTCGTACATAGATCAGGAATGGTTTTCCAGCAACCGGGGCCACCAGGACTGGAGGGTTCGACAAATATTCTTTGATGCTATCGAAGGCACACTGATATTCTTTGCCCCATACGAATGAGACACCCTTCTTCATGAGATGGGTGACTGGTCGACATTGTTCAGAGAGGTTAGAAATAAACCTCCTGATGTAAACTAGCCTCCCTTGAAGGCCTCTGAGTTCGCAGAGATTTTTCGGGGGACCCATCTCCATAATTGTCTTCGTCTTCTCTGGATCTACATGAATTCCCTGGCCAGTAATAATAAAACCTAAGAATTTTCTGCTGGATACGCCCAAGAAAGATTTTGTAGGATTCATTTTCAGTTTGTGTGCTTGCATCAGGTCGAACATCGTCCTCAGATCCTGCAGATGATCTCTCTTATAACGACTCTTGACAGCGATGTCATCAACATAGCACTCCACAGTCTTACGCAAGTGGTCTTTGAAGATGATACTCATGGCTCTTTGATATGTGGCACCAGTATTCTTTAAACCGAACGGTATGACCGTGTAGCAGTATGTACCGATTGGTGTTCGGAATGATGTATGCTTTTCGTCGTTAGGAGACATCTTGATTTGGTTATACCCCGAGAAGCCATCCATGAATGATATACGTTCGAAGTCGCAGATGTTGTCGATCATGATGTCTGTGATAGGGAGGGGGAATTCATCTTTGGGACAGGCCTCGTTCAGATTGCGAAAGTCGATGCAGATTCGAATCTTCCTATTCTTCTTGAGGACCAGTACTAAGTTGGCGACCCAGTCTGGATATTGTTCTTCACGAATGAAGCCGCTGGCTATCAGTTTGTTGACTTCGGCTTCGATTGCATCCATGGTGTCCGGGCGAAAGCGTCGCTGTTGTTGTTTGACCGGCTTTGCCTCTGGCCGAATATTGAGCTTGTGAAGGGCAACCTCGGGGTTTAGTCCTGACATGTCTTCATAGCTCCAGGCGAACACATCAATATATTCTTTGACAAGTTCTAATAGTGATTCTCGCTCTTCGTCTGTCAGGCTTTTACTGACGAAGATTAGTTTTGGAGAAGATTTGCTACCGAGGTCGACCTGTATAACCTCATCTTCAGTAGGAGGTTCTCTCTGTTCGAACTGCTTTTCCCATTGTGCATCCAGTTGTTGGGCCCACGGCTCTAACTCGAGGATTTCGAAAATGTCTTCATTTTCTTCGTAAGCGTCGACGAATGCCATATTGACTGACAGGACTTGTCCGAATACATCTTCGATGCTGGCATCCAAATCATAAGTTGGTGACCCGGTTGAATGTGAATGCCAATCGCATTCCTCATCTGAACTTTCAGGGGTTGTTGCGGGCGTAACATACCCTAACCCACATCGGGTCTTGCTGTAGTAGTCCCGTGGTTTGCCAGCTGGGACTGGCGGCTTCAAAGGTAATCGTCGACTAGTACCGTAGTTCAAGCCTAGTGTAGTCTCTAGATCATACCCATGTTTTTGCATGAGATATTTGGATTGGGGGCTATACAAATAAAGAGGCAGTATTCCGGCATCTGATTCAAAATCGACCTTCTCTATGGTGAAGGGTTGTGGGTCGTCCTTCCGGCCGAAGATGATTGGATGGTCCCCTCCCTCGATTATGCGGTAAGCGTCTTCCACTGGAGTAAACTGGTTTGCGGTGTAAACATTTATAACCTGTGTGTGTAGGTGAGTGCCTATACCGTGTTTCATAGCATGCATTGTACAAAGCTTATTAAGCTCGAGGTAGTTCAAAGATAGCCCTTTATTGATGAAGTAAGGTATCTTTTCTTGCAGGATTACATCATCTGCGGAGGGAACATCAGTGTGGGCAGCCACATACTTGGCTAGTTCCGGTTCTTCTTCAGCCACCCCCTGTACAAATAAAGACTGAGAGGATGACCTAGGCAGCTTGATCGTCAGAGGTTCTGTCGGTAGAGTAGAATGTGGAGTTGTTGGCAAACTAGCGACCCCCAGTTTGGTACTCGATGTTGGGCAAGGAGTTGTTGGTTCGCTATAAGCCCCAGACTTTGCATCGGGGTGACGATTCTTCTTGGGAAGACGTATCGTTATTGGCTTGTCAGAGGGATTGAGCTTCTCTGTTTGTGGCCGGCCGACTCTCAGAGTCTGATTGTTAGTGGCTCCGTTGTGGGTTTCGGCGCTTGGCCGGACCTTGGCAGCCGGATTATCATTTGTCCTTCTTGTGCCGAGAGGCTGATTGCGTCCTTACACAGAGCGGCCGTAAGGGGTACGGATTTGCCAGGTTTGCGAGCTTGGAGGTGGATTATCAGAGGTTCTTCTGATCCTGAGGCCGTCTCAGTTCGAGCTTGTACATCTTCATCAAGGTGCCTCTTCGACTTCTCGTATAGGCAGAAATCTGAGTAGTAGGATTCGACCCCTTTGAAGGGATCGATGTCGGCAAATTCTGTTCTTACGAAGCCGTGCTTGTCGACATACTTGAAGCATTGGTGCAGCGTGGAAGGCATGATCATATAATCATGTATCCAAGGGCGTTCCAGGAGGATATTGTATGAAGTATCCGTATCTATGACGTAACAGGTCACTTCTGACTGAAGATCGCCAATCTGGCACTTCAAGCGAATCTTTCCAATTGGGTAGCTCCTGCCCGAATTGAAACTGCTGATGGCGGTGCTTGTCGGCGTTAGGCGATGCATAGGAATGCGAAGATGATGTAACAGACTCTTTGGGATGATGCTTATAGAAGAACCATGATCAATGTGCATCCGATCCACCTTTACGTCCCCGATGTATCCAGTAAAGTATAACGGACGATCGTACAGATTAATTTTGATAAGCATATCCTGCGGAGCGAAGACAATATTGGGCATCGCTCCTGTGCAAGCGCTGTCTTGGAGATTTTCAGGTGGGCTATCTCCTGTGAGGTTGACATGAGCCAGATAGGCGTCGGCATTTTGGAGTGCTTCGCTCAAAGCCGCGCGAACATCCTTTGAGAGTCTCAGGAGCTCGTATAATGACAATTTGACTGGTATGTTGGCCAATTGTGCCAAGATGTCAAAGTTGTAGGGCCTCTCCAGCCCCTGGGGTGCATCTTTTCGGAGGGATTTGTCAAAGCGAGTCTCATTTGGTCTAGGCTTATCGGTCGTCGGAGGCTGAGACGGTCCCAGAGTGTCAGCAGTAGCTGGCTGATGATCTTCAGTCGAGTTATCAGCCACAAGTTGGGATTGTACCCCAGATCGGATAACGACAGCCGTGACTTCTTCGACATCTGCCAAGATTGTGCGACAGGATCTGACTTTTCCACTCTTCTTCTTTCGAATGGAAGGTGGTATGGACTGAGTCACCTCAAGTACCAGGTCCGGATGGACCCACATGATCTCTTCCCGTGATGTGGTGAGGGGCACTAGACCAGCAGCCTGATCCCGAGGAGGTAAAAGATTAGCAATCTCCATCGTCGCCAGAGGGACGGGTACCACGCCATCTTGAGTCTCGTTGGAGGGAAGCTGCCAAACTGTATGGATACCATGTTGGCTGCCACGGTTACCTCCTCGAAATCGATGGCCAAAGCGTTCGAATCGATGAGATTTTGGATGTATCGTTTCAGTTGGTAGCAGTCGTGTGTAGCATGGTGGACGTAGCGGTGGTAATGGCAGTACTTAGGGCTCTCCATTTCTGCCGGTCGAGGTTCTCGTCTTGGTGGAGGGAGTTGAATTCTGTCTCCTTGTATGAGCATGTCCAAGATGGGCTTGACGTGGCTGTCTTCGAAAGAGTTGGTCATTTGCGGCCATTGTTTGTCTGTCGGTTTTGACTCAGGTTTCTGGGCTGTGTCAGCCACCATAGCCTGCTTGCCCCTGTTGTCCCGATTGTTGGAGGGGCTAACCCTATTGTCGTTGTTGATATTAGGACGCTTGCCCTTGTTCTCTCCCTTCGAGATGTGCAATCCCAGTTGGCGAGCCTTCTTCAACCGTTCTTCGGTGCTAGTGGCACTGATGATAAACGTCTTCCAGTTCTTAAATTGACTTTCGCCCATCCAGAGACTGATTGTTGGGAGCAATCTCTTTTGGCAAATTTCAATCAAGGAGGAATCCGGATTACTAGACGACAACTTCATTGCGGTTTGGTGAAACCGCTCAATATAGTTCCTTGTCAGCTCCTTCTCCCCTTGGACGACGTCCATGACGGTGAACATTATGACGTCCTGTCCTACTTCGTAGAATCTCTCCAAGAACATGCGCTTGAAGCTGGCGAAGGAGTGGATGCAGTTGTCTGGCAGGTTGTAGTACCAGTCGAAGGTGACCACCCCTTCCAATGCGCCGATGAATAATCATGTAAGGATGGCATCGTCGTGGAGAAGATGGTCGGTGGTGTCCTCGAAGTAAGTGATGTACCGACTCGCGAAGGTCTTGCCATCATAGGGATTGATGTTGAACGACTTATATCTTGGTGGGAAGGGGACATCCCTCCATGCAGCAGGGTATGGTTGTCGTATTCTGAGGTCTTGAGAGTTTTCTCGGGCGTGAAACATGGCTCGGAGCTCCTGGACCTTTCTTCTTGCTTTCCAGGCATCTTCCGCAGCGGTGGGAGCCGTCATTTCAGGAGGATTATTGCCCGGGTTCGGTACCGCTGAGTTCGAGTCCGCATTGACTGCAGGACCCGCGCTTGTTTGGCCAGGCGTCCCTCCTTGCAGAGTTGGAAGAGCCGTTTTGATCTCGTCCACAGATTTGACCAAGGTGTGCAGTATAGCCTCCAGAGTGTCGATGCGCTGGCGATCACTGGGGCCATCTTGATCATCGCTTGTCAAGAACGCCGTCCTAACGCGAGTCGAGATAGAAGGGACGGTGGATGACGTGCCCTCCGAATCATACCCCTATATCGAGAAGTCGTCGGGGTATGTGGGAATTTTCTCCTCTGGTTCGGACTCGGAAGGAACAGTGTTGGCATATTTTATTTTGATTATTAACAGCATCTTCGTAGTTTAGTCTTCTGTTTTTCAGATTCAAATATTCTCAGAAGATCTACTACATGGAGTTCTTCCGTTCAAGAGCAATCATCTTTTACATTGAAGACTGAAGCAGTTACCGGCGTTCCCTGCATAAGACGGCGTCTTCCTGCTTAGAGTCTCTGTGTCTGTACAAGTCTAGGTATATTTGTAAACACCTAAGGACGAATGACAAGTAAAAAGAACAAGTCAAAAATCAAATACCTACTGTAACGCCCCAGTCCCAAAATACGTAGGACTCGAACGCAATCATGCCAGCTGTATACATACGAAGTACATCCCAATATATGGAACCCTTGCATGTATACATAAGCTGTAAATGCAGTAGAACCATAATAACTAAATCTCATCCACTAAATAAATAAATGATATAAAAATAACTTTGAATTTTGTCATGTATATAATCGTTGGGCGGAGACAAAGTCCACTACCAACCAAATTAAATATAGAAAAATATACAAGGAAAGAATTTAGCAAGCGAGGGCAATGGCGAGTCCAAAAGCAATCACCACGAAGGAAGGAATGGCCTTAGCTAGAGCACCTGCAAGAAATCACGAAACACACACACCTGGCGAGATAATCAGGTCCTCAGAGGGACGTAACAAGATACATCAACATGCCATATAAATACTGAATATAAAATATGCCACAATCAAAGAAAGTGACACGACACAAATAAGGTAAACTAACCGAACTAAAGTGAACATGCAGTTTGAGAAACAATCCTTCGACGCATGAGCCCTGGCTGTAAATGGGATCGGCATAGTTCCCATATAGGGCACCAGGGGCCTACGTCCATAACGCTCGGGAAGCGTCAGAGGGCACCATGCAAGGGGCTACGTCCATAACGCTCTGGATAACGTCAGAGGGCACCTGGAGCCTGCGTCTCCGGCGGAGCGCACAGGTAATAAGGGAAGTGCATAGAAGCCCATACGTCAGGTAATGTTCTTCCCGTCCAAATGTACCTGTCAAGTCACGTCCATGACCATGTACCTCTACTAACTGCTAAGTCTTCTAACACGCCTCTATTAGCAGTTAGCCCTAACACATGCACATGGGGGATCAGCCAACACACAAGAACCTCTACATGATACTCATCTTACACCTCCTCGTGATACAACTGTGTCAGGGTATATGTAATACACTACAACGGTAGTCCCTTAACTCTAGGTCCATATGCAACCAAAGGATAAATAACAAAGTACATCTAATATCACTGAGCAGGCAGTAAATCAAAAACTGGAAATAAGTGAACAGTGATATATATAATAAAATGCAAACTAAAATAAACAGTATAATGGCAAGGTATCTTGCCTGCGGTGCGAGAAAGGCAAATCCAAGAGTAGCAAGTGGCAGCACCAAAAACTCACAAATCACATATGACTCCAGTCGCTGAAACAAACATCAAAAATGATCTCGGTGAAGAAGATATACCTAGAAAACGCCTGTCCAAAAGTTAAATTCTGGAACAGGGGCAATTTCGTAATTTTGTATCAAAACGATGTCCGCCGTTGGACCCGCTTTGTACCGAAATGCGTGCCAGAACCTACGGTCTCTAAAGTCATCAAACTACATGTCTACAGATTTGTTTTGACGAGACGAACCCAACGGTATGTCCAATTTTGGATTCCGGTAGGCCGTGCACAAAATTGCCCGTTGAGTGGGATTGTGGGCCTGCCAAAATAGCGTCCCGATCAACGGTCTCAGAATCGGACCAAACTTGGCATACAGGACCAGAAAAATATTTCGAGTCCAATGGCGCAAGTTTCGTCGCGATTTGATGAGTGTGCACAAAGTAATTGGAAAATACCGAAAATGCCCGATACGCAAAAATGCGACGGATACAGACCAAATTCGTCGCGCACACGCAACCAATTTGACTTAGGTCAAGTCTCGCACGTCCACAATTTCGATACGGACCTTTCGGTATTTTCGATTTGCGACGGGGTCGCCCGGTTTGTCGGGACGTACCTCGTACCGGGTTTTCAAGGTTTATAAAAACTGATTTTTTTGATATTTTAATTTAATTAAAACTGAAATTTATTACATAATAAATAAATCTATTTGGAGGGATGATAGATGGTCATGGGGCCTTTCTACACGAATTTACGGATCGAAAATTGGAATAGAATCGACAGTTAAATTAATCGGGGAAGTGGGTTACCTTAAAGTGGGAATCTGTTGTTGTTGTTGTTGTCGATGACCGGGAGACGGGACTGCTGTCGCTCCGGCGAGGTTGAACATGCACGCCGAGGAGAGGGTGAAGAGGATGGAGGAGAGAGGAGGAAGAAGATGGAGAAGAAATTAGGGTTTTGGGTTTCTAAAACTCTTATATATATATATATATATATATATATATATATATATATATATATATATATATATATATATATATAAAACTATATATATATAAGCCTAGGTTCGGCCAAAGCATGCTGTTATTTGCTTAAAGGGAGGTGGCGGCCAAAGCATGCTGTGCTTTGTTTGTGGCGTGGGTGGTCGGGTGGGGCCGACCACCCATGGCCTTATTTCCTTTTTTTTATTTTAAACTTATCTTATTCTTTCTAATCTTTTTAAAATCTTTTTAAATATAACTATTTATATCTATATATATATGTATATATCTAAAAATATACCAAAAATCTATTTAAAATCCAAATAACAATTTAAATATTATCTAACCAAATATTGAATATAAATTTAAACATATCTACATAAATTAAATTCTCAATAAATACACTTAAAGTAATAATAATATTTGAATAGGAAAGCATATATATTAAACCTCCACAAAATAATTTCAATAATAATAGACTAATAAAATTGTTCCAATGGGTGCACTTATACCGCACCCCTTTTCTGGGTCAACAAAATATACTATTTTATAAAATATTATTTAAATAATAAAATACCAATAATTGCACAAATAATTAAACGATTTAAAATTGTACATGAAATTCTAAAATAATTTAGAAATTATTTTTAAGTACATAAAATATATCTACATGGCCACTTTGGTCCCACCACATGCCTACCTGGGCTTAAATTCGGTTCGGGCCCAATTCGGGCTGAATTGGCCAAACCGGACCGTCTAAAAATTAATATATAAAATAATATTAAATTAAAATACTTTAAATAAGTAAATTCACAATTCTGTCTGGTTTTCCTAGTTCGGTCATCCTCATGGCAAGACTTTCCCACACATGGCTAGTACACTAGTCAAGGCACACTGCTACATCTTCCGTGCCAAACTCCATGGTAGTCTCGTGTTCCAAAATTCAACAATGGCTAAGGTCATTATAAAAAATAAATAAAACCACAAATTGTATAAATTCATTTTTAAGTCTAATAAAATAATAAATAATAATTTAAAAAAATAAGGGTTTTACATCCTACCCAACTTACAAGAATTTCGTCCTCGAAATTTAGGATTAATAGGGTAGACAGGGTTGAGGGATAGGAAGAGTTCGTCAATACCAAAAATGCAATTAAATTTGGTGGAGGCGATAAAACGGCGTTCAACACCACCATGCAATAGAAAATTGTGGAGTCGATATATATATATATATATATATATATATATATATATATATATATATATATATATATATATATATATATATATATATAAATTATATATATCACGGTTATGGAATTGAATAAGGATCGCTAGTGAAGGTAACAAACTTTTGAATATCCAATTTGGAGAGTAATAAGGAATTGAGTAGATCAAAGAGAAGGATTTAGACATTTGGGAGATGGTTCCTTGAGAGAAAACTGGATACTAATCGTCTTGGTTGAGTGTTAGATTTAAGTGAACGATTAGAATCGTTCTCGAGTGCTCAAGAATAATTGGGAGGGCACGATAACAATTCTAGGGTTGAGAAAATGAGGAGTAGTTAAAAGCGAGGATATAGCCACATGAGTCGGTCGGTGGCTATCTACATTTGTGTATAATTAACCGATTGGGCAACCAAAGATGATGCCTTGAGTCTATCTTAGCAAGTACAGTGCCTTGTCTTTCCAAAATGAGTAAGAGACAAGAACAACAAGGTTTCGAAGACGGTGTTATATATTGAGTACAAAATACGGGTTTCATAGGAGGCAAAAATAATTTCAAAAGAGAATTGTCAAGGCTGTCGCGGATGAGACTCTAAGGCAAGTTTAACTATGTCTCCATCCACGTAGAATTATACATGAAAAGCGAACCAAAGTGCAATAGGTTGATCAGACCATTATGCACCGGTTCTGATTAGACAATATGTTAGTGGGTGCACCCAATAAAATATGTCATGATCAAGCTTGATAACGAAATAAGCTTGCAAAATTGAAGCTACATTAGCAGCATGAGATAGTCAAAGTATGAGCAAGGGAGGTACTGATGCAGGAAAATTAAATAGTCCCAGATCTTTTAAAATCAAGTCTTGCCCGATGTTTGGGAGCTATATAGTTGTCCTAGTGTTTCCTCATTTATGGATTAGTAGACTAGATAAGGTAGGGTCCTCTGAATTTATAGTCTAAGTGAACTTACCAATGTGGTTCATGAGGAAAAAGGTTTGCTAGGTGGTGAGGTATTCTACCCAACTTACAAGAGTTAAACTAATAGTGTGATGGGACAATGGGTTAAGCAATCCAGATAAAGCAAAAATATAAGCATTTAAGGAATTAAGTACAACAAAATCACATATTGGAAAAAAAATTGATTCGATGTTGAATCCCTATCCGTGGTCGAAAATATATCGGTATCATGGTAAAGATTATAGTTTAGCCATTTTGACCATAAGGTCATATCAAAAAAATAGAGTACAAGGAGATGGGTTTTGGTGGGACATGATATGTCTACAGGAAGGTGGGCTTGTCTAGGTCTTATATATAAAATTTGTTGGAAGGAAAAGTCTAGTATTGTGCTTCAAATATTCAAGTCATGGTAAGGGACGCCAAGAGATCTAAAATAGAAAGTGGGAGTTCACGAGGTGATAATTAATGCACAAAATTAAAGAGGATCAAGTTAAAGCATGAAATAAAATTAATTAGAGAATCCAGTAAAAATAATTTAGGAACACGAATTCGGAGAGAAGATAGTCTCCTAGATGAATACATCTAAGGAACCATTAACTCATTATTCAAATTACAAATGGGTTAGAAGGTCGCAATTAAAAGATCTAGAATTGAAGGAAGGTCGAGTAAGTCGAAGTGGAAATACAGTCACATAGCTGGGTAGATGACTAACAACACTTGTGTACATACTACTATCATGGTCATAAGTGATATGGCAATTAGTGTGGAGTACATCTATCTTATTAGAGATATCTTGATGGCCTATCATTAAAATTTAACTCAATTTCCTCCCTAAGTTTCAAAAATAAACTTTCAAAAATAAACCACCCAAAATTTGTATTCACTCCAAGTTGTTCAAATTCATCAAATTTTTTTTAAATCACTCTCATAAATCTCAAAGCAAAATTTTATCACGATACTACTAACCTTGTCCAAAATTAACGTTTAATTTCAACTATTTAACTCAAGAGTTCATAATTTACGAATCCATAAAAATTTCATAATCAATCAAAATTTAACACTCTAAATTTTTCAAATAACTCATAATAAAACTCTTAGCATATTAAAAGCAATCTCAAAAATTAAGCTCAATACTCCCATCAATTTTAACTTCTATTTATGATAAGTGATTCCAACAAAATCACAACCTTTAAAAGGTACCGATAACTTTCTTTAATCAATCAAAATAACTTTCCATCTCATCCTTCGAAATTCTCCCAATTTTTTTTTAGCAATCCCACATTAAACTAAAATTTTAAATAATCTTATCAATCAAAATCCCTTTTTTTTGGCCAAAAATCTAAATAGATTCGTAAATCCTCAATCATAGGAGACAATTTAAAAAAGAATTTCAAAAATTGTTTTTATAACTTTCAAATATTTAAACCAAAAATTTGCCATCATTACTTCCACTTAAAATTCAAATTTTACTAGCCACAAAATTGTAAGTTGTATGATTCAAATTTAAATAATTTATACTGCCACATTAAAATCTAAGATCATTTTCAATCCAATTTTATAACTGTTCAAATGTGTATAACTATAATCCAATAAATCATAAACATCAAAACTCGAAAATCAAATAATTTTATATTTGTTCAAGATGTATATCTATCGCTCAAAACTCATAAATATCACAACTCGAAGAGCGAATCAATTTTTATATTTGTGCAAGGATGTACAACTATAATCCAATAAATCATAAATATTAAATCTTGAAAATTAATCTATTTCTTAAACCAAGTATAAAATTCTGTAAATCCTCTGGTATTTTACTATTTAGAAATCTCAAGTTTAAAACTTTCCATGGCAATATCCTACTTTACCAATTACTAATCATTAAATCGCACAAAAAAAATCTTTTTAACTAAACTAGAGTCTTGGATGTATTCCAATTGCCAATATAACCATTCTAGCCATGTGTTTGACCTATGAGCATATACTAGTGTAGTCATCTTCCTAGTTGACACTAAGCACGAAAATAAGAATCGACGGTAGAAAGGAATCAAGCAAGATGCAATTCAAGGAGGTCGAACGAGAGTTCGAAATGTGAAGCCAACGGAAGGGGTCAAGCTGTATGGATGAGATTCCTATAATTCTAATCCTATGTTGCAGGTTCACATCGGCACAGTAATGTAACCGAAGTGACAAACTCGACCTGCATGGGCCACCACAAAAACATGTAACGCCCCAGTCCCAAAATACGTAGGACTAGAACGCAATCATGCCAGCTGTATACATACGAAGTACATCCCAATATATGGAACCCTTGTATGTATACATAAGCTGTAAATGCAGTAGAACCATAATAACTAAATCTCATCCACTAAATAAATAAATGATATAAAAACAACTTTGAATTTTGTCAAGTATATAATCGTTGGGCGGAGACAAAGTCCACTACCAACCAAATTAAATATAGAAAAATATACAAGGAAAGAATTTAGCAAGCGAGGGCAATGGCGAGTCGAAGAGCAATCACCACGAAGGAAGGAATGGCCTTAGCTAGAGCACCTGTAAGAAATCACGAAACACACACACCTGGCGAGATAACCAGGTCCTCAGAGGGACGTAACAAGATACATCAACATGCCATATAAATACTGAATATAAAACATGCCACAATCAAAGAAAGTGACACGACACAAATAAGGTAAACTAACCGAACTAAAGTGAACATGCAGTTTGAGAAACAATCCTTCGACGCATGAGCCCTGGCTGTAAATGGGATCGGCATAGTTCCCATATAGGGCACCAGGGGCCTACGTCCATAACGCCCGGGAAGCGTCAGAGGGCACCATGCAAGGGGCTACGTCCATAACGCTCTGGATAACGTCAGAGGGCACCTGGAGCCTGCGTCTCCGGCGGAGCGCACAGGTAATAAGGGAAGTGCATAGAAGCCCATACGTCAGGTAATGTTCTCTCCGCCCAAATGTACCTGTCAAGTCACGTCCATGACCATGTACCTCTACTAACTGCTAAGTCTTCTAACACGTCTCTATTAGCAGTTAGCCCTAACGCATGCACATGGGGGATCAGCCCACACACAATAACCTCTACATGATACTCATCTCACACCTCCTCGTGATACAACTGTGTCATGGTATATGCAATACACTACAACGGTAGTCCCTTAACTCTAGGTCCATATGCAACCAAAGGATAAATAACAAAGTACATCTAATATCACTGAGCAGGCAGTAAATCAAAAACTAAAAATAAGTGAACAGTGATATATATAATAAAATGCAAACTAAAATAAACAGTATAATGGCAAGGCATCTTGCCTGCGGTACGAGAAAGGCAAATCCAAGAGTAGCAAGTGACAGCACCAAAAACTCACAAATCACATATGACTCCAGTCGCTGAAACAAACATCAAAAATGATCTCGGTGAAGAAGATATACCTAGGAAACGCCTGTCCAAAAGTCAAATTCTGGAACAGGGGCAATTTCGTAATTTTGGGTCAAAACGATGTCCGCCGTTGGACCCGCTTTGCACCGAAATACGTGCCAGAACCTACGGTCTCTAAAGCCGTCAAACTACATGTCTACAGATTTGTTTTGACGAGACGAACCCAACGGTATGTCCAATTTTGGATTCCGGTGGGCCGTGCACAAAATTGCCCGCTGAGTGGGATTGTGGGCCCGCCAAAATAGCGTCCCGATCAACGGTCTCAGAATCGGACCAAACTTGGCATACAGGACCAAAAAAATATTTTGAGTCCAATGGCGCAAGTTTCGTCGTGATTTGATGAGTGTGCACAAAGTAATTGAAAAATACCAAAAATGCCCGATACGCAAAAATACGACGGATACGGACCAAATTCGTCGCGCACACGCAACCAATTTGACTTCCGTCAATTCTTGCACGTCCACAATTTCGATACGGACCTTTCGGTATTCTCGGTTTGTGACGGGGTCGCCCGGTTTGTCGGGACGTACCTCGTACCGGGTTTTCAAGGTTTATAAAAACTGATTTTTTTGATATTTTAATTTAATTAAAACTAAAATTTATTGCATAATAAATAAATCTATTTGGAGGGATGATAGAGGGTCATGGGGCCTTTCTACAGGAATTTACGGATCGAAAATTGGAATAGAATCGACAGTTAAATTAATCGGGGAAGTGGGTTACCTTAAAGTGGGAATCTGTTGTTGTTGTTGTTGTTGTCGATGACCGGGAGACGGGACTGCTGTCGCTCCGGCGAGGTTGAACACGCACGCCGAGGAGAGGGTGAAGAGGATGGAGGAGAGAGGAGGAAGAAGATGGAGAAGAAATTAGGGTTTTGGGTTTCTAAAACTCTTTTATATATATATATATATATATATATATATATATATATATATTTATATATATATGTATATATATATATATATATATATATATATATATATATATATAAGCATGCTGTTATTTGCTTAAAGGGAGGTGGCGGCCAAAGCATGCTGTGCTTTGTTTGTGGCGTGGGTGGTCGGGTGGGGCCGACCACCCATGGCCTTATTTCCTTTTTTTTTAAACTTATCTTATTCTTTCTAATCTTTTTAAAATCTTTTAAATATAACTATTTATATCTATATATATGTATATATCTAAAAATATACCAAAAATCTATTTAAAATCCAAATAACAATTTAAATATTATCTAACCAAATATTGAATATAAATTTAAACATATCTACATAAATTAAATTCTCAATAAATACACTCAAAGTAATAATAATATTTGAATAGGAAAGCATATATATTAAACCTCCACAAAATAATTTCGATAATAATAGACTAATAAAATTGTTCCAATGGGTGCACTTATACCGCACCCCTTTTCTGGGTCAACAAAATATACTATTTTGTAAAATATTATTTAAATAATAAAATACCAATAATTGCACAAATAATTAAACAATTTAAAATTGTACATGAAATTCTAAAATAATTTAGAAATTATTTTTAAGTACATAAAATATATCTACATGGCCACTTTGGTCCCACCACATGCCTACCTGGGCTTAAATTCGGTTCGGGCCCAATTCGGACTGAATTGGCCAAACCGGGCCGTCTAAAAATTAATATATAAAATAATATTAAATTAAAATACTTTAAATAAGTAAATTCACAATTCTGTCTGGTTTTCCTAGTTCGATCATCCCCATGGCAAGGCTTTCCCACACATGGCTAGTACACTAGTCAAGGCACATTGCTACATCTTCCGTGCCAAACTCCATGGTAGTCTCGTGTTCCAAAATTCAACAATGGCTAAGGTCATTGTAAAAAAATAAATAAAACCACAAATTGTATAAATTCATTTTTAAGTCTAATAAAATAATAAATAATAATTTAAAAAAATAGGGGTTTTACACCTACAGAGCGGCATACCGGCGGTATGCTTCGGCATACCGGCGGTATACCGTTTTTAGAGCTCAGAAAGTTGCTGTGACGAATTGTCGGCATACCGACGGCATGCTCCGGCATACCGGCGGTATACTGATTTTTGTGTCCAGAAAGTTGCTGGGACAAATTGTCGGCATACCGACGGCTTGCTCCGGCATACCGACGGTATACCGTTTTTAGCAACCCAAAACTTGCTGTGACAAATTGTCGGCATACCGGCGGCATGCTCCGGCATACCGACGGTATACCGAGTTTCAAATATTTGGTTTTTGAATTGCCCTGACTAGCATTAATGGCAACATTTAATGCTCTCAAACGGTCATTAATATGACCGTTACTATTTGACCGGTATACCGACGGTATGCCGCTGCATACCGACGGTATGCCGTTCTGTCTGTATCCAGAGCATTAAATGTCACCCACTCTTGGTTTCTCTATAAAAGAAAGTCCTCTCTCTCTTGAGGACTTTACCCACTCTTACCATAAATTTTCCAACAACAACGAGCTCCACCATTAATACTCTTTCAAGCTTTTCATTGTCATCCTCTCCCAAAGTTCTAGAGTATTAAAGAGTTGTACATTTCGATCTTCACGTATTAGAAGATCAACAAGTTCTCTTCTCTTTTGTTTGAAGTTGGCGAGTCTTCGGATCCAAACTCGTGTTGAAGTTGGCAAGTTCTTCGGATCCAAACTCGTGTGTACTATTTGGTTAAATAGTGGATTAAAGCCGGAGAGAGTTCCGGGACTGGATTGCCTCAAAAGAGTACCAGGATACATCCTTGCGTTTGATCTTTCTACTTTTTATTTCAATTGTCTTTATTGCCTCAATTGTTGTAGTTAATTTTTAATTTCCCTATTCACCCCCTCTAGGGTTCTACAATTGGTATCAGAGCTTCATTCTCATGATTTGGATTTACACCCTTGAGTGATCCATGGCCTCTAACCCTAGTATCAACACGTTTCACAATGAGGGGCACTCCACAAATAGGCCTCCCCTATTTGATGGAACCAACTATAACTACTGGAAGATTAGGATGAGCATTTATCTAAAGTCCATAGATTTTGATTTATGGGATTGCGTGATAAATGGTCTTCCTACTCCTTCCAGAGCTATGGAGGATATTGCTTCTGACACCCTTCGGGACACACTTACTGAAAACACCAAGAAGCTTGCTAGTTGAGATGCCAAGGCAATGAATGCTCTTTTCTGTGCTCTCGATAGTAGTGAATTCAACCGAATCTCTACTTGCAAGACTTCCAATAAGATTTGGAAGTTACTTGAAGTCACACACGAGGGAACTTCACAAGTAAAGGAATCCAAGATTAGTAGACTCACGCAAGAATATGAGTCCCTTAAAATGAAGCATGATGAATCTATTACTTGCATGTTTACTCGTTTTGGTAACATTATTAACCCTCTCTCTTCTCTTGGAAAGGAATATCCTGCTCATGAAAAGATAAGAAAAATTCTTAGAGGATTGACGAAAGCTTGGAGTCCTAAAGCTACCGCAATCATTGAGGGGAACGATCTAACAGTCATGAACCTTGAGACCCTCATGGGTAAGCTAATGACTCACGAGCTCGATATGAAGGATCAAGAGAAATCCTCCATACAAGAGAAGGAGAAGGAGAAGACTAAAGAGAAGGAGAAGACTCTTGCTCTCAAAGCAACAAGGTCTTACTCCAAGGATAGATCCGACGACAATGAGTCGGACGACGATGAAGAAATAGCTCTCACAGCTAAGCACTTCCGGAAGTTCCTAAAATTTAACAAGGCCAACCACCCCAGACGGGACAATGAAAAAGATCCGGCGTGCTATCAATACAGAAGACCCGGACACATCAAGAGGGATTGTCCGATGATAAGAAAAGACTCAAGCAAGTACGAGAAGCCTAGCAAGGGAAGCTCGTCCTCCAGAAAGTTCGCCAACACAAGCATTTGGTGTGAAAGTGACGCAAGCGACTCCGACAATGACAAGGAGTGCAAACACAATGCCAACGTCTGTCTCATGGCAACCGATGAGGTACTTGACGATCTTTCCTTAAACACTCTTACCTATGATAATTTGGAGAAAGCCATTCTTGAACTGCATGATGAACACAAAGGTGTTCGGAATAAATACAAGAAATCTCTTAAAGAGGTTGAGGCTCTTCAACTTGAAGTAGATAGGCTCTCAAGCATCATTATTGATGTTAAGGAAAAATCTTCTATTTCTGACACGGATGAAATAGAGTCTTTGCGACTCAAGTTTCAAGAATCTCTTGACACCATCAAGAAAAAGGATGATGAGATTCAATCCATGAGAAGCTCTTATGAATTTTCTATGCGCAAATGTCAAGATGCTAATAGAAGAGAATATGCCACTTCTATTAAGTATAATGATCTTCTTACACGGAGTAAGAATTTAGGTAATAAGAACACCACTCACATGCATGCTCCAAGACACCCCCACACTCATCACAATGCTAGGCATAACCCTTACATGAATACTACACACAACTCCTTTTCTAACACAAGAAAAGGGCCTTTTGTTAAGAAGAACACCTCACATCATGCATTTTACTATCATCATAACACTCATGGTAGAACTTCTCACACTAGAAACTCACATATGCACAACACTCACACTTCTTCTTCTAAATCTTCTTTGATGTGCAATTATTGTGGTTTGCTCGGTCATACTTCTAATTTTTGCTATACAAGGAAACAAGTTGATATGAAAGTTCTTAAATGGGTTCCTAGAACTAACAATCAAGGACCCAAACAATCATGGGTACCAAAACGTTCATCTTCAACTTATGTTGTAGGTGACGAATCCTTCTCATGCTAGAAGCAAGTGGATTCTCGATAGCGGTTGTTCACGGCACATGACCGGCGATGCTTCACTTTTTGCAACGCTATCGATGAAGAAGGAAGGACACGTCTCCTTCGGTAACAATCTTAAAGGTTATATTATTGGAAATGGTAACATCGGTTCTCCTCCTTATCCTTGTATTAATAATGTATGTCTTGTTACTAATCTCAAGCATAACCTCCTTAGTATTAGCCATCTTACCGATAATGGCTATGATATCAATTTTGTTAAACTCAAATGCTACATTACCGATAGCTCTAATGGAACTATTGTTTATGAAGGCATTAGAGAAAACAACATTTACGTTCTTTATCTTGTTGAAGGTACTAACAATGACAGGTGCCTAGTTGCAAAGAACGATGAGAGTTGGCTTTGGCACATGAGGCTTGGACACGCCAACATGGATACCATCTCTTGCCTCGCTTCCAAGAAGCTTGTACGAGGACTCCCAAGTATCCCTTTCAAAAAGGATATGGTATGTGAAGAATGCGAGAAAAGTAAGTTGACCAAGTCATCCTTCAAATCCATCAACTCTGTGAGTACCACTAGACCTCTTCAACTTATTCATATGGATCTTTTCGGCCCTAGTAGAGTAGCTAGCCTTGGTGGCAAACTTTATGTTTTTGTTTTAGTTGATGATTTTTCGAGATTTACTTGGATTATTTTTCTTGCTTGCAAAAGTGATACTTTTCGTGAATTTGTTGCTTTTTGTAAACATGTTCAAAATGAGAAAGGTTTTTCTATCAACAAAATTAGGAGCGATCATGGAGGGGAATTTGATAATGTCGATTTCAAAAGATTTTGTGAAAAGAATGGTTTTGGACATGATTTTGCTTGTCCATGAACTCCTCAACAAAATGGTGTTGTGGAAAGAAAGAATAGAACCCTTGGCGATATGGCCCGGGTTATGTTAAACCAATATAAGCTCCCCCAATATTTTTGGGCGGAAGCCGTTAATACGGCATGTCATGTTATTAATAGGGTCTTGATTAGACCTATTTCTAAGAAGACTCCTTATGAGCTTTGGTTTGACAAAATTCCCTCTATTGAATATTTTAAAGTTTTTGGTTGCAATTGTTTTATTTTGAATACCAAGGATAACCTAGGCAAGTTTGAAGAAAAAGCTTATGAAGGAATATTCCTTGGATACTCTACTGTAACACCCACTTTTCCAAAATAAGGGTAAATTTGAAAATTTGTATTTTAAATCATTAAAGTATTTGATTTTAGTCATGATATGATTTTTGGTGATTTTTAGTTATTTTAAAACTATTTATTTGAGTGAAATGTAAATTGGTGTTTTGCTAGTGTAACATTAGTCATACATGACCTAGAAGACTAATCATGACCAATGAGACCTAATCATGTGGTTAGGATTTCATATTTCTACTTTTTAGCCTAGAGGGCATTTTGGTCATTTTGACCATTTTGTGAAATTGTAAATTGCATTAGTTAAATTTTATGCTAATCTTTTAGTTAAGCCTTAACTTAGAAGTCTAGCCTAATCCAGTTTAGTCTTGAGGTTTGAATCATGGTTAGTAGCTATTCACTAGATGCCAAGAATTTAAATATCTAGTTTTAGCCTTGTAAGATATTTTAGAGTAGATATTATTGGATGAAACATAGTTTTCTTTATGACCTTTGATCTAGACTTAATAGCTAAGTTAGAATCATGACCACACAATGTGAACCCTAGTAAAACCCTAATTCTTACACCTATGTCCAGCCATCAAGGGCTCCCATCACTATTTAATCCCTCTCAAGAATAGTTGCCTCTTTTTGTTCATCTCTCCATTTTCAAAAGCTAGGTTTGTTCTTCATTAAATCCCTTCCTATTTTAATCAATATAAATCCTTTTCAATTCAAATTTCTTCCATGGTGTTCTAAATAGTGCCCCCTACTGTTGGTAAAGACTCTTGACAGGTTTGACACAATTAGGGGTTTCGAGCTAGCTAGTGGAGATTCCATTTTTGAAGGTTTTTATTGTGGAAGAACACCCATAGGTAACTTTCTATTCCCTCCACCAAATTTCGATTTCGTTGCATGGATAGGAAGCCCTAGGTGTCCTCTCACTTTAGGAATAGGTTTTGTTGACTTTTGTGTCCTTTACGTGTCCGTATCGGACACGTATCAGTCAACAGTTTTGAGTGTTCGACGAAATGCCACAATGGGCATTTCGTTCGAGTTTTCGAATTATATTTGAATGATAATTCGTGTTTTAGTGTCGCTTAAGGGTTTCTAGGTGACTGAGGTGATTTCGTGTCACTTTTGTGTCGTGTCGAACCCTTGGACTCGCCTGCGCGCGCATAGCCACATTGTCCTGCTACCCGAGTGTCTCTGCGGATACGACACGCCACGTGGCGGCCTGCCACTTGGCACAGACCAAGGGGCAGTGACTGACATCACACCCCTTGAGTCTCGTGTCGACTTGTGTCGTGTCTGTGGAGTATTTGCTCCCGCACTGTTTTGTACCCACACTGTGCACACAGGTTTTTCCCTTTTGATACGGTATTCGCACAGGGCACAGTCACTTCTTGGACACGATTCAGGATGTCCAATCGATAGCCCTAGTCTAGGTTGACACTGGGACACAACCTCATGGGTTGTGTCGTATCGTGTCGTGCACACGAGAGTCGGGAACACGTGCACAATGTTGTGTAGTAGTGGGTGTCTGTATTGTGCTCGATGTGGGTTTTTCTGCTGGTTTGGACACTGTATCATATTGCCATGGACACGAAACACTCCCTAAGAACACGAACACTCGTTGGGTATTTAGTACCAACCTTTTCTTTGGTATTTAGATGTGATTTTGAATTCAAATTTTGATTTCCCTATAAGAACACTGATGTTTACTGATACCATGTTAATTCTCCATTTTCAGACTTCAAATGATATTAAATTGTTAATTAAATGTTAAATATGATGTTATTACATGGTTAACATGTCTGAGTTAGGAGTTTACATAGATAGGATCATATGTATGCATGATTGGGTTGTATTGTGGATTTCGAATGAGGAGTTGGCTCCTAACTTAAAACCTGAGTTCCTCCTCCTTACTAAAACCTGAGAATTTCCAAGATAATTGTTTCATTGATTTGGTTTAATTGCAAGGAGATTTCCTATATTAATTTGATATTAGTTGGGTTGACTTGGTTTTGAACATTTTGGTTAAACAGTGGTATGATGGTATTAGGATATGGTTTAATTGTGAACTGTCAGGATACTCAGGAAAATTCCTGATTTGCTTACATGTGACAGCATCATGACTCCCAGGTTGATGGGGAAACTAGATTGGCTTTCGATTTGATTTCAATGGCATTGTTTCATATTCTTTTCTCTCAATTTACTTTTAATTCCTTATGCTGGTTTGGATGCCTAGTTGATATTGGATTTGAGTTGGCATTGGGGAGTGTTATGCTCGAGTATCATTCACCTCTTGATTCAATCAATATGAGATGTAAAACCTGAGTTTGGTTGATTTCACTTTTATGTGACACTTGAATTCACTGTAAATAAAGTTTAGTTGTTCATTTATGTCAAAACTGAGATTTCATTCCAATGTATAAAACCTGGAATATTCCATTGAACTAAAACCTGAGACTGAGTTTCCATTTCAATGATTTTTAGCATTCTTTCAAATTCCAGAATTCACATTGTTTATATAGCACACTGATTTTCATATTGTTTTGCCACTATCATCTACATTGATTCTTGCTTGTTGTACACTGTTTCCTTTTCATTGTTCAAATGCTGTTAATTGATATTTAAGTTTGGGGATTTAGTTTTGTTCAGTCATTTTAAACCTAAGTTGTTTTACTAATGTTGTGTGGTTTCAAAACATGTGTAAAACTGAGAATAGCCTTTTAACCATATTGTTTAGACTGTCTCGATTTCCTTTGTTCACTGTTAACTGAGAAACTTCTATAGGATTCTGTGAACTGTTTTAAATATGAAATCCTTGTGAGTTGAACTTTAGTTTCAAAGGAAATCTGGGGTTTTGAGGGACTGTTTTCTTGCCACAGTTGTTCCTCCATCACTCACACACATGCTAATATGCCTTTGACACTTACACACCCAACACACTCTAATACTTGCTTGTCCTGCTACACTATAATGCATTGGCACTCATTGCAATCTTGCTCTCACACACAACCTCACATAACACATACTCTTATAACACACATATACCCTCTCATGCCTCACTCTATATCTCACACCTTCATGTGAAGCACACCCTCACACACAAACTGATATCTAAAACTCTATATACACACACTCTCTAATTTCCTTCTATCACACTCTCATGACACTATACCATGCCACACACTTTAACTCTAATGACACTCTCTACACACAATTGCCTATACACACACACCCTTTGTATTACACACACATTGTTGTATGTCCTAATTACACACACAGGTATACTTAATCCCTCTCTAAATCTCTATGTAGATAGGCCTATATGATATGAAAAATAGGTAATGCAATATATTCATGTATAATGTGGTATGTAAATTGTAGGTTTTTTGGCTTGTATAGCCTTGTGATTGGTGTGTGATTGCTAGAATAGGCTTGGTTAGGCCTAATGAGACTTATTAGACTTGTTTGGGTCAGTCTTGACCTAGTTGACTAGTGTAGTTGATCAGAGTTGACCAAGAGTTGACTTTGGCCTAGATTGACCTAGAATCATGTAGAATGCATAGTAGGACTTTATTATATCATTTTAGACTTGTTGTGACTTGTGCTGTTCTGATTAGGAGCCAGACACCTCTCCTCGGATAGTACATTTACTTCAGACATTCAGATACGAGGTAAGTACATTCTCTGATTATTTCATATCCTGCTTAGAATTATTTTCCTGCATTAAATTACTTTAATTGATACTGGCACGTTGGTCACACGGATTGGTACTATATGAATCCCTCCTTGAGATGTTATCCTTAGGGAGCATCGGGTACTCTATGTTCTATGTGTTTCACTTACATAGCATATCACTATGCTTCGTCGGTTCTTTGATCACTTACGACATATACTCTTATGATCGTAGAGTCTTCTCAGAATCCTTATCCCATTTATGGGACTACTATGTATCACCTTCGGGGTCTATCACGTTCGGGGTCTACCACCTTCGGGGTCTGTTACATAGCCTCATATAACATAACTTGGTTGGATCCTTGTGTATTAATTGGGGGTACGGGGGAGTAGAATTTGGACATGTGAATAATATACCAGTAGTTTCTTATCAGAATCATTCCTTAGTGACTTATCAGAATCATCCCAGGCCATTTACATGCTCATATTGTACTCTGACTCACTAGTCACATGCTAGTTCTCTATGTATAGTAGATATTTCTATTACAGTTATCTCTCTGTTTACTTACTGCATTTCTTCAGTATCTATATCTTACTTTACTGCATGATTATATTTTCTAACCTGCTATGAACTGTTGAGATGTACTGTACTCGCTCCTGTCCTGACTGGACCTGTTGAAAATATTACAGAGAATGAGGAGGAGGCTTGGGAGGATACCTTCTTCGGATAGCTCTAGCTGAGGACTTCACCCACTGTCTAGACTAGTTTAGTTAGGCCTTATCTTATTTTCATGTTGTCTTGAGTCTGTTTAGCTAGTCTTTACTTCTGTTCAGAGATGTTGAGTTGTATATATTCTTTCTTTCAGTAGCTGAGATATGTACTCTGGATATTTGCTGGGATATTATATTAGACTTTTCTATCTTCAGTATTTCCTTGAGTTCTATATCTTATCGTGCTTTCTTCTTTCTTGAGTTGTGATTGAGTCCATTTACTGCTTAGTATTATATTGCTAGATGTATGTTGACCTAGGACAGCGTTCTACCGCCGATACTGCGGTGTAGGCTGGGCGCTGTGACGTTCTCGTACCCTCACAGTGGGTGCGGGTCGTGATACATTTTTAGTGGTGGCCCATACAGGTCGAGTTTATGTAGTGGTATTCGAACTAGAGTACCACTACAGCCTGCAGTAGGATTAGGATACATACATTGAAGGTACTCAATCACGGTTAGGACTCCTTGAAAGATTCCTGGGACGACCCTTGAGAATCTTGTTTAAACTTCAATTTGAATCATTTTTCTTGTTTTGTTGCTCTCACTCCTTGATTATTGAACTTGATTTTGTTGGATCATTGTTGATTTGATTTTTCTATCGAGATGAATTTTTATGGCCCGAGTTACGATATTTTTCTGATAACATATGATGACGGGAATACAAGGATGGTAAAACGTCTACTTGGTTATGGAACCTAGAGTTTATCGCAGCTATATTAGCTGGCGTGGCGGAAACATAGAGACCTGACTCCGGATGTACGTATCTTGGTTATGAGATTTGGAATTCCTCGCAGCTATACTAGTCGGCATAGCAAGAATTCCAGACGACATGATTATAGAGGTGCATGCCCCTGTTATGTACTCTACCGTTTATCGCAGTCTTGCTTACTAGCGTGGCGAGGACTCTGAGTATCATGATTTTTGGACAGACGCATATGATTATCAGATTGTATCTTAGAAAGGTTCTTAAATATATCGTCTCTCTCTTCATTCCAGTTATTATAATTGTTTCCATCATTAAATAATTTAGGAGTAGGGATCTTCTTAACTTTATAGAGCTTATGCATATGTAGTTCTTTCTTAGTGTGATAATTTGATGACTTGTGATTAGGCCCTTGTCTTAGGATGATAGTATAGCCTGGCTTTTTGTAGTTGGTTCTCCTTTGTTTATATTTACTAGTTTTTTAGCCTTGATGATTGATTTATATTTTTCCTCTTTCTTTCAGTATGGCACCCATGACCCGAGCCCGTCGCCTGAGTGCAGCTGCAGCTACTGAGAGTGTACCTCCACATCCTACTATTCAGGAGGTAGTGATCCCTCTACCCGATCAGGGGGTGGTGGCACCTCCTGCCATTGAGGATGTGGTGGTAGCCTCGCCAGAGAGTCTTCCTTCATCTCCTGTCATTCAGGAGAGAGCTGCGGATTTGCCTGAGACTGAGAGCCCTTCCCTACCCTCTGTACTCCCTACTGTACCACCTGGAGGTGTGCTACTTGACGCAGCCCAGGTGTTTGCTTTTTTTAAAGAAAGGCTGATGGAGTCACAGAGAGTCCATGAGGAGGCCATGAGGGAGAAAATCCAGAGGTTGCTACGTCTGCGGGACTCTGTGCTTCTGGGAGAAGAGCCTAGTTCCAAGAGGGCGAGTAGCAGTACCCAGTCCTACCCAGAGTTTGAGGAGTACCCATTTATCCAGCCTATATCATCATACCCAGCCCAGTCTCCTGTCCAGCAAAGGCCAGCTGAGCCAGAGCCTATCTGTGCCTTCTGCAAGAATGCAAGAAGTCTGGACACAAGTGGAGCAACTGTAGAAAGAGACTAGGATTGTGCCTAATCTGTGGGTCGGCTGCACACTGGGTGCAGCACTACCCTGATAGATCTGCCCCAACCAGGGCTCTGCTTCTAGGAGGGAGTTCTGGTTCTCAGACCTAGCTGGAGGTGAGTTTGACCTAACCTTAGTATTCCTTTTTGAAAATTTTGATGCATCCCTTGCTTGTATGTTTTGATACCTTGTGATTGCCTAGTACTGTAGCATGGTTAGTATAACTAGATGAGACCCCAGACTGATATTGCATGCCATGACCCTTTATGTCATTCTTTTAAATTGTATGATATAGGTAGTTCAGAGACTATGATTGTTGGGGACGAGACTCTAGAAGAAGTACGACCATCTTAATTTCGAGGACGAAATTCTTTTAAGGGGGGTAGACTTGTAACACCCACTTTTCCAAAATAAGGGTAAATTTGAAAATTTGTATTTTAAATCATTAAAGTATTTAATTTTAGTCATGATATGATTTTTGGTGATTTTTAGTTATTTTAAAACTATTTATTTGAGTGAAATGTAAATTGGTGTTTTGCTAGTGTAACATTAGTCATACATGACCTAGAAGACTAATCATGACCAATGAGACCTAATCATGTGGTTAGGATTTCATATTTCTACTTTTTAGCCTAGAGGGCATTTTGGTTATTTTGACCATTTTGTGAAATTGTAAATTGCATTAGTTAAATTTTATGCTAATCTTTTAGTTAAGCCTTAACCTAGAAGTCTAGCCTAATCCAGTTTAGTCTTGAGGTTTGAATCATGGTTAGTAGCTATTCACTAGATGCCAAGAATTTAAATATCTAGTTTTAGCCTTGTAAGATATTTTAGAGTAGATATTATTGGATGAAACATAGTTTTCTTTATGACCTTTGATCTAGACTTAATAGCTAAGTTAGAATTATGACCGCACAATGTGAACCCTAGCAAAACCCTAATTCTTACACCTATGTCCAGCCATCAAGGGCTCCCATCACTATTTAATCCCTCTCAAGAATAGTTGCCTCTTTTTGTTCATCTCTCCATTTTCAAAAGCTAGGTTTGTTCTTCATTAAATCCCTTCCTATTTTAATCAATATAAATCCTTTTCAATTCAAATTTCTTCCATGGTGTTCTAAATAGTGCCCCCTACTGTTGGTAAAGACTCTTGACAGGTTTGACACAATTTGGGGTTTCGAGCTAGCTAGTGGAGATTCTATTTTTAAAGGTTTTCATTGTGGAAGAACACCCATAGGTAACTTTCTATTCCCTCCACCAAATTTCGATTTCGTTGCATGGATAGGAAGCCCTAGGTGTCCTCTCACTGTAGGAATAGGTTTTGTTGACTTTTGTGTCCTTTACGTGTCCGTATCGGACACGTATTAGTCAACAGTTTTGAGTGTTCGACGAAATGCCACAGTGGGCATTTCGATCGAGTTTTCGAATTATGTTTGAATGATAATTCGTGTTTTAGTGTCGCTTAAGGGTTTCTAGGTGACTGAGGTGATTTCGTGTCACTTTTGTGTCGTGTCGAACCCTTGGACTCGCCTGCGCGCGCATAGCCACATTGTCCTGCTACCCGAGTGTCTCTGCGGACACGACACGCCACGTGGCGGCCTGCCACTTGGCACAGACCAAGGGGCAGTGACTGACATCACACCCCTTGAGTCTCGTGTCGACTTGTGTCGTGTCTGTGGAGTATTTGCTTCCGCACTGTTTTGTACCCACACTGTGCATACAGGTTTTTCCCTTCTGATACGGTATTCGCGTAGGACACAGACACTTCTTGGACACGATTCAGGGTGTCCAATCGATAGCCCTAGTCTAGGTTGACACTGGGACACAACCTCATGGGTTGTGTCGTGTCGTGTCGTGCACACGAGAGTCGGGAACACGTGCACGATGTTGTGTAGTAGTGGGTGTCTGTGTTGTGCTCGATGTGGGTTTTCCCGCTGGTTTGGACACTGTATCATATTGCCATGGACACGAAACACTCCCTAAGAACACGAACACTCGTTGGGTATTTAGTACCAACCTTTTCTTTGGTATTTAGATGTGATTTTGAATTCAAATTTCGATTTCCCTATAAGAACACTGATGTTTACTGATACCATGTTAATTCTCTATTTTCAGACTTCAAATGATATTAAATTGTTAATTAAATGTTAAATATGATGTTATTACATGGTTAACATGTCTGAGTTAGGAGTTACATAGATAGGATCATATGTATGCATGATTGGGTTGTATTGTGGATTTCGAATGAGGAGTTGGCTCCTAACTTAAAACCTGAGTTCCTCCTCCTTACTAAAACCTGAGAATTTCCAAGATAATAGTTTCATTGATTAGGTTTAATTGCAAGGAGACTTCCTATATTAATTTGATATTAGTTGGGTTGACTTGGTTTTGAACATTTTGGATAAACAGTGGTATGATGGTATTAGGATATGGTTTAATTGTGAACTGTCAGGATACTCAGGAAAATTCCTGATTTGCTTACATGTGACAGCATCATGACTCCCAGGTTGATGGGGAAACTAGATTGGCTTTCGATTTGATTTCAATGGCATTGTTTCATATTCTTTTCTCTCAATTTACTTTTAATTCCTTATGCTGGTTTGGATGCCTAGTTGATATTGGATTTGAGTTGGCATTGGGGAGTATTATGCTCGAGTATCATTCACCTCTTGATTCAATCAATATGAGATGTAAAACCTGAGTTTGGTTGATTTCACTTTTATGTGACACTTGAATTCACTGTAAATAAAGTTTAGTTGTTCATTTATGTCAAAACTGAGATTTCATTCCAATGTATAAAACCTGGAATATTCCATTGAACTAAAACCTGAGACTGAGTTTCCATTTCAATGATTTTTAGCATTCTTTCAAATTCCAGAATTCACATTGTTTATATAGCACACTGATTTTCATATTGTTTTGCCACTATCATCTACATTGATTCTTGCTTGTTGTACACTGTTTCCTTTTCATTGTTCAAATTCTGTTAACTGATATTTAAGTTTGGGGATTTAGTTTTGTTCAGTCATTTTAAACCTAAGTTGTTTTACTAATGTTGTGTGGTTTCAAAACATGTGTAAAATTGAGAATAGCCTTTTAACCATATTGTTTAGACTGTCTCGATTTCCTTTGTTCACTGTTAACTGAGAAACTTCTATAGAATTTTGTGAACTATTTTAAATATGAAATCCTTGTGAGTTGAACTTTAGTTTCAAAGGAAATCTGGGGTTTTGAGGGACTGTTTTCTTGCCATAGTTGTTCCTCCATCACTCACACACATGCTAACATGCCTATGACACTTACACACCCAACACACTCTAATACTTGCTTGTCCTGCTACACTATAATGCATTGGCACTCATTGCAATCTTGCTCTCACACACAACCTCACATAGCACATACTCTTATAACACACATATACCCTCTCATGCCTCACTCTATATCTCACACCTTCATGTGAAGCACACCCTCACACACAAACTGATATCTAAAACTCTATATACACACACTCTCTAATTTCCTTCTATCACACTCTCATGACACTATACCATGCCACACACTTTAACTCTAATGACACTCTCTACACACAATTGCCTATACACACACACCCTTTGTATTACACACACATTGTTGCATGTCCTAATTACACACACAGGTATACTTAATCCCTCTCTAAATCTCTATGTAGATAGGCCTATATGATATAAAAAATAGGTAATGCAATATATTCATGGATAATGTGGTTTGCAAATTGTAGGTTGTTTGGCTTGTATAGCCTTGTGATTGGTGTGTGATTGCTAGAATAGGCTTGGTTAGGCCTAGTGAGACTTATTAGACTTGTTTGGGTCAGTCTTGACCTAGTTGACTAGTGTAGTTGATCAGAGTTGACCAAGAGTTGACTTTGGCCTAGATTGACCTAGAATCATGTAGAATGCATAGTAGGACTTTATTATATCATTTTAGACTTGTTATGACTTGTGCTGTTCTGATTAGGAGCCAGACACCTCTCCTCGGACAGTACATTTACTTCAGACATTCAGATACGAGGCGAGTACATTCTCTGATCATTTCATATCCTGCTTAGAATTATTTTCCTGCATTAAATTACTTTAATTGATACTGGCACGTTGGTCACACGGATTGGTACTATATGAATCCCTCCTTGAGATGTTATCCTTAGGGAGCATCGGGTACTCTATGTTCTGTGCGTTTCACTTACATAGCGTATCACTATGTTTCGTTGGTTCTTTGATCACTTACGACATATACTCTTATGATCGTAGAGTCTTCTCAGAATCCTTATCCCATTTATGGGACTACTATATATCACCTTCGGGGTCTATCACCTTCGGGGTCATATCACCTTCGGGGTCTGTTACATAGCCTCATATAACATAACTTGGTTGGATCCTTGTGTATTAATTGGGGGTACGGGGGAGTAGAATTTGGACATGTGAATAATACACCAGTAGTTTCTTATCAGAATCATTCCTTAGTGTCTTATCAGAATCATCCCAGGCCATTTACATGTTCATATTGTACTCTGACTCACTAGTCACATGCTAGTTCTCTATGTATAGTAGATATTTCTATTACAGTTATCTTTCTGTTTACTTACTGTATTTCTTCAGTATCTATATCTTACTTTACTGCATGATTATATTTTCTAACCTGTTATGAACTGTTGAGATGTACTGTACTCGTTCCTGTCCTGACTGGACCTGTTGAAAATATTACAGAGAACGAGGAGGAGGCTTGGGAGGATACCTTCTTCGGATAGCTCTAGCTGAGGACTTCACCCACTGCCTAGACTAGTTTAGTTAGGCCTTATCTTATTTTCATGTTGTCTTGAGTCTGTTTAGCTGGTCTTTACTTCTGTTCAGAGATGTTGAGTTGTATATATTCTTTCTTTCAGTAGCTGAGATATGTACTCCGGATATTTGCTGGGATATTATATTAGACTTTTCTATCTTTAGTATTTCCTTGAGTTCTATATCTTATCGTGCTTTCTTCTTCCTTGAGTTGTGATTGAGTCCATTTACTGCTTAGTATTATATTGCTAGATGTATGTTGACCTAGGACAGCGTTCTACCGCCGATACTGCGGCGTAGGCTGGGCGCTGTGACGTTCTCGTACCCTCACAGTGGGTGCGGGTCGTGACATCTACTCATAGTAAAGGTTTTCGTGTTTTTAACAAAAGAAGTCTTGTTGTCGAAGAGTCAATTAATGTCTCTTTTAATGAACTCAACTCTTCTACATTCTCCTCTTCCGAGGATATTGATGACATCTTGTTTGGGTTGGAGAACTCCTCTATTGAGGATCGTCCTTCTTCATCTAACAATGAAGTTGTGACTCCATCAAAAGTGTCTCCTCCTCTCAAGCCTCCACAAAAGGATCATCCAAAAGAATGGAGATTTGTCACCAATCATCCTAAGGAGCTTATCATTAGGGATCCTTCCTCCAGTGTTAGCACAAGATCCGCCACTCATGATCTTTGTGCCAATGTGGCTTTTATCTCTCAAATAGAGCCTAAAAATGTTAATAATGCTTTCCTTGATGAGTTTTGGATGATAGCTATGCAAGAGGAGCTAAATCAATTTGAGCGAAGCAAGGTTTGGGAACTTGTCCCAAAACCTAGCAATCATTCCATTATTGGAACAAAATGGGTGTTTCGTAACAAACTTAATGAAGATGAGTTAGTGACTCGTAACAAAGCCCGATTGGTTGCTCAAGGCTATAACCAAGAGGAGGGCATTGACTACGACGAAACCTATGCTCCGGTTGCACGTCTTGAATCCATTCGTATGCTTTGTGCTTTTGCTTGTTTTAATGACTTTAAGCTATTTCAAATGGATGTTAAGAGTGCTTTTCTAAATGATATAATTAAAGAGGAAGTTTATGTTAAACAACCTCCCGGCTTTGAAGATTTTTAATTTCCTAATCACGTGTTCAAACTCCATAAAGCCCTTTATGGCCTCAAACAAGCTCCCCGTGCTTGGTATGAGCGCCTTAGCTCTTTTCTTGTTTCTCACAATTTTTCAAAGGGGAAAGTTGACACTACACTTTTTATTAAATCCCATGATGGCACTCTCTTATTGGTTCAAATTTACGTCGATGATATTATTTTTGGTTCTACTAACAACACACTTTGTGTTGAATTTGCTAAAGTTATGCAGGAAGAGTTTAAAATGAGTATGATGGGTGAACTTTCCTTCTTCTTGGGGTTACAAATCAAACAAGGACCAAAAGGAACCTTCATCAATCAAGCGAAATATACAAAGGACCTCCTCAAGCATTTTGACCTTGACTCATCCAAATCAATGAGGACTCCTATGGCCACAACGACAAAGCTTGAAAATGATGAAGACGGCACCTCGGTCGACATTCGTAAGTATAGAGGTATGATCGGTAGCTTACTTTATTTAACTGCTAGCCGTCCTGATATCATGTTTAGTGTTTGCTTGTGTGCACGATATCAAGCCAATCCAAAGGAATCATACTTGTGTGCCGTTAAGCGCATTTTTTGTTATCTCAAAGGCACCATTAACATGGGTCTTTGGTATCCGAAATCCTTATCCTTTGAGCTTCACGACTTTTCGGATGCGGATTTTGCCGGATGCAAGATTGACCGAAAAAGCACTAGTGGCACATGTCAATTCCTCGAAAAGTCTTTGGTATCGTGGTTTAGTAAGAAGCAAAATTCTGTTGCTCTTTCTACCACTGAGGAAGAATATATTACAGCTGGTTGTTGTTGTGCACAAATTCTTTGGATGTCACAAATACTTTTAGATTATGACATTTCTCATTTCTGCACCCCTATTAAATGTGATAACACTAGCTCTATCAATCTCACGAAAAACCCGATTTGTCACTCACGCACGAAGCACATTGAAATTAGACACCATTTTCTTCATGACCATCAACAAAAGGAAGACATTCGTCTTGAATTTATTGATACTACCTATCAATTACCGATATCTTCACAAAACCGCTCCCGGAAGATCGCTTCACCTTCGTTTGCCGTGAATTAGGCATTTTATCTTTTGATCCATAATCCCTCTCGACCGGCACACCGACGGTATACAGCGGTATACCGACGGCATGCCGTTTTTCGAGTCAGAATTAGGTTCTGTTTCGAAACTGGGTATACCGTCGGTATACGTCGGCATACCGTCGGTATGTCGGATGGAGGCGGACAGGACATCAAATCAGGATCCGGGCCCATCTTTCTTCTCTACTTCTTTTATTCTTTTTTAACCTACTTCTATTCCCTCTCATCCATCCAATCTATCATAACTACCCATCTCTTCACCTTCCATCTCATTTATTACTCTTCCATCACATCCCACCTTTCACTCCTCTTTTTACTCCACCCTCATAAATTCCAACCCACCACCTTTTCAACTCCCTTCTTTAAACCTCCTCTACAACCGTTCCCACCCTCCTCTTCTTTCAAAATCTATCTCTTCATCTTCCTCCTCCCCTTTAAAATCCTCCTTCCTCCATCACTTCTCCTACTCCTCCTTCATCTACTCCAAAAACCTAATCTCTCTTCATGGCAAACCCTAAGCGTCCCCGCTCCTCCTCCTCCTTGTTCAACCCCTTCATTCCGGTGGCGCAACCTCACGGGTATGACCAACGGATCTTTTCCAACTCTTTGGCGGCCGAGCTATGGTTCCAGCACTTCGTTCATCACAATATCTTCAAGGGACGAGCGATAAATTGGAACCTCTTTCCCGGTCACATCCCCTTGTTTGACGATGCCGGACTCTCCTCTCTACTTCGGCGCCAAATACCCGTCTACCCCGCTGCTGTTCGACTATTCTATTGCAACTTGGTCGAGGACGATGATCACCCCGCCATTCAGTCTATGGTCATTGACCGTCACTTCCGTCTCACATCTCGGGACATCGGACACATCCTCGGCATCCCGGACAAAGGAGAAGCCTTGCCATCCTTGGCTGCTCTTCACTCCTCGGCGGCGTCACCCTTCGACGAGTTCTGCTGTATCATCTGCAAGGGCCCCAACCCTCTTGCCATCCCGACCCTCTCTGCACAGCTGGAGCCATTTTACTACGAGCTCCATAGGATAGTGTGCCATATACTATTTCCTAAGGGCGAAAACTACGACGCCATTACCGACGATGCCCTCGTCTGTATGTATTATCTCTATGCCCGGAAGCCCTTCTCCTTCCCGAAGACTCTCATTCTGCTCTTCCGGCGTGTCATGCCCGCAGGAAAGCAGAACCTCTACTATGGCTCCTTTATCACTCTCCTTCTGGAAGCCCGGCAAGTTAACCTATCTCTTTGCTCCTCGGATGGCGTCCCCTCCTTTCTTGCTGTCTCCCGTTCCCTTAGTGCCGCCTCTACTTCACGTGTCTCGTCTTCCCAAGAGCAACCGGCATTCACTCCTGCTGCTCCTACATCTACTCCTCCTGCTTCGGGCCGTTATATGCCACTGACTCAGCAGCACTTTGATATGCGTATGGCCCAGGCGGAGGAGCAGATGCGGGCCCACACTCGTGGCCTTGGCGCCCTGATCCAGTCCCATTTCTACGATCAGGGGTACTTTATTCAGCGTACTCTTTAGGACCGAGATGCTTTTCTAGATCTAAATCTTTAGGATCCTATGTACCAGGCCCCGCGTTTCTCTGATCCTAATGCCTATGGGTTTATGTACCCTGACGGCATTGATCCTTTTGGTGCCTTCCAGCAGGCTCAGGGTGATGATGACGATCCGGCTGATGAGTAGGGATGGATTTCCTTTTGGATGATGGTCTCGTTTTATGCGTGTTTTAGTTTTATGTGTTTGTTTTTATGTTGTCTTTTGTGGTCCTTCGGGGATAGGTGTGGGGTTGGTACCAGTTATTTGCAGTCCTTCGGGGACTTTATCTGTGGTTATCTCTAGTGTCCGGCTCTCGTTGAGGAGAGTCTTTCTATTTACCTTATGCTATGTATGTGTCGGGCATGTATTCACTTTTCACTTCAAAATATTAATACATGCTTCTCTTTATCTGCTCTTGTCATTATCATTATGCACGTTTTCTATTATTATTCCCATCTTTGACTAAATGACAAAGGAAAAAAAATCGTATTGAGGGGGAGCTGTCTACCTACGGGGGAGCTACTCCCTGAAGATGCTATCTCTCTATTTTGTCAATTATCAAAATGGGGGAGTTTGTTGGCACATTTTATTTTGATTATTAACAGCATCTTCGTAGTTTAGTCTTCTGTTCTTCAGATTCAAATATTCTCAGAAGATCTACTACATGGAGTTCTTCCATTCAAGAGCAATCATCTTTTACATTGAAGACTGAAGCAGTTACCGACGTTCCCTGCATAAGACGGCGTCTTCCTGCTTAGAGTCTTTGTGTCTGTACAAGTCTTGGTATATTTGTAAACACCTAAGGACGGATGACAAGTAAAAAGAACAAGTCAAAAATCAAATACCTACAGAGCGGCATACCGGTGGTATGCTTCGGCATACAGGCGGTATACCGTTTTTAGACCTCAGAAAGTTGCTGTGACGAATTGTCGGCATACGGCAGCATGCTCCGGCATACCGGCGGTATACTGATTTTTGTGTCCAGAAAGTTGCTGTGACAAATTGTCGACATACCGACGACATGCTCCGGCATACCGGCGGTATACCATTTTTAGCAACCCAAAACTTGCTGTGACAAATTGTCGGCATATCGGCGGCATGCTCCGGCATATCGACGGTATACCGAGTTTCAAATATTTGGTTTTTGAATTGCTCTGACTAGCATTAATGGTAGCATTTAATGCTCTCAAACGGTCATTAATATGACCGTTACTATTTGACCGGTATACCGACGGTATGCCGCTGCATACCGACGGCATGCCGGTCTGTCTGTATCCAGAGCATTAAATGCCACCCACTCTTGGTTTCTCTATAAAAGAAAGCCCTCTTTCTCTTGAGGACTTTACCAACTCTTACCATAATTTTTCCAACAACCAAGAGCTCTACCATTATACTCTTCCAAGCTTTTCATTGTCATCCTCTCCCAAAGTGCTAGAGTATTAAAGAGTTGTACATATCGATCTTCATGTATTAGAAGATCAACAAGTTCTCTTCTCTTTTGTTTGAAGTTGGCGAGACTTCGTAAGAAAACTCGTGTTGAAGTTGGCGAGTTCTTCGGATCCAAACTCGTGTTGAAGTTGGCAAGTTCTTCGGATCCAAACTCATGTGTACTATTTGGTTAAATAGTGGATTAAAGTCGGAGAGAGTTCCAGGACTGGATTGCCTCAAAAGAGGATACCAGGATACATCCTTGCGTTTGATCTTTCTACTCTTTACTTTCGATTGTCTTTATTGCCTCAATTGTTGTAGTTAATTTTTAATTTCCCTATTCACCCCCCTCTAGGGTTCTACAAACAGTACCCCCCAGCTTCAGAGTTTGCTTCATCTTGAGAGTCTTGGACATCCTCGGGGATGTCAGCACCTGTTGTATCTGATGGAAGAGTTGTTTTTCTGGGCTCGTCTCCTTGGAATATCGAATTATCGTGGATGTTCGGAGGAGTGCTACCCCCAGTTCCAGCGACCCCTAGTGGTGTGGATGATGAATCACCCACTGTAGCAGATTTTGTCTTTGAACGGGTTCCTTAGAAAACTCCGGTGGAGGACAACCGTTTAGATGACAGTTTCTTAGTCACAGTGGTTGAAATCTTTGGGCTGGAAACGTTTATCTTCTTCCCTCTCCCATCGGCGGGGATTTTCTGAGTAGAGTTGCAGGAGACGACTGGAGGCGCCTCGTCCTCTGAGCTTGGTCGTTGCAGTCTTTGGAAGACAGTCCGTCGGTCTTCTTGTACTGTTACGTTGTTGCAACAGCAGTTGACGATGATTTGGGTACAGTGACGTCCGTGGGATGACTCTTTGCACACTGAGACCTCTTCTTTTTTCTTGCGTTTGTGGAGGATAACCTCACACAAGTTTGATGGGTCTGGAATGACCATATTTGCTCCCTTGGTTTTGGGAGACTTTTGGGAACCACTCTGTCCATTCGCCGTCGGGGGCGGAACTCGAGTGGTTCTGTACAACTTTTCATCAGAGGCCCGCATAATGGTATGTGGAGCGCTCAGATGGCTAGAGGTTGGGACAGCTGACTGAGCTTGCCAGGCTCGCGCTTCCCTTGACTTCTTCACTCTAGCGCCTGAAGGCGCATAGTAGAAAGAGTCAAAGTGGTGCTGCAGAGAGTCAGAAATGTTCTCTTGGGCACATGAGAGATCGGGACCATAGAAGAGGCGATCGAAGACTGAGCTTGAGCTACGTGGAGCAGGCAGTATGCGTCTGGAGTCAACAGTCTTCATGCAGCAGACAGTTATGGCCGCATAGGCTTTCTTCATACGGCTAGAAGTCTCGGCCGTATGAGTCTTCTCCATGCGGTTGGAAGTTCTGGCCGCGTGGATATTCTTCACGCGGCTGGCAGTTTCAGCCGCATGAGCATCATGCATGCGGCTGGCGGTTTTGGCCGCATGAGTGTTCGGCTTCTTCCTGGAGCACATAGAATCACTCTTTGTCCCTACAAGTCTAGCATCGTAGTGCTTTTCTCTGCCGGACTTGGGGACAGTAGAGTCCTCTATGGCTTGAAGTGGGGCCGCATGAGAGTCGTCTTCGCCGTCTTGGGCAGCAAAGAGTACTCCGTCTAGGACATGTGGAGGAGAAAATGATTTTGGCCTCCACTCCCTGCGAGCCTTCTTTGTGCGGGTTTGCTTCTGGACCGGGCCAGTGTTCCCATCGGAGAGCATTTCTTCAAACGCCTGTTGGTCGAAGCGGACGACCATCTTTTGTTGCGTGGAGACAAGTTTGGCTACATCCGATTACGTCATCAATTCCTCAGCCGTGGAGAAGTTTGTCCCTAGCAGAGTCGCCATCATGTTTACCATGAAATATAAAAGAACAGAACAATTATCGGAGGACTGGACTTTTACTTCACGATACAAACTCGCTTGTACAAAAAAGCCTAGGGACGAAAACCTAGGTACAACAATCTAAGTACAATTATTTATTTTAGATTCTGGGGGTGACGGTAGAGGCTCGGGAAAGCGACGGCAGCTCTGCCTTACTCCTTGGACGATCGGATGCAGCCTTGGCTCCGGGGAAGATCTGTTTGGCGTTAATGAAGAAATGCACTCCTTGCTCTCTCTTTAAGTCTCTTCAGGTGCTCTGGTGCTCTTCTCTCAAAAAAGTCCTCTTCGCAAGAAAATGACACCTTGCTTTTTATAGGAGTAGGATGCAATTATTAGGGTTTACAATTATTGCCTCCTTGATATGTCGGCGGTTAAGGACCAATTAATCTGGGCCCTTCATTCTGATTGTAACAAATTTAGGTAATTAATGTAGATTGCATCAAATTTCTGTGGGCAATAAATGTTGATTGCCATAAATATTCGTGACTTGTGATGGCCTGCCACGTGTCCCATTTGCTCGATTTGACTTGATCTGGGCAATTATGGTGATTGCAACAAATCTAATTTTGTTAGAATTTGTTAGCACCCATAATTCCAGGAAGATAAGACTGCCACGTGTCTCAATCGTTGTAACAAGCGTCACGTGACCTCCATTGGGTCATCTTGGCAGAGCCGTATATGAGTGGGCCGCATGAGGATGAACGGTCGCATGAAGATGGGCAGTCGCATGGGGATGAATAGCCGCATGAGGATAGGCAGCCGCATGCTAACGGGCGACCGCATAAAGGATGCAGCCGCATGAAGATGGGTGGCCGCATGAAGGGGTGCAGCCGCATGAAGATGGGTGGCCGCATGAAGTGGGCGGTCGCATAAAGTGGGCGGCCGCATAAATACATCAGCCGCATGCCTTGGGACTCGATAGATTCTGGCAGCTGTGAAAAGATCTTCTCCTCTTCCCTAGGAACACGCCATTATGTCAGTCATTATTGCACCTTTATGTCAGAGCTGTCATTTGTCAGAGCTGTCAGCCGTCACGGCATTAAATGCAACCAAAGATGAAGGGAGAAGCTGTTGAAGGCCACATGGCTCTGGGTCTATCCGAGCCGCATGGACCACTGAGCCGCATGGGCTCTCTGAGCCGCATGGAGATCTTTGGCGGCATAGACCTTTCTTTATTCTTTTTTTTGCTTCTACAGTGTGTTTCATGTACATCGTGTATTCCTCGCTCTCATGTTATTCATGTTTATCATGTACTTCATGCTCGTTCGTGCTTGCTCGTGTACTCTCATGTGCTATCATGATCGTTCGTGTTTCTCATGTATCTCATGTATAACCTATACTTCATGTGCACCCTTCATGGGCTTTCATGTGGAATTCATGTTCACTTAGTTCTCTGAGCCCTCATGTATACTACATGTGCACCCATCTATGGGCTTCATATGAAAATCATGTACGTAACATAACTTGTCTGGATCCTTGTGTATTGATTGGGGTATGGGGGAGTATAAATATTCATGTGAACAATTCTAAAGTAGTATAGCCATGTGCGCCTCTTTAGTATAGTCATGTGCAAATCCAGTCGTTCACATGTCGACCTTGTACTCTAAATCACTAGTCACTGGTAGCTCTCTACTTATAGTAGATATTTCTATTACAGTTCTTTCTCTGTTTACATCTTGTACTTTCTTTCAGTTAATGTATCGTACTCTCTTGTGTGTTTATATTCTCTAACCTGTTATGATCTGTGTGAGATGTATTGTGCTTGCTCCCGTCCTGACTGGACCTGTTGAGAATTTTACAGAGGATGATGAGGAACCCTACACCCCTTACTTTGGAGCTTGCCTAGATGACACTCGCGACCTGGACCCCTGGGGAGGTTCAGGCAGCTGCTGAGGATGATACCCATGCTTAGTATAGATAGCTTAGACTCTTACTTGTCTTTCTCATTGATTTATTATTGTATATATTTGGAGTTGTCTCATTTGGATGTTTGTGGAGATGTTATCATAGATACATAGTCTTTATCTGGATTGTACCTCTATGGATTTTCTTCTGTTCATATCTATCTATCTTTATCATATTCTACCTTAGATGTGATTGAGACTGTATTACTATGTCACCTCCATTCGGAGTGTATATACTGTACAGGTACCTTATATATTGTTAGATGATTGAGCTAGGACAACGTTCTACTGCCGACACTGCGGCGTAGGCTGGGCGCTGTTACGAACTCGTACCCTCACAGTGGGTGCGGGTCGTGACAACATCTATGGTCGTGAACGTCTTTGGTCGCTCTACAATATTACATGGGCCCGAGTTTGGTTTGGGTCAAGTCTGGACTAATTTGGTACAACCGGGTCACTTAAACGTCAATAATAATAAATAATTAAACTATTTATAATGGTCATGTCACAACTTGGTCTGGTTTTCCTAATTTAGACACACTGATGGACATGTCTTCTCTGTCAGGGCTAATACACTAGTCAAAGCACGCCACTGCACTATTCGTGCTACGATTTCCAGTCACCTTGTACTCCAATTCCTAACCATGATTGAAATCATCTATCATAATAATTAACTAAATAATTATTTATAAAGTCTAAAAATCACCATTAAAATAAATAGATAATAATAAAATATTTTAAAATTTTCGGGAAGGGGAGCTACACGATATGCCTTAAAATAGAATTTCATGGGCCAACTCCGGTTCGGGTCACACCGCGTTCCCAACACCTAGGTCATAGGCGGAGTAACATGGATTTCATAGTAGATTTGATAGGAGATGATCTGCTTGCCCAACTAAACCAACCAATTGGGTTTCCATATTTTACACCTTTGAGTCATTAGATGCACAATCCACACATCTTTATCATTGAAATGATAAATGTTTGCTTTGTTTTGCTTCTTTTACCTTCTCCATGTGGATTCGAGATCTTTCAATCGTTATTAGGTAAACCATTAAGCAAACTAGAAAGTCTCTCTTACTGTTTGTTTAAGTTAGTATCGGAGAGTGTGTGTGCATTCATTAAATGGCTAATGATCATAGAGATCGAAAGCAACTCTTAGATGACCGATTTTCTAAAAAAATCATACATGAGTTGCATCAAAAGTAGGAAGGATCTACGGTAGAGGGGGGCAAGAAAAACTCTCCTACCTTACTGGTTGAAGTCTCAAGACACCAATTATGTTGGATCAGGAAACTCGTACCTTGTGATGACGAAATATAACCTCAAAGGAGCACATTGCAGATATATTGGAAATACAAACAATATATCAAAGATAAAGTTGGGGTCCAACAACAATGACTCGAACTGTTACAATTCAAAGTAAAAAATGCCTCTTAAACTGATGCAAAACATATATAAGCCGGTTGTACTGTGAGCTCGATTGACCAAAGATAATGTTGGGGTCGCCTAATATGTGTATCATAATTTCTCCATCTTAAAAGTACTGCAATACATATAGAAGCAAGTTACTAGTGGGGAATATCCATAACCAATTTTAAACATCTAAAGTAGGAAATATTTTTCTTTGTTTTAATGTGTAATTCACTTTGTGCAAACTACGTTTAAAGAGTGTAGCTTCTTCGCTCCAATGGCTATAACATATAATTTGCCTTAATAGTGTTCAAGCACAACTAGTACTAATCAAATTAATATCAATAAAATGATAAACCAATAGTAATGCACTAGAAGTCAGATTAATCACTGATCAATGCATGAAACTTGTCCTAATACTACCTCTAAAGCATTATGTGACGCCACCAAGGATGCTGAGCCATGTGAGATAGGCGCTATGCCCCGGTATATCCTCTTGTATTACCGACGTCCCATAATCCATCAGCATAAGGTATTTTGCCGTCAACCTGATGGCCCAAAATTACCTCCCCTTGATAAACAGCTGAGCTGTTGTGGGAATCGACGATACCCACAGCGGCAGTAACGGCAGCAGGGGGCTAATAAATACAACAACAATAGACATGTACACAAAATTTACTGTGAAGAACTGATAGGATTCTAATAGTTATAACAACATTCAGGATTGTAAGAATCTTGTCAGTCAATCATCGTCACTAATTTGACTGTTATGATTTCTAATCCATTCAAATTCCTGTAATGGGAGTTGAAACCACCCATAATTGTGTCTGAAAGAAAATGTGTTATCCCTGAAACATATCTATAGATGGAAAATGGAAATCTCGATCTCTTAATACAGAGAGACGATAAAATTGTTCTCCTAAGAGAGAGAGAGAGAGATATGAAAACTCGCTTTCAACTGGGTTGATGTAACGACTTTGCTAGGGTGATGAAGGTCACCGTTGTTTAAAGCAAGATTCGTCCGATTGCGATCTGCTTCCAGGAATCAGCAAGTTCGAAAGAACTTCTGGAACGCTCGTTGTCACCTCCTTTACGAACTCGAAGAACTCCTTAGGACTTCAATGGTGGCGGCAACACTACTCTATTTATATCTTTATTTTAGCGTAAATCCTTAGTGAAGGCACGAAGAGATTATTAATAGAGAAGGACCGAAACCCTAATCCTAATCATGGCCGTATATTGATTATAAAAAGATAGGAGTAAATAATGGAAAGATTTGAAAAAATTAAATTCAAATTCCACAAAGATCGGATCTGATTAATTAACTCAATCTTTCCATAACCATTCAATCTTCCAATTAGCCACATCATACGCCACCTGCGCCATATAGCCACTCAGCCCGTCAACCTGCACGTATAGACGCGAAGCCAGTAGCAGCCCGCGGCACCTGCACGCCCAGCTCTACAGTCCTGCAGCACATGTGCACGTGCACGCCCAGCACCGTAGCACCTACGCGCTCAGCACCGCAGCACCTGTTTCGTCTGCGCCGTGACTTGTGCAGAGACGAGCGCACGAGCGCACCATCTGCGCACAACGCACCGATGCTAACGTGCTAAGTGCAAAGTGCACCAGTAAAATTCCACTTTACGCCCTTGAGCCCGAACCCGAGACGGAGTTCGAATCTGAGTCGCTAAGCCTGTAGCACCCAGTTTTCCAATTGAGGGTAATTTTGAAATTTCGTGTTTATAATTATTTTAATAATAATATTTAATTCATGATATGATTTTTGGTGATTTTAAATCATTTTAAAATTATTTAAATCAATGACCTGTGGTTTTGACGTTTTGCTAGTGAAATCCTAGAGACTGTTTGACCTAGAGCCTAACCATGTGATTATGATATTTTAATGTCATTTTTGGCCTAAGGATATTTTTGCATTTGACCTCTTTGAATTATTTTGATTTTATTTTATTATTTATGATATTGTTTTGGGGTTATTTGAGTCGGGTTCGAATTTTAACTCAATCCGACTTGTATCGGGGACCCAGGGTAGTTTGACTCTAGTGGGACCCACACACTAGTTAGGCATAGCCCACATGATATTAATTTTAGTCCACATGATATTAATTTTAGTTAGTGACTAGACTAATTATTTTGGTTAGTATTAATATGGATTAGTGTTTTAGGATTGACCAAACTACCCTCGACTTAACCCCTTACCAATGTATTAGTAAATAGACTAGAAAAGGGGCTTTTGGACTTTTCCTAATAGGACAAAACCACCTTTATGGCCAGCCACAATAAGGATAGGGTTGAGCCTTCCATTTGTCATTATCCAACTATTTTTCTCTCTTGTTCTTCCCCAAATTCCTAGAGAGCAATTCCTAACAATTTCTCCACCAAATCATTCCATTTCACCACCAAATCTTCTTCTTTCTTTCTCCATTCTAGCCAAGGAGGAAGCTACCCAAGTTTGGGAGGATTCGGAGTTCGTTCGTGTCCTTTTGGAATCTCTACGTGTAGGTGTCGCTCCGGGAAGGCTTTTTTTCGATTCGATCTACCGGGAGGTATAAATCGCTTCTCCTTTTTATTTTCTCATATATATAGGTATATTTTGAACCCATAGGAATGACCCCATAGTTGTATCTCCATTTATGTCCATTTCGTGTCCATTTGGAGGTCATAGGAGTGTCCTTTGTGTTGTGGTTGTGTCCATGTGGAAAAATCCCAAATTTGGACACACTATGTGTTGTTGTTATGTATGAATGAATTATTACATGTTTAATCTCATATTTTTGTATTGGAGATGTGTTCTATAGTGTCTCATATATACATATTAGTGTAGAGAGTGAGTTCTTGATATATTATGTTATATACTTGTGTTCTTTTGTCTCAAACTACCTAAATCCGTCATGATTTTTATCCACGTTTTTAATTTCAGCCCTAACTTAGAAATGTCATAACTTCTAGCTCAAAGCTCGGTTTAATCTTCCGTTTTTTAAAAAGAAGCGTATTGAAGTTAGCTTTCCAAAAACATGTATTAAAAGGCCTAATTCTTTCTGTAACTTTCTGGAGAATTATTTGAGTGTCAGCTGTACGAAAGACAAACGCGTTCTCGGTGTTTTCGCGATTCTGGGAGTTTTCGGAAACGAAAACGCGATCCGTTTAAAGTTTCGGAAAGCTAACACATAGATCTATAACATACTTTAATCCTAAATTTTAATTCATACTGAGATGGAACAGTATTGATTATTAGTAGGAGTTACTATTCGGCATATGCATTTTGTGCACCCTTGTGTGTAATATAATATTCTATTTGATTTTAACCCATGTTAATGTATATACATTATGTAATTAAATAGAGAATACAAGCATGAGTAAATGGTTAAATAAATGATGTATGAGGTGTAAGTATCCTATCTAATGTAAGCATGTATAAGTATGGCTTGTAATGAATATGTAGGTTCCATAGTATATAATGTATGGTGCATATAGTGGTGCAAGAGAATAATGAATGATGAATGAATGCAAGCATGAATGTAATGTAATAATAGATGTAATGTATGCAATATACAAGTTAATGAGATGTAATGTTCTATGTTAACACAAATCATATATTACCTCATGTACCCCCTTACACTATGTTGACACTATCACACTTGACACATTGTTCGCTTACACTTTGACACTCTTTGATATGTATACACTATGCATGCCCATTTAACCCTCACTTGCCCCTTTGCCATGTTCACATACACACATAGCCTCTTAAATAAGTATTTATGAATATAATTAACTTAGCTATGTATGTATATTATATATATGTTAGCATATTGTGTTGTAATATATAAGTTTATATAACCATTTGAAATGCCATGATTATAGACCTAATGTTGAATACCAATATATACATGTGTATATATGTGTAGACATATATAGCTTAAAGTAATAGATTACCTTGTATATCCAATGTGAATTCTTGCCTATTTGAGTATTGAATAATTGCATGCTATATAGAGTTAGGTGTATGTTGGCTTGTATAGCATTGTATTGATGTGTGCTTGCTAGGATAGTCTTGGTTAGGCCTAGTAAGACTTACTGGGTTAGGACATGACCTAGTTTGACCTAGTTTGACTAGTGCAGTAGACCAGAGTTGACCAAGGGTTGACTTTGGCCTAGTTTGACCTAGATTCATGTAGAATGTATTGTAGTGCTTTATATTACCCTTCTGGACATGTTGTGACTTGTGCTGTTCTAATTAGGAGCCAGACACCTTGTAACCTGTGTTGATTTAAATAGGACTCTGTGGCTTCAGTTGGACCCCCTATACTTATCAGCGGTTCAGGTTATCAGGCGAGTACATTCTCTGATAGTTCTCTCATTTACTTGTCAATTACTGTACTTCAGTTCTAGTTAGTTATATACGATTCTCTGTTACAACACGTATGGATATTTCTGGATTCATGTATACGACACACTTTTATTTTCTGGCCTCTATTACTGGTATCATCTCTATTACTGGAATCACCAACTGGAATCATTTAACTGGAATCATTTTACTAGAATCATTTACTGGAATCATTTACTGGTATCATTATATTTTGGCTGGACTCATCTTGAATCATTGTGTCGGAATTCTGGATTCACTTGCTGGGAGGGAAAATACTAGAGTGAGACATGTAAACATACCCCAATCTGGAATCTCCCTACTGGAATCTACTGGAAGCATAGCCATCTCTCGCCTGATCAGTGAGGGATGTGCCTGATTACCCACAGCAGTTTACATGTCGAACTCGGTATTTTAAAACACACTGCTAGAGTATAGGCTGGACTCACCCTGGAATCATTGATCACTATAACTGGAATCGTCCCTTACTGGATTCATCTTGTATTAGATTCATCTTGTACTGGACTTACATTGGAGTTACACTGGTCTACATTGTTGTCTGGACTTCATATCATATTTCCCTGGTTCAGCTAGTTCTATTTTTACAGACTTCATTGCTATGATTCTTCTCTTGTTTAGTTATTTACTTTCCTTGCTCCTTATCTGTCTTTCTTACCATCACCTGAATATAAACTACCATTTTCATCAATACAACTGCCTATAACTGCTTTATAGTTCTCTATCATTTACTTGGGTTTTCTAGATGAGATGTGCTCGTTCCTGTCCTGACTGGACCTGTTGATAAATTTTACAGATAGCTTGGAGGTTGCCTGCTAGCCTAGAGGAGACACCTTAGAGGTTGTTTAGATAGTTATTTCATTTGTCTGGAGTTGTATTTACTTTGTGGATTACTGTATTTGAGTTTTGAGAAGTATTTCTGGGTTTTTGTATCTTAGACACTTGGACTTCTATCTTCCGTATCTCTTTGGATTTTATGTTTTATCTAACCTTATCATGCTCTACCTTAAATATGATTGAGACTGTATCTGCTTAGCATTATATTGTTAGATGATGTGACCTAGGACAACGTTCTATCGCCGACACTGCGGCGTAGGTTGGGCGTTGTTACGTTCTCGTACCCTAACAGTGGGTGCGGGTCGTGACACGTTTTTAGTGGTGGCCCATGCAGGTCGAGTTTATGTAGTGGTATTTGAACTTGAGTACCACTACAGCCTGCAGTAGGAATATGATATATCTTGAAGGTACTCAATCACAGTTAGGAACCCTTGAGAGATTCCCGGAACGACCCTTGAGAATCTTATTTTAACTTCGATTTGAGAACTTTTTTTCCCTTGATTTGATTTATTTTTACTTACTGTCGTTAAATTTGATTTTGATGGATTATGGCTGAATTTGAGTTGTATTCATTGATTTTGATGAATGATTGTCGAATTTTGAATCTTGATGATAGCTGTTGCATCCGAGTTGTATTTTGATTGATTTTTGTTCATTTTGAATTTTGAAGTTCGTTGATAAATTTGATTTGATTTATGGGTATTCATTGTTGATTTAATTTAATTTTTTTGACAAGATGAAATTATATGGGCTAGGTCATCTATCTTATGGAATCTAGTCTTCTATAGTCACATTAGCCAGCATGGTGAGGACATATAGTCTGACTCTGGATATATTTCTCGGGTGTAGGAATTTAAGGTTTTCGCAGCCAAGCTAGCGGCACCGCAAAAATATTAAATACCACGATTCTAGAGGTATGTGCATAAGTCAAGGACTCTGTGATTATCGTAGCCTTGCTTACTAGTATGACGGGGATTTAGAGTACCATGATTTTGGATAGACGCATATGATTATCAAATTGTACCTTAAATATTTTCAAGCATGTTTTCTCTACTTTGATGCTGTCCTTCAAAAAGAATTATTATTTGTTTTGCTTTGTTTTGCTTCTAATTATTTAACTTAGGAGTAGCTTGTGTAACTTCTTGTTATGAGTTTCTTCTTAATACAATGAATCGTTGATTTTGCTAGACTTTATCTTGGATTTGATATTTAGCTCTGGTTTAAAAATGGTTCCTTCTTTTAGGCAAATAAGCAAACAACTTTTATCGTTATTTCCTTCTTACTATTATTCTAATATTGAATAATAATAAAACTGCCTTGATTTCGTCAATCACCTATTTTGCGATCTTGGTGGGAATCTAAATGTTGGTCTTAACGTAGAATTAATTTTTTTGGGACATGAGGATATATGAGTATATTTACATAGTGGATACTTGCCTGATACGTATGCATGCTACACTTAATTTTCCACCTATCTAAATACATATTAATATGTTGTTAATGTTAAAATTTTCAAAACCCCAATATTTCTGGTTTTCTGCTTTTCCAGTTTAAATTCGTAATTTAAATATAAATTTTATGTTATTAGTTTTGTCTACATAACTGCACATGTATGATATCTGCAGAGTTTCAATTTTTAGAGAAATTGGTTAAGTTATATTAAATTTGTAAAATCTGAGACTGCATTATGTTAATATTACACTGGTTTAAATGTTAGCTTATTTTCAGATTTTGTATGTAAATGCTGAACTAAAACTGGGTTTAACCTTTCAATACTAAGCTATAACCCTGTACAAGGACACACACGCACCCTAACTTAGTATACGCTGTCATGTAACCTAACCTTTCCTCTCTACGTTATGATCACATACTTGTATAGATATATATAGAGCTTAGGCATACATGTTATAATATATGTATTTACATAACTAAATCTCTACCTCTTATAGATGTTTATGGTTAGCCATGCATGTTATGATTAAATAGGTTGTGTATTATAGGTTGTTAACCCATATGCCGTGAGTAGTGTAACAGGATACCTCATATACAATTTCATGTATATTTCACATACACCCATACACACACAAACCACATAACATTACATAATGCTAGTTTTTCCTCTCTAACGCTCTCTCTGTATATATATATTGTGATTTGGATTTCAATGCAAGTGATTTTCAATTCCTTAATTTTTGAATTTAATTTTCTGTACCCTTTTTCAGATAATTGGTAGTTGCCTTTATTTTGTTTTGATGAGTACCAGTTTCATATAGGATGGTAGACCGCCTTACAGTTTTGATGGTTTGTTGTTTCTGTAACTTCTCTAGTTTAGCACCCTAAATTGCTTGTATGATTTGATACCCTATGACCGTTTCGGTTAGCATGACTAGTATACCTAGATGAGACTTTCACTACCACCGTATGCCATGACCCTGTATGTCGTCCTTTTGATCACATGATTTGTTTTAATCTGGGACTTTGATTGTGGGAGTTTGACCTAGAGGGAGTATGGACATTTTAATTTCGAGGACGAAATTTTTCTAAGGTGGGTAGAGTTGTAGCACCCAGTTTCCCAAATGAGGGTAATTTTGAAATTTTGTGTTTATAATTATTTTAATAATAATATTTAATTCATGATATGATTTTTGGTGATTTTAAATCATTTTAAAATTATTTAAATCAATGACTTGTGGTTTTGACGTTTTGCTAGTGAAACCCTAGAGACTGTTTGACCTAGAGCCTAACCATGTGATTATGATATTTTAATGTCATTTTTGGCCTAAGAATTTTTTTGCATTTGACCTCTTTGAATTATTTTGATTTTATTTTATTATTTATGATATTGTTTTGGGGTTATTTGAGTCGGGTACGAATTTCAACTCAATCCGACTTGTATCGGGGACCCAGGGTAGTTTGACTCTAGTGGGACCCACACACTAGTTAGGCATGGCCCACATGATATTAATTTTAGTCCACATGATATTAATTTTAGTTAGTGACTAGACTAATTATTTTGGTTAGTATTAATATGGATTAGTGTTTTAGGATTGACCAAACTACCCCCGACTTAACCCCTTACCAATGTATTAGTAAATAGACTAGAAAAGGGGCTTTTGGACTTTTCCTAATAGGACAAAACCACCTTTATGGCCAGCCACAATAAGGATAGGGTTGAGCCTCCCATTTGTCATTATCCATCTATTTTTCTCTCTTGTTCTTTCCCAAATTCCTAGAGAGCAATCCCTAGCAATTTCTCTACAAAATCATTCCATTTTACCACCAAATCTTCTTCTTTCCTTCTCCATTCTAGCCAAGGAGAAAGCTACCCAAGTTTGGGAGGATTCGGAGTTCGTTCGTGTCCTTTTGGAATCTCTACGTGTCGGTGTCGCACCGGGAAGGCTTTTCTTCGATTCGATCTACCGGGAGGTATAAATCGCTTCTCCTTTTCATTTTCTCATGCATATATGTCTATTTTGAACCCATAGGAATGACCCCATAGTTGTATCTCCATTTGTGTCCATTTCGTGTCCATTTGGAGGTCATAGGAGTGTCCTTTGTGTTGTGGTTGTGTCCATGTGGAAAAATCCCAAATTTGGACACACTATGTGTTGTTGTTATGTATGAATGAATTATTACATGTTTAATCTCATATTTTTGTATTGGAGATGTGTTCTATAGTGTCTCATATATACATATTAGTGTAGAGAGTGAGTTCTTGATATATTATGTTATATACTTGTGTTTTTTTGTCTCAAACTACCTAAATCTGTCATGATTTTTATCCACATTTTAATTTCAGCCCTAACTTAGAAATGTCATAACTTCAAGCTCAAAGCTCGGTTTAATCTCCCGTTTTTTTAAAAAGAAGCGTATTGAAGTTAGATTTCCAAAAATATGTATTAAAAGGCCTAATTCTTTCTGTAACTTTCTGGAGAATTATTTGAGTGTCAGCTGTACGAAAGACAAACGCGTTCTCGGTGTTTTCGCGATTCCGGGAGTTTTCAGAAACGAAAACGCGATCCGTTTAAAGTTTCGGAAAGCTAACACATAGATCTATAACATACTTTAATCCTAAATTTTAATTCATACTGAGATGGAAAAGTATTGATTATTAGTAGGAGTTACTATTCGGCATATGCATTTTATGCACCCTTGTGTGTAATATAATGTTCTATTTAATTTTAACCCATGTTATTGTATATACATTATGTAATTAAATAGAGAATACAAGCATGAGTAAATGGTTAAATAAATGATGTATGAGGTGTAAGTATCCTATCTAATGTAAGCATGTATAAGTATGGCTTGTAATGAATATGTATGTTCCATAGTATATAATGTATGGTACATATAGTGGTGCAAGAGAATAATGAATGATGAATGAATGCAAGCATGAATGTAATGTAATAATAGATGTAATGTATACAATATACAAGTTAATGAGATGTAATGTTCTATGTTAACATAAATCATATATTACCTCATGTACCCCCTTACACTATGTTGACACTATCACACTTGACACATTGTTCGCTTACACTTTGACACTCTTTGATATGTATACACTATGTATGCCCATTTAACCCTTACTTTCCCCTTTGTCTTGTTCACATACACACACATAGCCTCTTAAATAAGTATTTATGAATATAGTTAACTTAGCTATGTATGTATATTATATATATGTTAGCATATTGTGTTGTAATATATAAGTTTATATAACCATTTGAAATGCCATGATTATAGACCTAATGTTGAATACCAATATATACATGTGTATATATGTGTAGACATATATAGCTTAAAGTAATAGATTACCTAGTGTATATCCAATGTGAATTCTTGCCTATTTGAGTATTGAATAATTGCATGCTATATAGAGTTGGGTGTATGTTGGCTTGTATAGCCTTGTATTGATGTGTGCTTACTAGGATAGTCTTGGTTAGGCCTTGTAAGACTTACTGGGTTAGGACATGACCTAGTTTGACTAGTGTAGTTGACCAGAGTTGACCAAGGGTTGACTTTGGCCTAGTTTGACCTAGATTCATGTAGAATGCATTGTAGTGCTTTATATTATCCTTCTGGACATGTTGTGACTTTTGCTGTTCTAATTAGAAGCCAGACACCTTGTAACCTGTGTTGCTTTAAATAGGACTCTGTGGCTTCAGTTGGACCCCCTATACTTATCCTCTGTTCAGGTTATCAGGCGAGTACATTCTCTGATAGTTCTCTCATTTACTTGTCAATTACTGTACTTCAGTTCTAGTTAGTTGTATGTGATTCTCTGTTACAATACGTATGGATATTTCTGGATTCATTTATACGACACACTTTTATTTTCTGGCCTCTATTACTGGTATCATCTCTATTACTGGAATCACCAACTGGAATCATTTAACTGGAATCATTTTACTAGAATCATTTACTGGAATCATTTACTGGTATCATTATATTTTGGCTGGACTCATCTTGAATCATTGTGTCAAAATTCTGGATTCACTTGCTGGGAGGAAAAATACTAGAGTGAGACATGTAGACATACCCCAATCTGGAATCTTCCTACTGGAATCTACTGGAAGCATAGCCATCTCTCGCCTGATCAGTGAGGGATGTGCCTGATTACCCACAGCAGTTTACATGTCGAACTCGGTATTTTAAAACACACTGCTAGAGTATAGGCTGGACTCACCCTGGAATCATTGATCACTATAACTGGAATCGTCCCTTACTGGATTCATCTTGTATTAGATTCATCTTGTACTGGACTTACATTGGAGTTACACTGGTCTACATTGTTGTCTGGACTTCATATCATATTTCCCTGGTTCAGCTAGTTCTATTTTTACAGACTTCATTGCTATGATTCTTCTCTTGTTTAGTTATTTACTTTCCTTGCACCTTATCTGTCTTTCTTACCATCACCTGAATATAAACTACCATTTTCATCAATACAACTGCCTATAACTGCTTTATAGTTCTCTGTCATTTATTTGGGTTTTCTAGATGAGATGTGCTCGTTCCTGTCCTGACTGGACCTGTTGATAAATTTTATAGATAGCTTGGAGGTTGCCTGCTAGCCTAGAGGATACACCTTAGAGGTTGTTTAGATAGTTATTTTATTTGTCTGGAGTTGTATTTACTTTGTGGATTACTGTATTTGAGTTTTGAGAAGTATTTCTGGGTTTTTGTATTTAGACACTTAGACTTCTATCTCCCGTATCTCTTTGGATTTTATGTTTTATCTAACCTTATCATGCTCTACCTTAAATGTGATTGAGACTGTATCTGCTTAGCATTATATTGTTAGATGATGTGACCTAGGACAGCGTTCTACCGCCGACACTGCGACGTAGGCTGGGCGTTGTTACGTTCTCGTACCCTAACAGTGGGTGCGGGTCGTGACAAAGCCCCTTCGGGGTTTATCTCCATAAGGAGATTATCCCATGAGCATGACAAAAAAATATTAATGCTTCTTTGTTGGTTTATCGTTATTTACACTAGAAAAATGCTCCCACATGGCACCCATGTGCCTTTCCACACTTCATGTGATCTCTCAACACAAGTAAAGCTTTATATAAAGATACCATCCATTTAGTTTTTCCAATATGGGACTATATTTCTAGTTTCTAATGCAAAACAACAACACCAACAATCAAAAATACCAACAATCTCCTACATATCTCTATATATGGGTTGAGCGTTCTCTACAGTGACGGTCTATCATGCATTAGGATAGATGTCGCTACGACCTGAATCTTCCTGTATGGGTTAAATAACAACATAATACAAGAATGGACTAAGCCTTGAATTCTGCACCGTCACTGTAATTCTTTCCACTCACATAATGACATCATCTGCACTTTTGGCTGCACATTAAAGGCCTTGTACCAGCCTGGTTTCGGTGTATGTATCTTGGGTGTCTACAAGATTTTTCTCAAGAGATGACCTATATCTCTTTTCATACATTATAGGTTAGTTCTTTTAAAGAGTCTTTGGCATGAAGCATTTTGTTTCCTTGCGATGCTACACCGCTATGACATGGCCCAAAGTCGAGACACTGTCTCATGTGGTGTCATGCCATTCGTAGCATGAGGCTCAGCCTCTTTGTAGTGCCAAACTATCCAGCATGAAGCCTTTCGCTTCCTTGTGGTGTTATGCTGCCGTGATATGGCTTACAAAGCCGAGGTCCTACTTCATGTGGTGTCACCTACTGTAACATAAGGCCCCGCATCTTTGTAGTGCTATCTACCACTCTTCATTCATTATACAGCTTTAGGCCATCTTGCCTATGTGTTGTGCTACGCCGCTGTGATTTAGCCCGAAGCCGAGGCTTTACTCTCACTAGGTACCTCATGTAGTGTCACCCTACTGTAGCATGGATTACTATGCTCCTTTTTAGTACTTTGCTACCCGTGCTTCTTGTAAAGCACGATAGACATCCCAGATGCTTGAGAACTCATTAAGGCTTCCAAGCCGTCCTTCCACAAGATTTTGTTCTTTGTAAATAACAATTAGTAGACAATAGTGGTTCTGGGTTCTGAACCCCACAACATCCCAAATAATTGTCCACTATTCATGATATTCTTCCAGTCAATGGTACTTATTTAAACTAAAAGTTAGATGCCTAATAGATTTCTCTTTGAACTAATAACATAAAATTTTATAGTAGAATTACAAAGACATAATATCATAGTGTCTTCAAGCCCATCTTACCTACTATATCTTCAACCAGCTGGCGCTTAAGATCCTTGGTGAACGGATCTGCCAGATTCTTCTGACCCCGAACATCCACTACGACAATGAATTCTTTTTAATAAGATCATTTGCCACTCTGTACCTTAGATGTACATTCATCTTCTTGCCATTGAAGAGGTCATTTTATGTCACCGCTGCAGTCGCTTAGTTGTCGCAGTATATCGGTACTATCGGTATCTACGCACCAACCATTGGAAGATCATACATGAGCTCCCGAAGCCATTCTGCTTCATCCGCTGTAGCAATTGCAAAGAACTCAGATCCCATAGAAGAGTGAGACAACATAGTCTGCTTCTTCGACTTTTACGATATAGCAGCTCCACTCATGGAGAAAATATATCCGCATATGGACCTTTCATAATCTACTTCTGAGCACTAGCTGACATCACTAAAGTAATGGAACTGGGGATTTCCAGGACCCTTACTTTGGGGTGCATATCGATAGAAAGTTAAACAGATTTAATACGTGTTCTAACCCTTCATAGACAGAAACTAGGATTCACGAATTATATCTACGGTGGGAAGAAGACAAGTAGTTCCTGGCAATCTCGAGCAAACGACCCCAAGATCTTCTTCACGTATTCTTTCCTCGAGTTGGACGTCGTGTGGGCGACGATCTTCCAACCTTTTTTTCTTCTTGGCAACGCTCTCTTTCTCTCCTTACGTGAATCACGAATTTAGAGAAAGCTTCAGATTTCTGATTAGTAATTTGGCGGCCATAGAATAGAGAATATATATATAGGCTACGGTAGGGACCATGAGAAGAAATTAGGGTTAGGCCTCCTAACAGATCTGGATATCCCGTGTTCAGCCCGAACACACAATCCAGGCCCATTAATATTAGCTCGGTCTACTAATGAGCTATTGTTGCACTACCTCCCTAATCCAAAATTATGTTTGTGGGCTTCTTTTATTATATGTTCGTTTGGCTCCCCATGTTAAGATATTGAATATCCGTCGATGAAATTAAGTTACTGATAACTATATTGATTCGACATCTTTTATCCTTAAGTAGTACCGCTTAAATTTATTTGTCATGTTGGATATAATCCACCTGCAGGATTTACATAACAATCCTTATGAGTTCCTTAAGGGGACATTATCAATCTGATGTATCGGGACATGGATTCCATTTATAATCAATAGTCCATCATACATACAATGTTATTACCCAATTCATAGAGGTTGTTGACCCATAATGAGTCTCACTCTTTCATGAGTCAAAGTAATTGACACTGCATATACACGTCTAATGTTATATCCGTATTAAGAGTACAAGCATCCATAATAACAGATGTGTTTGCTCTCTTATGTAGTAAGTACAAAGAGAACAACCTCAAGTGGTCCTGTTCAATACACAAAATGTGTACTAGTGTAAATCTATAGTCAAGATAGACTAATACCAGATTACACTACAACTTTTCCAATAGATTGTCCAAGTCCATCTAGGTTGTGAACTATTTATATATTCCATAAGGAACTGATAATATGATCTTCTGTGTGACACCATACACCATATTATCTATAATATAGAATATCAGACATTTGCATTAACACTTGCAACAAATATAATATGCAAACATTTGCCCTTATGATTCTCATTCAAAATTTAAGGAAATAAGGTTACAACAAAAGTGATGATTTTAATATATAACCATAACAATCTCCCACTTATACTCAAAGCATTGCTTTTCAGTATACTGTTACAAATCTTCCACTTATACTTAAAGCCATGTTGTTACACATTTGACTCCCATTCCCTGAACATGACTATGAAAAGCCTTAGCTGGTAAGCTCTTTGTAAAGGGATCAACTAGGTTGTCGGCTGATGCTATATTGATCACAATAACTTTTCTTTCATTTACGAAATCTCGTATCAGGTGGTACTTGCGCTCAATGTGTTTACCTGTCTTATGGGCTCGTTGTTCCTTCGAGTTTGTAACTGCACCACTATTATCACAATAAAGTGTAATAGACTTAGGCAAATTAGGTACCACATCCAAATCCAACAGAAAAGTTTCTAAGCCAAACTGCTTCTTTGGCTGCCTCAGAGGCTGCCACATACTCGACTTCCATGGCAATACATTTTTGCTTGATACTCCTCCACACAATGGCTCCACCTCCCAAAGTAAACACATAACCTGAGGTAGAATTTCTGGAATCCCTATTTGACTGAAAATCTGAGTTTGTATACCCCAAGGGAACTAAACTATCTGCCTGGTAAACTAGCATATACTCTTTAGTCCTTTTCAGGTACTTCAAAATATACTTTAGGGCATTCCAGTGCTCTTGTCCTATGTTATACTGATATCTGTTAACCATGCCTACGGTAAAACAGATGTCTGATCTCATACATAGCATTGCATATATTAAGCTTCCTACTGCTGAAGCATAAGGAACTGCTTTCACGTTCTCTATCTCTTTAGGTGTAACTTCTCTTCCCAAAAACTTTAAAATATTTTTTATTTGATTTAAATGGTGATTTTTAGAATTTTATAAATAATTATTTAGTTAATTATTATGGTAGATGACTTTAGCTATGGGTTGAGTGTAATTATAAAACTTTTGGTAAATATAAGTATTTATAAAATATATCTTGCAAAGACTATATCTTTGGATATTTAATAAAAATTATTTATGATTATATGTGAATATGTGTATGTGATACATATATATATATATATATATATATATATATATATATATATATATATATATATATATATATATATATATATATATATATATATATATATATATATAGTCTACATGTACGTGCTTTGCACGTATCATAAGGTCGGTTGTTGTCTTTTCGTCTTTTTAGGTGATTATTTACGTGTGTGTGCTTTCTTTTTACAATGCCAAAAAATTCGAAGTTGAAATTTTGTTCTTTTAAATTTTTTTTTCTATTGAGAATAATAACTTTTGGAAAATGATAAGAATAGAAAAATTTATTACCATTGAACATGAAAGTTGTATGGAAAAAAGAAAACTTCATTGCATGCAAACTTTATTGCTTTGACTCTTAAACATAAATGACATTTAAGTTGACATAATAACATCATGTTTATAAAATACTCAAGGCTATTTTTGGAATTCAAAAGTTTTACCACCAAGTTTTCCTATTATATAGTAGAATAGATGTGTGTGTGTGTGTGTGTGAGTGTGTGTGTGTATACATATTATAAATAAATAGGAAAACAAGTAGAGAACCCAGCCCAGCTACAACAGCGGTCCAAGACCAGCTGAACAAAGCAGAGCCGATCCCCCTTGTCTCAAACTCGCTAAATCTTCATATACGAGATAGAGGGATCGTGAAACCAAAACCTTAAACTAATCCAGCACCTCGACCCTGTGCGGCCACGCGCGCCACCGCATGGTCACCTAACCGTCGGAGTCAGCCGAATTCGCCTGACTCGCGTGCGGCCGTAAAAATGGTAGCAGCATCCACAACATGACACAACAGCAGCGACAGTACAAGCCCCAACTTTGCAACGACAAACCATCACGTACAGTGGATCGTTTTTTGATTTGTTTCTTATGGTACGTACCCTACCAAAACCCCTCTTAGGCTCTTTAATTACTTCTTTTTATTTCACAATGAACACAATGAAAATCGATTCAGAAATTGATAGAAAACTGTCGAAAACGAGACAAAATAACAAACCCAGACCGTAACTTTGGAAGGCAAATTTCTACAAACCTGTAGGGAAACTTAGAAATCTTTTTCAATAGGCTTATAGACTACATATACAGGATTAGAACCCTAATGTTAGATTTAATTCTAGTTAATTAAACAGTAAAATAAATCAGTTTAAAAATCAGGAAAAATAGTTTTTAAAATAGTTTTAACTTTCAAGAAATCCTCCGATACGATGTGCGTTCCGCCAAACTGGGCGATGTGATCGTGAATAGAAAGCATCGAAAGGTGCGTATCTACTTCGCGAACATGTGGACTTTGACGAAATTTAAATTTGTTGCGTGTGTGCGACGAATGTGATACGTATCCGTCGAAATTTACCGTATCAGCCACTTCGTAAATTTCTTAATTACTTTGTGCACGTTTGTCAGATCGAGACGAAACTTGTGCCAAAAGGACCATATCATTTTTCTGGTCTTGTGTGCCAAGTTTGGTCCGATTCCGAGACAGTTGATTGGATCGCCGTTTTGCGGGTTCCACAATCCGACTCAACGGGCGATTTTGTGCACGGCCCGCCGGAATCGAACTCTGGACATACGGTTGTCGTATCATCAAAATAAATTCATAGACATGTAGTTTGATGACTTTAGAGACCATTGACTCTGGCAAACTTTTCGGTGCAAAGTGGGTCCAACGACGGACGTCATTTTGGTCCAAAATGACCGTTTTGCCCCTGTGTCCAGAATTGGACTTATGGACAGAAAATTCTAGCTAATTTGATTATTCTGAGAATGTCAATGTCTGTTTCAACTTTCGAAGATAGTTGTGAGATTTGGACTTTATGGCTTACTAGTTGACGGTATATTGTTGGTTCTTCGTGCTACCACCAAACAAATATACCTTGTCGAACTTATATAGTATTTACATGTTTTCTTTCCTGTTGTATTCTTTCCATATGGTTACATGATTCTCATATTGTGATTGGCTTGTCATCGACTGTTTTACTTGTCTTCTAAATTTACGTGCACGTATAGGATATTATTTAGTTCTTTTGCTTGTCTATTGGTCTTCTTCATGTTATTGTGCCTTGTGATAGAGTTGCCAGTTCTACCCCTTGTTTTTTACTTGAACATTCTTGACTGGGAGTATCTTGCATTGTACTACAGTTGAGACATACTATAGATTGGGAGTATCTTACATTGTACTATGACCTATAGCAGATTCTTTGATCTTAATATTGATTGATTGACTTGATTTGTGACATACTATAGATTGGGAGTATCTTACATTATACTACGATTTATAGGAGTCTACTTGACCTTGTATTCCTTTAGGAGAGGAGATCGATACTGGAATTGGCTAATCTCGATTGGGAATATCTTGCAATGTCCTATAGTCAAAACCTACTACAGATTGGGAGTATCTTGTATTGTAATACAAGCTATTTGGTTTAATCGTTTGATTGTTAGACAAGTATAGAATTACATTTCCATGTGACTTATCGTGTCTTAGATGTCCTTATTGCACCGTCCTTGTCTTCCATACATGTTATTTACTGTTATATTAGTAGGTATGTTTTTATGTATCTTGCTAATCCTCTGAGGACCTGATGATCTCTTCAGGTAGCTGATTGCACGGAGTTAGTTAGCGGAGCATGTGATAGTCGATTACATCTGTATGATTCAGGTATTTTGCTAGTAATATTGCTTTATTATCTTCTCGTGCTCTTATGATATATCTCGCTTGTTAGCCTAGTTTATAGACTCATGTTATTCTTGGAGTCTAATCGGACATATATGCTAGTGGGCTGCAGACTACGACCCGTAGTATTCATTCATGTTTTATATTCTTATTATGGATTGAGATATAGATTAGTCTTGCCATGAATATGCATGATACCATAGTCTAGACAGTGTTTACATATTCGAGATGGACTGGAGTCCGCTTGATGCGTAGCTGGCTTGCTCACGAGCTCGCGTCCGAAAAGCGGGTACGGGTCGTGATAAGTTTTTTTGGTGAACCATGCAAGTTAAAGCATATCGTATCAGTTACGTAACTGTACTGATACGATCCTGCAAATTTGAATAACCCTTAAGAATCTCTATCCACACTGCCTTAAAAATTCACTTAGATATTTCTCGAACGTCCTTGAAACTTCGTATTTGCTCTCGATTATTCTTCTTTGCTTTCTTGTACCATTCATTCTCGTCCATTCCTATTTCGGAGTGACGAATGATCGTGCTGACTAAAATTTATTAGAAATTCTTAAGTTATAGTATAATATAGCTTAATTATTTAATTTCTGGTTGTTTGTTAGATATGTGGGGATTATAGATGCCATATGTCTTAGATATCTATAGATAATGATTCTAGCAACTCGATAGAAGATTATAAAATTTTATTAATATACCTTTGAGGGAGTAGCGTGACCAAAGGTGGGTAGAAGTCCTCGAGATTTTATAGTTACAAATGGCTCGGAGAAGGATATAAACTGTTTTTGAGGAATTAAAGTTTGAGGAGATTATGGTAAGAGTGGACTTATTTTTGAATTTTAAGGAATAATTATGAATTAGAATTTCGAAGACAAAATTATTTTAAGGTGGGTAGATTCGTAACTCCTCTTCTCGAAAAGTTTGAAATATTTATTTGTTTATTTATTTATTTGATTTAAATGATAAATTTTAGAATTTTATAAATAATTATTTTGTTAATTATTATGGTAGATGACTTTAGCTATGGGTTGAGTGTAATTATAAAACTTTTGGTAAATATAAGTATTTATAAAATATATCTTGCAAAGAACATATCTTTGGATATTTAATAAATATTATTTATGATTATATGTGAATATGTGTATGTGGAGACATATGGGTATATTAGCATATGTGTGTGTGTGTGTGTGTGTGTGTGTGTGTGTGTGTGTGTGTGTGTGTCTATATATATATATATATTATATATATTATATATATATATATATATATATATATATATATATATATATATATATATATATATATATATATAATAAAACAAGTAGAGAACCCAGCCCAGCCGCAGCAGCGGCCCAAGCCCAGATGAACAAAGCAGAGCCGACCCCCCTTGTCTCGAACTCACTAAACCTTCATATACGAGAGAGAGGGATCGTGAAACCAAAACCCTAAATCAATCCAGCACCTTGACCCTGTGCAGCTACGGGAGCCACCGCATGGTCGCCCAACCGTCGAAGGTTAGTCGGAGTCACCTGACTCGCGCACGGCCATAACAGTGACAACAGCATCCGCAAAATGACACAACAACAGCGGCAGTACAAGCCCCAGCTTTGCGACGATGAACCATCACGTGCAGTGGATCATTTTCCGTTATGTTTCTTCTGGTACATACCGACCTAAACCCCTCTAAGGCTCTTCAATTACTTCTTTTTATTTCACAATGAACGCAATGAAAATCAATTCAGAAATCGATAGAAAACTGTCGAAAACGAGACATAATAACAAACCCAAACCCTGACTTTGGATTTAGAACCCTACAGTTAGATTTAGAACCCTACAGTTAGACTACATATACAAGATTATAACCCAACAGTTTGATTTAATTCTAGGTAATTAAACAGTAAATTAAATCAGTTTAAAAATTAGGAAAAACAGTTTAACTTTTAAGAAATCCTCCGGTACGACGTGCGTCCCGCCAAACCGGGCGACATGGTCGCAAAATAAAAGCATCGAAAGGTGCGTATCGACTTCGCAGACGTGTGGGCTTTGACGAAATTCAAATTGGTTGCGTGTGCGCGACGAATTTGATACGTATCCATCGAAATTTACCGTATCCGGCAGTTTGCAAATTTTCTAATTATTTTGTGCACATTCGTCAGATCGAGATGAAACCTACGCCAACAGGACCGTATTATTTTTCTGGTCCTATATTCCAAGTTTGGTCCGATTCCGAGACATTTGATCGGATCGGCATTTTGCGGTCCCCACGATCCGACTCAACGGGCAATTTTGTGCACGATCTGCCAAAATCCAACTCTAGATATACGATTGGGTTCGTATCATCAAAATAAATTCGTAGACATATAGTTTGATGACTTTAGAGACCATTGACTCTGGCATGCTCTTTTGGTGCAAAGCGTGTCCAACGACGGACATCGTTTTGGCCCAAAATGACCGTTTTGCTCCTGTGTCCAGAATTGGACTTAAGGACAGGAAATTCTAGCTAATTTGACTTTTCTGAGAATTTTGGCAATGTATGTTTTAACTTTCGGAGACAGTTGTGAGATTTGGACTTTATGGCTTACTAGTTGACGGTATATTGTTGGTTCTTCATGCTACCACCAGTCAAGTATACCTTGTCGAACTTATACAGTATTTATATGTTTCCTTTTCTGTTGTGTTCTTTCCATATGGTTACATGCTTCTCATATTGCGATTGGCTTGTCATCGACTATTTTACTTGTCTTCTAGATTTACGTGCTCGTATAGGATATTATTCAGTTATTTTTCTTTGGTCTTTTTCATGTTATTGTGTCTTGTGATAGAGTTGCCAGTTCGACCCCTTATTCTTGACTTAACCATTCTTGACTGGAAGAATCTTGCATTGTACTACAGTTGAGACATACTATAGATTAGGAGTATCTTACATTGTACTACGACCTATAGCAGATTTTTTGATCTTGATATTGATTGATTGATTTGATTTGTGACATACTATAGATTGGAAGTATCTTGTATTGTACTATGATTTATAGGAGTCTACTTGTCCTAGTATTCTTTTAGGAGAGGAGATCGATACTGGAATTGGCTAATCTCGATTGGGAGTATCTTGCATTGTCCTATAGTCGAAACCTACTACAGATTGGGAGTATCTTGCATTATACTACAAGTTATATGGGTTAATCGTTTGATTGTTAGCCAAGTCTAGTATTATATTTCCATATGACTTGTCGTGTCTTAGATGTCCTTCTTACACCGTCCTTGTCTTCCATATATGTTATTTACTGTTATACTAGTAGTCATGTTTTTATGTATCTTTCTAGTCCTCTAAGGACCTGATGATCTCTTCAGGTAGCTGATTGCACGGAGTTAGTTAGCTGAGCATGTGGTAGTCGATTACATTTGCATGATTCAGGTATTTTGCTAGTGATATTGCTTTATTATCTTCTCGTGCTCTTATGATATATCTTGTTTGTTAGCCTAGTTTATAGACTCATGTTATTGTTGGAGTCTAATCGAACATATATACTAGTAGGCTGCAGACGACGACCCATAGTATTCATTCATATTTTATATTCTTGTTGTGGATTGAGATATAGATTAGTCTTTCCATGAATAGGCATGATACCATAGTCTAGATAGCGTTTACGTATTCGAGATGGGCTGGAGTCCGCTCAATACGTAGCTGGCTTGCTCACGAGCTCGCGTCTGAAAAGCGGGTGCAGGTCGTGACATTAGGTGTCCTCGGACACTACTTCTTTGATGGAGCAATTCCATGTCTAAAAGGTAAGAAACCTTTCTTAGAATTTTGCATACTAAAATGAGTTAGTACAATATCGATATAGGAAGCTTAGGATAAGACCAACATCCTTTTCTTGCGATCTCGTAGAACTTTGATCCCAAGGATATGACCTTCTTCTCCTAAGTCCTTCATATCAAACTATTTGGATAACCATACCCTTGCATCAGATAACACCTTCACATTGTTTCCAATGAGCAAGATGTCATCCACATAAAGTGCTAGGAACACCACCAAGTTTATGTCACACTTTCTGTATACACATGATTCATCCTGAAATTGATCAAATCCATAGGATTTATCACATGATCAAAACATATGTTCCAAGATCTGGACGCTTGCTTAAGTCCATAAATGGACTTCTTGAGCTAACAAACAAGATGTTCTTGGCCCTTTTCAATGAACCCGTTTGGTTGCTTCATATAGATGTCATCCTTAAGACTTCCGTAAGGAAAGCTATCTTGACATCTATTTGCTAAATCTTATAATCAAGATGAGCTGCAATAGATAAAAGAATCCGGATAGACTTAAGCATGGCTACTGGAGAAACGGTTTTCTCATAATCGATACCCTCTCTTTGAGTAATATCTTTTGCAACAAGCCGAGCTTTAAAGGTTTGAAGCTTAACATCTGATCCTCTTTTTCTCTTATAGACCCACTTGCATCCAATGGCTTTTTATACCAACGGGTGGTTCTACAAGCTCCTACACCTGATTGGAATCCATAGATTCTATTCAGTTATCATTGCATTTTGCCAAGATTCTACATCTTTATCTTGGAGTGCTTCGTTGTAGGTACATGGATTAAAATCTTGTTCCTCAGGGAAGAATTCTGACGACTCTCCCAAGAACATATATCTATCAGGTTGTTTCACAACCCTACCACTACGACGAGGCACTATCGGTTGTGGTATAACATTTGTGACACGTTGTGAAGTTAATTGTTGTTCATCCTCTTATACTGTTGGTACTGAAGTACTTGGTGTCTCACCTCTCAGTTCTTCTAGAACAACTATACTTTGGGTTTATGGTTCATCACATAGTCTTCCTCTAAGAATCGGACACTGGTGCTAACAATGACCTTCTGATCCTTAGGACTATAAAATAAACCTTCTTTCATTCCTCTTGGATAGCGTACAAACAAGCGTACTTCTATACGATATTCTAACTTATCTGCTTGTATGCCCACTTTTCGATTTTTTATTTGATTATAATTAACTTTTATGGTCATTAGTGTTTATGCCTAAGTCCATAGGTGAGTTAGGACCATCTTATAGTCATATTTCCTCTAGATGGTTTCTATTAGAATTATTTAGTTATTTTATAGTTTATCATAATTTTTAGATGTTTTAGATATTTTTAAATATTTATTTCGTGAAGATATATATATTTTTTTATTAAATTTCATGATTTATCATATGGCCATTTGGGGTTATTTTTGAGACCCAGTATTTTATTTAGCCTCTAAAACCTCAAAAACGTTTTTCTAGATTTTTCTGGATTTTTGGTATTTTTTGGAATTACTTTGAGAATTAAATATTGGAAAAACCTATTTTCTAGGACTTCTGGAATTCATTGTACTAGCCTAAGGGCAAATAATGACCCCAAATATTTTTCTAGGGTTCATTATGCTATCTTATAATCTCTAGAATTTTTCCATAATTTTTGGGAATTTTTAACTATTTATTTATTAAGGTTTATATATTTTTAAAGGCTTCCAATATTTATTATGAGGCTATTTGGGACTAATATGAGGTAAAGTATTTTTAATTATATTCTAGAAGGTTAATATTTTCTGTAATTTTCTACAAATTTTTAGGAATTTTTAGGATTTTATTTGAGTTTATTTGGCCATAAAATTATTTTAAACTAATTTCTAGTTAATTAATTACAAAGTCAGCGCTGCAGGCCCACATGTCAGCCGCACAGTGCTGACAGAAGGGACATCCTGCCAGTCAGCGGGTGCTGACTGTATCCGCCTTTATATATATATATATATATATATATTTGCAGAAATCAGAAAACCCTAATTATTTCCTGGCCGACTTTGAGTTTTAGTCTCTTGGTGAATCCAGATTTCCCAAGGCGATTGCCGTCAACTCCAACCTCCTTTTGGCGTGTTGCTTTTTTTGAAAGCGTATTGAGGTATACTTTCTGAATATCTAATTTATTTTTATAAATTATGAACCTTTATTTCTGTAAAATTCGTAGAGTGTCGGTTGTCTAAAACTATACACTTTTGGTGTTTTCGAAATTCCGGGAGAACCAAAAATTGAAATCATGAACCGTTTGAAGTTTCAAAAAGCTAACACAGATCTCTACGACATATAATTTTCCCAGAAATTAATTCTTTCATATATTATTTTAGTTATTCAGTTGAACTCAAAATTGATCGATAAATCACAGTTTTGGTCACGGTTAGCCATAACGGCGATATCTTTTGACCAAAATGTGATTTTGCGGCATGGTTAATTCTAGCACACTCGTGGCACCAAAATCTACCAAGGTACACTTTCTAAATATAGAGTTCACCACGTTTGACTAGATAGTCAACGATACGTCTCGATTTGCATGCCATAATTTCCAAAATTAGAAACATGACTTTTTATAACCAAACTTCCATGTTTATATTATATTCATATTTATATTAGGTTCAATTAGGTTTTTAAGTGAATTATTCCATAATTAACTATTAATAGATTAGTAACCCAATTAGCCACTTATTCCATGAATTTGGAACTAGAATCTTATAATTAAATTATTATTTTTGTGCACAGTTCGTGGTATGATGTACGATATGGTTGACAACTTCTAGATTGGAAATCCCCTCATCCTCGACTTGTGACTACAGTTTATGCAAGGATTCAGTCAAGTATATTATTGTATTTATGTTTTAGTTCATTATGACATTCTCTCTATCATTTCCTTGTTTGATATCCCATTGAGACATTGCTTGATATTTCATTGAGACGCAATTGTGACACCGTAGTTATTGTATCATTCTTAGTGTATCATTGACCATTATTGATTGTTAGAGAGTCGAGAGGGGAAATACTTGGTAAGTACGTGAACAAACCCAAATATTTTGATTGTGGATAGCTAAATCATACATCCTACGTTTGAGTTAGCCGTACCCTATTATTGTAAATAGCCATCGTATGATGTACCGTATTATCCCAGTCGTTCACATATTGAAAGGTATTTCACACACATATAGTTGTTCCTTTTTTCCTTTATCTAGTTTATATCTTGCTAGTTCTAGTTCATACCTTGCTAGTTACATTCTGCTAGTTCATATATTGCTAGTTCAGATCCTGCTAGTTCATCTTTAGTTAGTTATTTATATACTTTTTGTATTGTTTTTCGTTGTTCTAACTTATTTTGGACTAACAATATTAATTGTAATATGGTTGTACTCTGCTCTTTTCCTGACTGGATCGTTGTTATAGCTGAGGATGACATGTCTACTTTTGCACTACGGACCATACGGGGGGAGATAGAGACTCGAAGGCTAAACCATAGAAGACTAGTTTGATGTGTAGTATTTTCTATAATTGTAAAAGCTTATAATCTTCTTCAAATGTAAAACTTCTAAATTTTGTAAATTTGAATGAGCAGTTAGTATTTATGAGCATTTTATTTATTGTGGGCTAGACAGTGTACTACAACCACCCCTGCGGCGTAGGATGGGCTTGGACACGTCTCGTATCCGAAAAGCGTGTGCGGGTCGTGACAAGTTTTTATGGTGGCCCATGCAGGTCTGTTTTCACAAAAGATTGCAAACTTGTGGTAGTACTTAAGTTAGTCGTACTACTGCAAGCCTACGACTAGGATGCTCATTCACAATTTGGTTTGATTTGATTTTATGAGAATGAATAGGACTAGGAGTCCCTTATTCAATTTGACCCTTGGATAGTTAAGATTGTTAAATAGGCTATATGATTTAGCCAATGATTTATTGAAGTCTCGGCATGGATAAATCGAAGAATTTTCTAAGAGAATATGTTATTTTATTTTGACATGTTGGTAGGTTCCAAGGTGGGTAGAATATATGTTTTGGTAAGTTAGGCCTTCATAGAATTCAATTCCTAATTTTGATCATTTTTTGTACCATTTTATCTTCTGTCTTCTCTAAACCTTGTTTTTTTTCAAAACTATTTTGTGATCATTTTATTTTCAATTCTTAATCTTGGTTCAATTATCTATATATTAATTCAAGTCGTCTTCATTCATTTTGTGATTGTTTTATTTTCAAAACTGATATTTTTATTCATGGACATATACTTACATTTTCTTGTTATGATATGATCGACTTGTTTGAATTTATATAAGTTTCTTTGAAATTCTTTTGGATATAGTTTAAATAATTTTTGACGACTTACAATGTAAGTCAGATGCGCACTGTCCCCATTTATTTGAATTATGGAGACTGCGAATTCGCTGTAGTCAGCAGCGCACTGGCGTGACATGACCCCTAAGTTGAAATAATTTAAAGTATGCGAAGGTTGTCAAATATTACTAAAACTATATCCTAGTTGTATTATTGATCTTTTGATTTATTATGTCAATATTGGGTAGAGTTGATAGAGTGTTCGATAACATATTATACTTGAGTCATGAAACCAAGGGTTCATGGCAGCCAGATGTACACTGTCGATGCATGGATTCTCGGTTAAATGACTTCAGATATACTTATAATTTTCGAATCTCCTAGAGGGTATATCTCTTATTGGCATACGACTATTAATTTTTCTAAATTGATTTGATGTCTTACTTCTTGTTACCACCTTCTCAACAATTGGTAGTTCTCACTTTCTATCCAATTTCGATTGTATCCTTAACCAAGCCTTGATTTTGACTCTCCCTTTTGACTATAATTTGTGGATAATATTTTTATTCGTGCCTAGTTGTATCCTTTGACATTTCGAGTACAATTTTTTTTAAGGTGGGTAGATTTGTAAGCCCACTTTCCAATTTTTTTTATTTGATTATGATTAACTTTTATAGTCATTAGTGTTTATGCCTAAGACCATAGGTGATTTAGGACCATCTTATGGTCATATATCCGCTAGATAGGTTCTATTAGAATTATTTAGCTATATTATAGTTTATCATGATTTTTAGATATTTTAGATAATTTTTAAATATTTATTTTGTGAAGATTTATATATTTTATTAAATTTCATGATTACCATATGGCCATTTGGGGTTATTTTTGGGACCCAGTATTTTATTTAGGCTCTAGAACCTCAAAAACTATTTTTTAGATTTTTCTGGATTTTTGGTATTTTTTGGAATTACTTTGATAATTAAATATAGGAAAAACTTTTTTCTAGGACTTCTGAAATTTATTGTGCTAGCCTAAGAGCAAATATTGACCCCAAATATTTTTCTAGGGTTCATTATGCTGTTTTATATTTTCTAGAATTTTTCCATATTTTTTGGGAATTTTTAAGTATTTATTTATTAAGGTTTATATATTTTTAAAGGCTTCCAATATTTATTACGAGGCCATTTGGGACTAATATGAGGTAAAATATTTTTATTTATATTCTAGAAGATTATATAGATTTTCAGTAATTTTCTACAATTTTTTAGGATTTTATTTGAGTTTATTTGGCCTTAAAATCCTTTTAAACTAATTTCTGGTTAATTAATTACACAGGCAGCGCTGCAGGCCCACATATCAGCCGCATAGCGCAGATAGGAGGGACCGCCTGCCAGTCAGCGGGTGCTGACTATACCCGCCTTTATTTATATATTTTTTCTCGAAAATCAGAAAACCCTAATTATTTCCTGCCCGACTTTGAGTTTTAGTCTCTTAGATAATCCCGACCTCAGAAGGCGATTGCCGTCAACTACGACCTCCTTTTAGTGTGCCATTTTTTGTTGGAAGCGTATTGAGGTATAATATCTGCATATCTAATTTATTTTTATAAATTCTAAACCTTAATTTCTGTAAAATTCGTAGAGTGTCGGTTGTCCGAAACTAGACACGTTTTGGTGTTTTCGAGATTTCGGGAGAACTAGAAATTGAAATCATGAACCGTTTGAAGTTTCGAAAAGCTTACACAGATCTCTACGACATATAATTTTTCCAGAAATTAATTCGTTCATATATTATTTTAATTATTCAGTTGAACTCAGAATTGATCGGTAAATCACCATTTTCGTCACGGTTAGCCATAACGGCGATATCTTTTAACCAAAATGTGATTTTGCAGCACGGTTTATTCCAATGCACTCTTGGAGATGAAATCTACCAAGGTGCACTTTCAAAATCTAGAGTTCACGATGTTTGACTAGATAGTCAACGACACATCTAGATTTGCGTGTCATGGTTTTCAAAATTGAAAACATGACTTTTTATGGCCAAACTTCCATGTTTTGATTATATTCATATTTATATTAGGTTAAATTAGAATTTTAAGTGAATTATTCCATAATTAACTATAAATAGATTAGTAACCGAATTAGCCACTTATTCCATGAATTTATAACTAGAATCTTAGATGACTTATGGTTTTCGTGCATGGTTCATAGTATGATGTACGATATGGGTTGACAACTTCTAGATTAGCAATCCCCTCATCTTCGACTTGTGACTTCGGTTTGTGCAAGGATTCAGGCAAGCACAGTATTACATTTATGTTTTCGTTCATTATGACATTTTTTCTATCGTTTCCTTGTTTGATATCGCATTGAGACATTGCTTGATATTTCGTTGAGACACGATTGTGGCAGTGTAGTTATTTTATCCTTCTTAGTGTATCATTGACCACTATTGATTGTTAGAGAGTCGGGAGGGAAAATACATGGTAAGTACGTGAACAAACCTAAATAGTTTGATTGTGGATAGCTAAGTCATACACCCTACGTATGAGTTAGCCGTACCCTATTATTGTGGATAGCCATCGTATAATGTGCCGTATTAGCCCAGCCGTTCACATATTGAAAGATATTTCACACACATATAGTTGTTCCTATTTTTTCTTTTATCTAGTTCATATCTTGCTAGTGCTAGGTCATACCTTGCTAGTTACATTTTGCTAGTTCATATCTTGCTAGTTCAAATCCTGGTAGTTCATCTTTGGTTAGTTCTTTATATAATCTTTATTATTTTTTGTTGTTCTAACTTATTTTGGACTAACAACATTAATTGCAATATGGTTGTACTCTGCTCCTTTCCTGACTGGATCGTTGTTATAGGTGAGGATGACATGTCTACTTTTGCACTATGGACCATAAGAGACGAGATAGAGACTCGAAGGCTAAACTATAGAAGACTAGTTAGATGTGTAGTATTTTCTATAATTGTAAAAGCTTATATTCTTCTTCAAATGTAAAACTTTTAAATTTTGTAAATTTGATTCAGTAGTTGTGAACAAGCAATTAGTATTTATGAGCATTTTGTTTATTGCGGGCTAGACAGCGTACTACCGCCGACACTACGGCGTATGCTGGGCTTAGACACGTCTCATATCCGAAAAGCGGGTGCGGCTCATGACACTGCTTTCCTATTCAGCACATGTGCTGGACTATCCCAAATTCGAACATGTTTCAGACTAGACTTACGCCCGATCCACAACTCTGTGGGAGTAAGAGGTACTAACTTAGAAGGAACCATGTTTCATGCCCACCATGGATAATCTGAATCGCGTGAGATTGGGACGCAACATATTGTTAAGCTATACGACCTCATGATCGAATACGTGAATTAGGATGAATGACTTAGGGAATATGAAATGTGAATTATGGTTTAGCGACGAATTGTGTCGTAGCATGCTTGAATTAGAAGGATTGATAGGTGGATTATGTCGAACATGTTCGAAGAGATGGACTATACGAAATGGCTTGATGAACGAGTGATATTGATATGTCAAGGAACTGGTTGAAACGTGAGTTATCGTAGGATGGCTTTGCTGAATGACTCAGACCCCGTACGATGAATGTTGGGATGTGTATAGGGAATCGATGCTCGATGTTTAGAAATTGGAGTGATACGAACTTGGATAGAAAACCCCGTACTATCAATTTGGTTTGACTTTAGGATGGGGTCAGTATTAATATTGTTGTTTGGGAACTATGATTCAAATACAGACGTTTTGTACGGAGCGATAGGAATTATGGAGGCACCATTCATGAATCTCGGTTGACATGCACATATATCAGGAACGCCCAAATATGTGCACGATTCAACTCGAGTGGTGATGGTGGAATTCGCTATCACGAGGCTTGGCTGAAATGCATGTATTTTGGGGTCACCTAAAATATGTGCAAGATCCAACTAAGTAATACGTTAAATTCAAGTGGGACTTGAGGAATAGAAAAGTGTTGAGGATTTTAGAATCGTATTGAAGGAAAGATTGATAGTAGCACGAGTGTGGCTCGGATTTGGGAAATGTATTGGAGAAATGTGTACGAGAGTCGTTGAACGTTCGAGTGATAAGTCAATGAGTGAGTACTCAGTTAGTTTTGAGGACAAAATTTTTTCTAAGTGGTGTATGATGTAGTGTCCTGTCCCGCTCAGTCAATCGGAAGAATCGGAACGCCGATGGCGTTCGGACTTAGCCTTGCAACGGCTGCTTGAAGACATCGCTCGGTCGAGGCGACCGCTCGCTCAGGTGGGATAGTTTCGGTGAACTTGTCTCATCTTAGCCTTCACATAACAAATTGTATGTTTTCAACTTGCACAAGTAGGCTTGATAATAAAAGAGACGAATCCATATAGCTAAAGAGAGTAATCCGGAAGGGTCAAATTGAGTTAGAATATGGAAAGGTCCAACGGTTGGCTTAGAGTTGGTGCACGGCATACTTTGAAAATGACACTCGGTCCTTCGTCCCATGGCTTGGGAGAAGTAAAAGTTGGTCTTCGACACAAATTATGAATTAGCCTAAGTCATAGGCATCGCCCGCGTAAATGCTCGATAAAGCATACACGGTTTCACATTGCAAGGCTTGGCATAGCCTTTGCTCGTCCCTTGTGTTAAGTTGTAGGCTTGATTTAGTTAGGCAAAGTGATGCGGTCGACCTAAGTCATTCCAAGCACGGTTCTACGAGTTCGATGGCTGGATATAACCACATAGACTTACGGTCTCAAGGCTTGTCATATAGAGTATGACTCGGGCGGTAGTGTCGCATAGAGTTCAAGTTGGTTTAAGGCACGATGTCACAAACTTATTGTTTTAAGGCACGGGCCACGATTGAATCATTGAGTTCGGAAAGTATTTCAAATAGTTGTTCCTGAGTTGAATGAAATGATAGGGCAAGAAGGAAGAATGCTCGCGACCGGGTCGTCGAGGCAAGATCTCAGATGTGAGAAGTATTGAACTTGACCCTGAAAGAGATGGTAACACTAGAAGTAGATTGGTTGTGTGTGTCGTTAGTTTGAGTCGAGTCTTGCATAGTCATGGATAACTTGTCGACAAGGTAGAGTTTCCCCGAAACGGCAACCCGGGGCCACGGGACCGTTGCGGCCAAGAAAGGAAACAATTACAAAAGCTGTGCTGGACACGAGTTAGGCGGGGACTTGCAGCGGGGCTCGCTACTCGCGCTGAAAGGGCCCCATCTAACAAAAGCAAAAGGAGTCCAAGATGGCGCTGGGAGTCAGTGACCAATTCATATAGATGAGTCGGCATGGCGGCAACCTGCATGTGTGCCTTTGGATTGAGTTAAGTTGAATGTGTGTGTACAGTTAGAACATAATGTTGGGCCTAAGATTTGGTTGCAATGTTGGCGACGTGCTTCGGCACGAGTTATGACGTCGAGTCTTATGTTGTCGGCATGTAAGTTGCATAGTTTTGATTGAGTTGTCTTGAGTTTAAGTTAGGAAATACCGCAAGGCAAAGTCTGTCGAGTGACACTTAGCCACAAGTCTTGATTTGGGTCAGTTGGTGATCAAAGAAGCAAGGGCCACGAGGCGACAATATGGTTTAGTCATCCTGAGTTGCGAGGCACAACACGATGGATTCCTAGTACGGTCACATGGAAATGGAGCCTCATCGCATAGTTGCGTCTCTGATTTTGGGCCGTAAGGTGAACACGACTTGATAGGTTAACGTTGTTATTGCAAGCACGGGGTGGTCTAGAGACACAAAATAGGCCAAGGCGTCTGTCCTAAAACTGATCCTAAGATAAGACTAGAAAGACAATCGATAAGAAGGGACTATGTTGCACAAAGTAAATCAAACGTGTTGGTTTTGTATGGGTGGGCGAGGAGCTCATTCCACCAGTACAGTTGAGTACTGACACCCACAAAGTTTTTATGTGCAGGCACATATAGAAGCTCTTGGCACGGAGCTCGCTTGGATGCGTCGAGGTACAGAGTTCCTTGGCGATTCGTAGCGTGCGGCCGCATGGAGTCAAGACTTATACAAGACATAATGTATGGGCATCGCCTTCCAAAGCATCTGCTGGTTCAAGACTTATATTGAGAGATGAGACTGAGAGCTGAGTGACTTATAATATGAGAAGAGTGATTGTATTCTTGGCCATGCTCTCACGACCCGCACCTAATATTTGGGCACGAACAGTGTACACACCCAGCCTACGCCATAGAGTCGACGGTAGAACGATGGAACAATATGATGAACATCCACACAATAAATATAATTCTCACATGGGACAACCACAACTCAAAATCATAGCTCAACATCTAGAAGGTGAATAAATATCCATTTCTAATAAAATGTATAATAACTAAAATCAAAAGAAATCTCAACTACAAGTCTCAATATCAACTCAATATCCAATACAAAGTCTCAGCTCTAACTAAAATAAAACTAAGCAAACACAGCAGGATCAGACGCTGCGTTCTCCTTCTAGTAGGTAAAATCTGTCTCTACTAAATCCCCCATGTATGGGCCATACTGGTCAGGGCACTCGACCTTTTCGCAATCACCTAAAATTATTTGGTTACCCAGTCAGGATGGAACTAGTACAATTCACTGAATACAGTTCCAATATATGAAAATGACTATAAACAAAGATTATACATCACTCATGAGTTTTGAAAATAAACTGTAAAGCCGATAGAAAATCAATAATAAATAAGTAAACAAATACCTTCCCAACTGTCAGAAATACCTTTGATATGTGATCAGTCTTGGACACTACACCGCGAGGTCTATGAGGTCTACTTGTATGAAAAGTAAACAATGTCTACGAGGTCTACTTGGAGAAATTTAAACAATGTCTACGAGGTCTACTGCATGAAAATAAACAATGTCTACGAGGTCTATTGCATGAAAGTAAAACAATGTCTACGAGGTCTACTGCATGAAAATAAATAATGTCTATGGTCGGATCACATATCTTTGGTACTTCTTGTTTCTGACTCAATATTTTATAATAGAATAAAATTCACATAATCAATGACCAATCAATGAGATATAGTGAAAATCAATATCGAAAACAGACAATAAACTGTACTCGCCTGGCGTCCTGAGCTGCTGGCACGGGTCAGACTCCGAATGGAGATTCCCAAAACCTAATTGTAAAGAAATGGGATCAACACATCAGAATACAATAAGTCTATTTAGAGTAGGATTTCTACTATCTAATGTCCAAACCCATTTGTACTATGCAACTGGTTTACTGTGTATCTTGGGGTCAAACCTACATGACTTCTTATTAGTGAACTCAACCTAGGATACCCCTTTATTGTTTATTAGTAACTATATTCTTAAACTCATTAACTGGTGGTATAGGCATTTTATGAACTCCAATAGGATTTTTCCTATAGTCCAATATCTATATTTAATATAGTGCTACTGGTAGTTAATGGTTGGCATGAACTGTAACGCCCCAGTCCCAAAATACGTAGGACTAGGAACGTAGACATGCCAGCTGTATTCATACGAAGTACACTCCAATATATGGAAGCCTCGTATAAATACATAAGCTGTAAAATGCAGTAGAACCATAACTAATCTCATCCACACAGAATAAATGAATAAAAGATCATATAATAAGAATGAATTTGTCTTGATACAATATGTTGGGCGGAGACAAATCCACTACCAACAAAAATAAGAAAAAGTACATAGAAAATAAAATGAGTGGCGAGCGAAGCGAAGACGATCCAAATGCAATCATCCTCGAAGAAATAGCGAAGATCACGGCTAGAGCTAGAACACCTGTGAAAGACAATAGCACACACCTGGCAAGACAACCAGGTCCTCAGAGGGACGTAACAAGACACATAGTAGCATGCCATAAAAACTGAATAAATATTGCTCAACTAAATAAGTAAATCGAATTATAATATGTTCCAATACGCACCTACTGAACGAGCGTACCATCCTCCCAACCAAACAAGGACATGAGATGGTAAACTAATTCACGGTAACGTATCTTCCCATGCTATGAATCCAATATGGTATCCGGACCCCAACAAGGTTCAATACCTTCTCATCGAAGTAGTAAGTCACACCTACAACCAAACAAGGACAAGATGTGACGAACTAATCCGCGACAAGTTATTGTTCCAAGCCACGGTCAGATACAAGTACCCAAACCAAAAGTACTCGTACCTAACGGATAGGGTAGCCTACCGTTCTAAGTGAAATTTAGTTAAGAACAATCCTTCCTACGCATGGGCCCTGGCTGAATAGGATCGACGTAGTCCCCCTTTGGGCACCAGAGGCCCCATCAGGAAGACCATGACGTTCCGCAGAATCGTCAGTGGCCGTTAGTAGTCATGGGTCATCAACCCCGTATCTCCAACGGAGAGTTCAGGTCACAAGGGAAGTGCATCGAAGCCCATACGCTAAGGAATTGTCCTCTCCGCCCAATGCCTACTGTGTTGTATCCACAACCCAACCACTATAACCGCTAAGTCAAACTAGCATGCAACCTCTATTAACGGTTATTCCTATCGCACGGCTTGTACGTACTGGTGGCCAGCCAATCACGCACTTTCGTGTTCTACATGCGACACACAACTTCGTGTTTACAACGTGTCACGGTCAATGAATGCAACACACAAGGTGGTCCCTTAAATCTAGGTTTAATTTGTAAGAAAAATAATACACAGCAGGATATATAAATGAACAATAAGTTCTAACAGTTATGCCATGTATCACAGTTTATTTTGCATAAAGAAAATAAATGATGCATGAAATATGAGCTAAAATAATTAAACAGCGAATGGCAAGGTGTCTTGCCTGATATTGCGTTCGGTGTGCTACGATAATCACGGTGGCACGATCTACGACTTCGGTGCAACAACTACACAATGAGACCTCTGCTGATGGCACGGACAGTTCCATTGGGTCCAGAGGGGTCAATATAGTTAGGGTGGACATAAGGTAGTATAGAATTGGCGAGGGATTAGGAGGAATGGGATTAGTTATAGACGGAAGGATAATCGAAGTAAATTGGCAAAATAAATATATATGATTTTTGAAAGGTATTTGTAATAGTTAAAACTAGTTTCATGAGTCAAAGATATTCATAAGAAATACTTAAAGTCAAAAAAATAAATAAATAAATTATTCTTGGTAAAACTTTAATTTGTAAAAATATGGTTTTGGGATAGAAACTTGGTTAGTTAAAATATTTGAGTAATATCAAAAATATTTCATACTTTCGAAATTACCCTTTGGAGGCAATATATATATATATTAATTAATAATAATATAGTAGAAATTGTTTTACGGTTTAAAAATAAAATTTGAAATTATGTATAGCTAAGCTCAAACAATATTTTGTTTCCATAAACTTTTTAAGGAATTATACATATATAAAATAACAAATATCAAATCCATAATCATATGTAATACTATAGGTATTTAAACATATTTGTATATATATAGGCTTATAAAGAGATGATAGTATTAGTAAATAATAATAATAATAGTAATAACTAAGTAAAAAAAACAACTGTGCATACTCATTGCTGTGCCTTTCTCGAGGGAGAGAAGCCACACAACAATTATTAAAGAAAACACAACTAATATTATAGAATAAATCATAAGAAAGTAAAATATAAAAAAAATAAATAAATAAAAAATCCTCCGCTCACCCCTCAATTGCAGAGGGGATGGTGAGAGAAGAAAGAGAAGAAAAAAATAACAAAACAAAAAGGTGAACGGAAGGAGAAGATGGAGAGGAGAGAAAGCGAAGAAGTCGAGAGGGTGAGAAAGGGAGGTGGGCGCGCTGGGCGAGGCGGCCGGCGGTGCGGGAGGCAGGGAGGTGAGGACGCGGCCGGGGTTGGGTCGGAGTGGAGAGGAATGGGGAGGAGACAGGGCGGAGTCGCCGGATTTGGGGCGGCGTTAGGTTTCGTTCCGGTGGAGAGTGTTTCGGAGAGGGCTGCGATGAAGGAGGAAGGGTCGAGGAAGAGGCGTTTGGGCGTGGAGAGTGGTACGGCGGTCCGGCGGGAAACGGCGGGGGAGGCGACCTTTAGGGCGGCGACAGCTAGGGGGTTCAGCGGGAGGAAAGAGGAAGGGGAGCGAGGGGGTTTCGCCGGAGCAGTCGGCGTGCGGGGCTGACGCGGTGAGGGGCGGCTCGCTGGGAAGCGGCTGGAGACGGTTCGTGGAGATCTCAGGCGCGAGATGCGGCGGCGGGTGCGGACTCGGCCGGCGGAGCTCCGGCGAGGTGAGTTGGGTTATGGGTTTTTAATTCTTTTTCTTTTCTTTTTGGTGGTGATGGTGTTTTTTGGTGGCGGCGTGGGCTGCCGCGGCGATGGCCGCGGTGGCGGTGACGGATGTTGACCGGAGCCGTGGTGGCTGTGATGGTCAGATTTGGTGGTTGGTTTTGTCGGGGTCGGGAGTTTGCCGACGACGGTGGTGGGTTTTGGTGTGGTATTGGTTTTGTAGGAAGCCGGTGGTGGCTGTGAGGGACGACGACGTGGAGGCTAACTCTGGTGATAGCCGAGGGACAGGGTGGTCGGACAAAGGACAGTGGGTGGTCGGGATAATGGGCAGCGGGTGGTCGGGATAGAACCGAGGGAAGTACGGCGTGGTGGAGAAGACGGGGTCGGAATAGGAATAGGTTTAGGGATTTGGTGTCGGGGTGTGTCCGACACGAAAAAAAATTTATGTACATGTAAACATGGAATAAGAATATGGATGGTGGAACACGGACACGATGCACACACTTTAGTTGTGGTGGAGGATTTGTGGATGAAAATATTGGAGGAGTACCTGCCTATTTATAGGATGTGGGAATTCCCAATTCGATATGGATTAGGATATTTAAACCCAAGTTAGATAATTAAATTACTAATTTAAATCAATCCAATAAATCCACATCCAAATCAAATCCAAATTTAGATCTAATTAAATACTTTTAGTTTAAAATCAAATCAATTTAAAATATAGATAGTTTACTATTAAATGTATCAATGGAATCAAATAAAAATTTAAATCTTCACAAATATTTCAAAAATACGTTTTCCAAAAATACTATAATAATTAATTTTGAAAATTACATTAATATTTTTAAATATCTTTTTGAGTAATAGATATTAATAAATCTCGAAATTACATTTTTATTTAAAATAGACGAAATATATATGTAGGCACAAAATGATGTTCTCATAATTATGCTTTTCTAGCATACAATAAAAATATTATTTATTATTAATAATTATGAGAAATGAAGACTTTATAAATAAAATAACAAACTTAAAAATTTTGGAACGATAACAAAATAATTATTATGTATATTATTTTGAAACTTTAAAAATAGAAAAATAATATTTTCAAAAATATGTACCCTCGCACATAATCGCACTCGTCGAGCAATTTCGAAAAATAAAATTTCATGCACGACGTAAAATACGACTACGCGACGTACAATACAAAATTTAAATCAGTACCAAATTTAATAATAAAAAAAATAGAAAATTTAGGGGTTTTACATGAACCAACCTTACTTTCAGCACCCAAGGCTGGATGCATTTCAACCATATTAGTTCTTAACTGATACCCTCCATTCAGTTCTCATTGAGCTGAATACCAAATAAGTGACTGGTTTGATATAACTCAGTTTGCCCTGTTTGATATAAATCAGTTTGATATAAGTCAGTTTAATATAAATTAGTTCTCATCACCCCTAGCCTTCCCTGTCATAGCTGTCACATGACATACACCCCTGAAATCCTGGGTACTCTACATGGATATCCATGTGACTACCCCACCTGGGTCACCTTAGCACTGTGTACCCAATGACTCCTGATACCAGCTACCATATAACTGGACAAGTGGTGCAGCTGGTCTCTTATTGGCTGGTGTAATGAAAGCCCTTCAACCAGGGTTTTCTGATACAAACACTAAACCCTCATCTCTCATGTTTGCTTAAAAGATTATCTATTTAATAGTCTACTTAAAATCTGGATACTTAGTAATACCCCTTGATTTAGGGTCCATGTACTCTAATAGGGAAGGACAGACCCCTAGGCTTGGCTTTGTAGCATCTATTATAGGTACAAGTATCAGGTTTTTTGTTTAACCAGGGTCAGTCCTATACACTTCTACCTGCCCTATTTTGGGTTGCCAGGTACACGAGTTTAGGGGGTTACACAAGGCAATTACTGCTTCCCATGTTTCCAGTACACATGACTTGGTGTACTGACTTGAGGCATTAGTACCAAACAGGGACCTGGCAGTAGGATATGTGTAGGTGTGGTGGCCCTGGGAACTCAGGTTTACCAGGCTAGGCAATTCGTACTCATCATCTATTCCATCCTACCCTTTGTTGCTCAGTTAAACATGGTGAACCCACATGGCTAGTTTCCTGTAACTGTGGAAATACGTAACACCATGTCTTCCTACCATTCAACCACCAGTCCCATACTTCCAGTATTTGCTCCTGTGGATATCTGTACATTATCCTAGGATATCAGTTATGTGGTACTCTGAGAATTGAACACTGGTTCAGCCTATTCTAGTCCTAGGTTGTTATCTCACTGACCTGCAGACCTGGCCTCTATTTCACAGATCAATTTCCTATGATTTAGCCCATTACATGGTAGGGTATTGCATCAGACATCTGAACCTGTACAAGAGTAGGTCAGTCTTCCTGAATTCTGCCTATCTAACCTAGTTCCAGGTATTATGGGTATGCAGTGTACCTGTTCTAACACTAGGGTAGCCTATGGTAAAGCAAGGCTCTGGTACAACCTACTTCTCATAGCCTTAGTTACCACAGTAGTGTTAACATGTACTAATTTATTTAGTCTGCAGGTAGATTCCTGTACTAGGTCTTGGGTTTGCTTTCTATGCCAGGGTCTTGGCTTCCTAGTCAACTCTGAGTTTGTGTATTCTTGAGGGGCTGGTAGCTAAGTCTGGTATAGGTCTGCACTAGGGTACCATTTCCTTGATACACCACTCCTGGTATCTGGATGCCTAATATGTTTTCCTTCCCAACTACCATCCTAACCCCAGGTACACAGGTCTCTGTGGTGGTATGTTAATCCAGGATGTAAATTGTATCAAAACCCAAATGGCAAAGGGCACTGGCATGATGTGTATGTGCATATATACTCAAGACAGGGGAACATGTACCTTCCTATCCTATTAACCATACGAACCATATTACCCCCTTCTAGTTTGTGTCAGAAATTCATCCATGTGCATCTATTGAGGAATTTCTCCGAACACCTACCCATCAATATAATAGTGTAAGTTCAAGATTTACATCATATGATTAAGATGATGGAAAAAGTACCTGTATTCGACACCAAATTCCAACTCCAATACTCTGTCGACCTCTTGATGACAGGAATAATGGGGTTCGCTAGGGTTTGTAGGGAACACAGTCGAATCATGTTGTATATATATACATAGGTGGTAGGGATGTGATCAAGAGAAGGATACGGGGGGTTCAAATTATTTGAATTTAATCTGAGTTTATCCTGTTTAAGGTTAATCAATATTGGATTAGGATTAGGAGTATAGGCTCCTCGGGCATTTGTAAGTTTAAATTTCAACTTTACAATATGGTCCCTAAACATAAACATTTACAATAACCTTTCTTTCACTATAGGCATTTATATACATTAATAAATGTGTTTAAATGGTCAGGTGTCTAAGTAAAAAAATAGGAATTTAAACAAATAATAATTAATAATAAATAAAAAAATTAGATGGGGCTCACATTTGCGCCCCATTGTAACATTTGTTTCAATATCAATAAAGAGTTTCTTTTGAATAACTTGTGTTTGTTCTAAATTTTTGCTGTATGTTCAATGTCTCTGCTTGGGACTTCTGTGCGACGACCCCGTCGTAGCCACTGAAATCGGCCGTTATGAAACCCGCCTTGCACGAGCGCAATGTTGGCTCGTGCGACATCACGCCTTAGCGAGGACGATCGCTCCTACGGGAGCGGGACGTGACATAATGGTATCAGAGCACGGCTTTATGTCCTTGGACTATCGATTGAATTCTTTAACTCCGTTGCTTCCGCAAACTCTGAATTATTCCTTCTGCAAAGTTGATATCGTTGGTGCGCTCTCTCTCAAATGTCCCACGGGATGTCCATACAATAAGTCTATCTATTTTGCAAAACATAGGAGATCGTTTTTGACGAAACAAAAAGATGGTTCGCGTAAACACAGTTGGCTAAGTCGGCCAGGGCATATACACCAAGGATTTGTGTCGACCTTAGCAAAGTCGAGTGCGGGATTCGTAATGTTTCGAGCAAGAATGAGTTAGACTTGATTGAGTAAATGAGACGACTATTGATAGGGGTGCTATCGAACGACGATGTTATCGTCAGTACGATATAGATGAGCGTGCTTGAAATTTAAGGAATCGTTCGGACGAAAATTCGAGGAAGTAGATTGTGAATCGAATGATAAAGGATTTGTTGAATGACTTCATCCCTGAGTGGTGTATGCGATAGCCTCAGGGATGTCGATCGATTGAGGATACGGGGTGTCTATGAGTCTATCAGCAAGCGTCGTATTATAAAAAACCATAGATTGAGTATCATTGAATAAGTTGTAGTCTTGAGATTTGACGAGTTGATTTGAACAACCTAGAATTTATGTGCACGAAACGTGCACGGGATTGGGGATTGTGCAAGTATGAAACGCGAAGATAATTGAGTAGATAAATCAAATCGAGGAAAAGTTAAGGTATAGCAAACGGATGACTTGATAAAAGAAATCGATAGGTGGATTATATATAAAAAGTTAGCACGATGGGGAGATAGCGTGCATGAAAAAGTTGAATTTTGAACTTACTCGAATGGCTCTAAGGATTGGATTGAATGTTGCTCGATGATTTGAGCTAGCAAAGAATTGATGTGAATTGAAGGAATACGTTGGTCGATGACTTAAGATAGATGGGTAAACAATACGTGAATTTGGGTTTGAGAAAATTGATGTTGTGAACGATTCGAGTGATAATGGTCAAACTTGAAATTGAATGTCGAGAAGATTATCCAGTCGGACGATAGCATCATTCGCACGACTCAAAATTCGTTGCAAAGGAAGATCGTCAAGTTATGCATATCATCGATGGTATTGAGGCGTAACAAAGATCGATATACGATAACTCGGGGGTACTTAGATTCGAGGAATGACGATCGTACAAGTGTTATCGTTCGGTTGGATGCTATACTTAGGATTTTGATTTAGATGAATGTTGGACGAAAACAGAAGTATCTTGATGGTTGTGCGGATAACCACAACGTCGACATTCTTGTCTTGCATGTGCGCAACTCTAGCCTCGCACTTGCGTCGTGTCAGATTTGGGGCGATCGTTCCACGTAAGCGCTGACATGGTGATTCATGTCGCGAGAATGATCGAAGTCAGAAAAATCAGGATGCAGCAACTTTGATTGTTTCGACTTGTTGGTTTGAAGCGAAGGAAAATTCGAGGATTTGTAGGACTTGTGATTAACGAATGAATAAAACTTGAGGATTGAGTAGGTCCAATCCGCGCATCGAGAATGAATTAGTCTAGACACAAAACAAGAGTTATGTCCCGATGAGGATAATTGACCCGCGAGAGCGTGCATGGTGATTCATGCCCACCGTGGATAATCTGAATCACGTAAGATCGGAGCGCAACATATTGTTAAGCTAGACGACCTCATGGTCGAATACGTGAATTGGGATGAATGACTTAGGGAATATGAAATGTGAATTATGGTTTAGCGATGAATTGTGTCGTAGCGTGCTTGAATTGGAAGGATTGATAGACGAATTATGTCGAACGTGTTCGAAGAGATGGACTATGCGAATTGGCTTGATGAACGAGTGATATTGATATGTCAAGGAACTGGTTGAAACGTGAGTTATCATAGGATGGCTTTGCTGAATGACTCAGACCCCGTGCGACGAATGTTGGAATGTGTGTAGGGAATCGATGCTCGATGTTTAGAAATCGGAGTGATCGAACTTGGGTAGAAAACCCCGTACTATCAATTTGGTTTGACCTTAGGATGGGGTCGGTGTTGATATTGTTGTTTGAAAAGTATGATTCCAATACTAACAGATGACCTTAGCCTAAAGACATAGGTTAGCGGTTAGACAGACGTCCCAGTGCGGAGCAATAGAAATTATGGAGGCACCATTCGTGAGTCTCGGTTGACATGCACGTATATCAGGGACGCCCGAATATCTGCACAATCCAACTTGAATGGTGATGGCGGAACTCGCTATCACGAGGCTTGGCTGAAATGTATGTATTTTAGGGACGCCTAAAATATGTGCAAGATCCAACTAAGTGATACGTTGAATTCAAGTGGGGCTTGAGAAATAGAAAAGTGTCAAGGATTTTAGAATCGTATTGAAGGAAAGATTGATAGTAGCACGAGCGTGGCTCGGATTTGGAAAATGCATAAGAGAAATGTGTACGAGAGTCGTTGAACGTTCGAGTCATAAGTCAATGAGCGAGTACTCAGTTAGTTTCGAGGACGAAACTTTTTCTGAGTGGTGTATGATGTAGTGCCCCATCCCGCTCAGTCAATCGGAGGAATCGGAACGCCGATTGCGTTCGGACTTAGCCTTGTAATGGCTGCTCGAAGACATCGCTCGGTCGAGGCGACCGCTCGCTTAGGTGGGGTAGTTTTGGTGAACTTGCCTTATCTTAGCCTTAACATAATAAATCGCATGTTTTCAACTTGCACAAGTAAGCTTGATAATAAAAGAGACAAATCCACATAGCCAAAAGGAGTAATCCGGAAGGGTCGAATTGAGTTAGAATATGGAAAGGTCCAACGGTTGGCTTAGAGTTGGTGCACGACGTGCTTTAAAAATGATACTCGATCCTTCGTCCCGTGGCTTGGGAGAAGGAAAAGTTGGTCTTCGACACAAATTATGAATTAGCCTAAGTCATAGGCATCGCCCATGTAAATGCTCGATAAAGCATGCATGTTTTCACAATGCAAGGCTTGACATAGCCTTTGCTCGTCCCTTGGGTTAAGTTGTAGGCTTGATTTAGTTAGGCAAAGTGATGGCGGTCGACCTAAGTCATTCTAAGCACAGTTCTACGAGTTCTATGGCTGGGTATAATTACATAGTCTTGCAGTCTCAGGGCCCGTCATATATTGTATGACTCGGGCGGTGGTGTCGCATAGAGTTCAAGTTGGTTTAAGATATGATGTCACGGACATAGTTTTTTAAGACACATGCCACGGTTGAATCATTGAGTTTGGAAAGTGTTTCAAATAGTTGTTCCTGAGTTGAATGAAATGATAGGGCAAGAAGGAAGATGGGGTGCCGTGCGGTAATAGTCGATGGGGTGCCGTGCGGTAATAGTCGATGGGGTGCCATGCGGCAAGAGTCGATAGGTGCCCATCTTCTCAAAAAATCTGAGAAAGATGACCATGGAACCCATAGCTTCCAAGCTCAATAAAACCTTCACTGTAAGTCCAAATTTAGACTTCCATAGGTCAAAATGGGATAGAACGAAATTCTCTACAACATAGAACAACTAGATTTCGAAAACAAGTAAGTTTGATAGATCAAAACCATGACAATTTGTAAAACCCTAGTTTTAGAAACTTAGAACTACACAAAACTAGCCATTAAAATTAAAAACTTCAAGAACTAAACTTATAGAGAATGAAAAGAAGAACAATATAGACAAATAATATTAAAGGAAAAAAAATCAAAAAAATGAGAATGCGGGAATCTTTCAATTTGGTGCAAGGTGTACTTGCCTAGAAGTTTGATTGAGAAAAATAAATGAAAGAGTGAATGAGGAGAGAGGGTGAGGAAGAGAATATATATAGGGGTTGGGTTGACTCAAAGAAATTCTAATCTTAAGCTTGCTCTAAACCATATGATTAATGACATGTTTAAATGCTAGATGATACAACTAATTAAATTAATTAAATAAATAAAACCTTAACCACAACACGGTCCAGAAATCCTATCATAGAAATAGTGAACCACGCCTACAACCAGACAAGGACAAGGGGTGGCACACTAATCCGCGACGAGATACTGTTCTATGCCATGGCCAGTTACAAATACATAATACATACAATCAAGATACAGGTGCCAGATACCATATACAGAAAAATAAAAAATTTACGTATTCCGGGAACGGGAATTGACATCTCTACCCTCCATAGGAAAAATTTCATCCTCAGAATTTCGTTAAGGTTAGTCGAGCGCGCTCTTAGATCACGAAATACACTCAGGACATATAGGAAGAACAATTATCAAACAACACATGACATATGAACAGATTATGAAAGCAAGAACAATTAAGTAAAAGAACAAACAATAATCATACCCTAGAAGAAAAGTGATCAGAGACATACGAATAAAATATGCCTCCCAAGTCAGTTAGGTAGGAATTCGTCATCGAGGTCCTACGCTAAATCCCAAAGTGGATAAGGGTCAACGCTTGAGACAAGTCGGTACCAATGACTTAATCAAATATGAGACTCTGCCCAGGACGTACTCTCTTAATTAAGACACATGATGAATATCACGTATCACATGATATGAGAGTAGATGAGTGAGACGAGAAAGTCATCTTCACTCTTTGAATATAGAACTTAAGGAATTATAATGAATAATACTCAAAACTTCCCCACAATCTGATAGCCTTCGTCCGAGCTCTGCTATAATACTCCAAATTCTATTTGCCTCTGCTGTTGCCTTCCTTGGCCCCGTTGTTGCGGCCTCTGCTGCCCTACCTGATATTGTACTTGTCAGTACATCTGAGCCTACGTCAGTAATAGACGCTGGGCTGATGGCCTTACTGCTAGTGCTGGCCCTTGATACGTGCAACCTCTGGAGCTAGCAACGCTAAAAATTATTGAGCTGGCCCTCATGGCCTCTGTATCCGTAGGCACGTAGCTATACGATGGTCTGAACTTCCACACCTCAAGCACTACCCATTCGTTGATTGACATACTTCCCGAGTATGCCCTCCCTTACCACAATAAGTGCAACCCACTGGTACCTCCTAACTTTGTTGGTGTCTCGGTTGCTGCGGTCGAACTGGTGCAGTCACAATCGTCGTGACCGGTTCTGCATCATGAATACGGACGCCAGGCACTGGTGCTGACGTCTGAGGTACTGCTCCTCCGCCTCCTACACTCTGCGTATGAGACCTCTTCTGGCCTTCAGTCCTTGCCGATAACCTTTGAATAGTAAGTTCATGCCTCCGAGTCGCCATCAATACTGCATCGAATGTCTGGTAGTCGTGCCCCTCGACCAGCAGCATAATCTCTAAGTGAAGTCCCTGCTGGAACCTCATTGCTCTCTGGCTCTGTAGCTACCATCGTCGGTACAAACCGACTCAATCTACAGAACTCCGCTGCATAACCATCTACCATCCTACCAGCCTACTGGTGGCTGATAAATCTCTGCTGAAGCTCATACCGAGCTACCACGCCAAAGTACTTTGCCTTGAATTTGGTACTGAAGCTATCCCAAAGAACATGACGCCTTATTCCAACCTCTTCTGATGTCCACCAGTCGCGGGCGAGATCCTGAAACAATAATCTGACTTGGTCAACCTTCTCTCCGGCTGGAACCTTTGCTACTGTCAATATGGCCTCAATATCCTAAAGCTAAGCATCCTTTGTAATGGCATCCTCCATGCCATTAAAGTACCTTGGGTTAAGTCGAAAAAATCTCCCTGACGCTCCTGAATCATTCCTGACACTCCTTTCAAGAGCTAGCTGTAACCCCTGATTCAGTAACATATTCTGTTCTTGCTGATGCATCTGTTATTGTTGGGTTGCCATTTGGTTTGCTAGGTCTCCAATAAACCTCTGATAATCTGCAACAGTACCGGTGAGTCTAGTTCTACTGGTACTACCGGCATCATTGGAGGTACGGAAACCTCTGGCCTCTGTGGCTCAACTGGCTCATGCTCGATAACGTTTGTTTCGATTAACAAAATGCCTTTCGGAGGAATTGGCTTTTGAAAATAAAACGAGAAAGAGTACAAGAAATACAACTTTTTGATTCTGGGAAAGTATTGCTATGGAAGTCTGATTCGTAAATGATCACTTTGTTCCTTGGACCATATGATGATGATGAAGATCGTTGCTTGAAGTAGAACAACTTGGAAGAACTAATGCAACAGAAAGGTATCGACGCACTTGGGCACTGATGGCGAGGCCGAATGCTTTCCTGCTTTGCTTCACTCTGTTCTGGAAGAAAAGTTGAAGAAGAGTGCTCTAGAGGATCAAAATCTCGAAGCTCTGATCTCTGTATTCTCTCCTGTCTCTCTATTTTTGTCCTTGTTGTATGAGAAAAATGAGTCTTTTTATAGACTCGGGCTTCCGTGCGTAAAGGAGCACCAAAGTATGTCTTTACGCTCGATAACTGCCATCCACGATCAGAGTCATCCTCTGTATGTGCTGACACGTGTCCCATCATTTCAGTAAGAATAGGATGCACGTACACATGTTCCTCGAAATATGTGGCATAAAGACCACGTAGGCACACCACGTTCTGGATTGGCCAGAACAAATAGGGCGTAAAAAGATGAGCGTAAACTAGCTCTGTCATAGGTTCCCAGCGTAAAGCGGTTGTATAACCTTGAGCGTAAAATGGCTCAAATAAACTCCATGCACACATTACTTTTTAATGAGCGTAAGGACTCATGTAAAACTCCGTGCGTAAAAGGAACCCTTCAGTGAGCGTAAAGTAGCTCGATCTCCATAAACGACAACAATGGTCTTTGTATAAGACAAATTCTATTAAATTCTGTGGTAAATGCCATCATTGATATCTTCATGTCAAAATCTACATTAAATGCAAGATTTGATAGCTTTTGTCCAGCGTGAAAGAGGCTGCTCTGTCTTTGGCGTAAAATCACCAGTATAGACTCCAGCGTAAAATGTGACTGGCCTTGACCTGGGCGTAAAGAGATTATCCGCTGCATTAGGTGTAAAGTAGACCACTTATGAATGAGATGACTCTTTCTTGGAAGCACTTTTTACGCTCCTACAAGACCCCCTTCAAAGTTTTCAAATGTCTCCAAAATTTGAAACACTTTGACAGAAGCGTAGAAGTTGAGATTTGATGAGCGTAATATCTGGGATATGCAATCGTCATCCGCGTAAGAGCGGGGATATCCAACAGTCAGCGTAAATATAGGGACAGCCAACAGTCGGATTTGAATCTCTCTATAAATAGACCTTTTTAGAGAGAGAAAACACTTTTACTCATCCTCTCGAATCTCTTCTCCTCTTCTTTCTTCGAAACTTTGATCTGATGGCTCCTAAGAAATCATTCGCCGCCGGCAGCAAGGGGAAGAAACCAGCCATCGATTCCTCGTTAACTGACCATGTGAGGGCTTCTGTTCAGTCGTCATCACCTCAACGAAACCCTAACCCGGCTGTGGCTCCACCCATGATAGGTGAAAACCCTAATCTTCAGAAGATAAATCCATCGGGGGAAGAAGAAGATAAACCAATTTTTCAGCTCTTTACGCCCACGTTGTACGTGTTAGCGTAAAGTTGAAATAATATTGTACGCCCACATTGTACGTGTTAGCGTAAAGTTAAAATAACATTGTACGCCCACGTTGTACGTGTTAGCGTAAAGTTTAGCAACAATACGCCCACGTTACACGTGTCTGCGTAAATCTGTTCTTGTGCTCACAGCCAATATGCTAGCGTAAAACTTAATTACGCTCATGTTCGTGCATGCCAGCGTAAAAAGTTATATTACGCTCATACTACTGTATGGTAACGTAAAGTTAGTCGAGTCAATACTGCATGAGTTTTTCCTCAACAAAAAATACTTCGAACTAACTTGATCTTCTTTTGTTATTTTGACCAGTGGATCTGCAGGTCCACCCCCTTGCTGAAGTTTTCGGATCATCAGTTGGTATGGTAGGTTCGAATTATTTGGAAGATTTATCTCATGTCCAATTTCTCCAGTCGAACCCCGAGTATCCGGCAGAGAGGGCACAGCTGATAGCAGCTCAAGGGGATAGATTGTTGCTATCCATGATAAATGGGGAGTTGTTGCATTCACTAGATGGACAATATTTTGCAAAACCAGCTTTTCTGTTTGGAGATGCCATTGATTGTAAATCCCAAACGCACCCCAAGAAAGAGTCTTGGGTTTTTAAATTTGGGAATAGGGCTATGTATCTTCCAGATTTGGACAAAGATTATCCTTTATCGGCATTCGTCCATGCCACTCATCCTCGACAGATGTTATGGAATTTGACTCCCAACAGTCATGGACGTCCAGGTAGAATTGTCTTCAAGGGGGAGCGTGCCAATGATATGGGATACTTTGCTAGTGTTCCAAATGGAGGCGTTACTTCTATCTTAGGCCTTATGCCAGGTTCTAATCCAAGCGAAGATTCGGGCTTAATACAGCCAGTTCAAACTCCGATGTTTGTCAATAAATTTATGAAGGAAGCTGTATTATATCCTCAAACCAACCCCAGACTGCCAGGATGGCTGACTCCATTCAACCAGAGCTGGATTCAGATAAGCCTTTGGATGATGAAGAACTTTGAGGAAGAATTGAAAGATATTGGCTTATACGAAGCAGTAACTTCCACCAGCTATGGCATTCCTGCGAATGGAAACTTATTTCTGGCCTTGATGGAGCTGTATTTGAGTACAACTGGAACTTTTGCTACTTCGAAGGGTGAAATGGGTCTTGCCCTTCATGAGATGCAGTTTACCTCGAAGCTGCCAATGGGGGAGGCCCCATATGAAGAATATGTTCCCTCCAACAGGGAGCTTGCCGAGATCCGAGAAGTCAACCCTCAGTTAGTCGAGACATACGAAGAACTGATGTGCCACTACCTGACTTGTACCACGATGCACGAGAGTACGTCCCATCTGGCGTATATCAACAAATGGACGACTTATCTTTTCTTCCACAAGGATAAGATTTCCAAGGAAGATAAAGAAAGGTTTCAGGAAAATAAGGCTCCAGTAATCAACATAGATTCGACGATCCCTTCTAACAAGGTTCGGGATATGATGTTTTCTTATAAATTCCCGAATAAATATCTGTCGACGAAGACTGGGGGATTTCCTGCAGGAACTGAAGCCTTGAGCTTTCTCAGATATGGTAGTCAGAGAATCTCTCGGAGAGCTTTACTGGCAGGCTTTCTGTCTTTATGGTTGAGAAGATAGGTTGTACCAGGTATTGGTACTGTTGACAGAATTCATCGCAGTGTGCTATGGGCAGCAGTGCGCCTGGTATTTAAAGTCAGGATTAACCTGTTGTCGGCCATGGTGTGTCGGATAAATGCAGGTTTAAGAACTTTCGGTGAGGAGTTAATTAACAATGCTCCTCATCGAAAAGTTTTTCCTAGGGTAGAAATGCCCTACACTTATCTGATGGGCTGGTTGCTGCATCATAACTGCAGACTATTACCGCCGGGCCCAGGTGATGATGCGGAGGTCTTTCTCCAAAAGTTCAGCAAAGCTACATGGATTGCTATGACTGTAGCAGATACCCGAGCGGTTTTGAATTATTCATACGGTTGGAACTTCTTTTGTACTCGACCGCAAGTTCCAGCGGATTACCTCGGTGTCCCATTTGAAGATGAGATTGAAGGTAGAGTTGTGTTGCCACAGTCAGTCTTTAGGTGGCTTCAGTGCATCAGACCCTCTCATCTGATGTACAGAAATGAAGATAGTTGCGCGTTTGAACCGTATTTACCCAGTAGGTTTTTCGCCAGTTCGGATATGACCAGCTTCATGTTGGTAATCCTTTGACTAATTTCCGTTATTATGGAAAATTACTTGATGGAGCTAGAGGATGGAGGTATTTTGGTAGTGCTCGAACTGGTGCTAAGTTCTGAATTTCGACTGCCACCAGTACCACAGAACTGCGTATACTCCATACGTATGCCCACTTCTACACTTCAATTCGTTCCTTTGCCCATGTGTACAATATGAAGGGTAGTTTGTGGTGGCCGAAAGAAAGAGATATTGAGGAGCAGGTCAGGGTACCAGCAGACATCCCTGATGACACTGTCACCCCAGATCCGTTTCTAGTAGTTATCCCGACAGGAGTCGGAGAACCAGCTGCGGAACCTATCATTATTGCTAAAGGCCGCAAAAAAAAAACAAGGTGCAGCTGCCACATCTCCAGAAAATACTCCAGAAAAGAGGAAGAGGTCTACCACAAAAGGGTCCTCTAAACTAAGAGCCGATACTCCAGAAGAAGATGATATTTTAATTGAAGAAGATCCTCTTGTTGGTCCCTCCTAAATCCACCCTGGAGAAGGATCCTCAGCCCCTCCACCGATAGCTGGATCAGAGGCTATAACACTTTTGTCTCCCGGACGTCTTAGTACTTCGCTCCATTTGTCTTTGCCGTCCAAAGTTCAGGTTATAGAGAGTACTACTGCTGTATCCACCACTGATCAAGAACGCATCCCATCAGATGAACCGGCTCTTGATTTTGAGGATGATGATTGGGATGGTGATTATGATACATATCTTGAGAAAAACGCACATATTCCAAGTATTATACAAAACCTATATGGAATTATATACCATGATTTTGTATACTAACTTTCTTTTTGTTTTGCAGATGTCATAACAGCACCAAAGCCTGTGGCTCCTCTTCAAGAAGAAGGAATCTATGAAAAGAATGAGGAATCTGATGAGGAATCTTTTTCTTCTGAAGGTACAGATGCCGAGGAAGAGGGAGTGCGAAAGCCTGAGGTGGGGTCTCGAGAAGAGCATCCCCCATCATTTGAAGCACAATCCGAAGTATTTTCTCTTGCTGAGGCTCAGCGCAAAGAGAAGACTAGAGTCGACCTCACCGTAGGCGATGATGGGGCTGGTGGAGGAGACCCAGGCTTCACCAAAGAATCAACTATAGAAAATATCACCACAACTGCAACAATAGAGCATCCCGTGGAGCAACCAATTGAAGGAGGTGTCGGGGACATAACAGAAACTGGGAGAGTAATAATATCTTCTGCTGTCATGACTGATTCAGTACTGGTTTCTGACAAACCAATACCAGAGTCTGAATCTGCTTCTGTAGCTGTCATCATATCCACCAACATTACCGCTGCTAGCGCTCCAGAAATGGCTAGAGTAACAAATATTAAAGAGACTGCTCCTGAGATTCTTGAGAACCAAATAATAGCAGTGACGACACCAGCTTCATCCCTGTCTGTTGTTACACCGATGGGAGATACAATCCATAGAGCATCTGAGGATCAATTGGCTATAGCAGCAACGATTTTGTCTCACTCTGCTATTGAACCACCAATATCTGCTTCTAATCTCCCAGAAAAAGACCCATACTGTTGCCAAGCCCAGTTCCAGCGCAGAAACGAATCTCCTAGTTGAGATTTATATCGACACCTTTTACAAAAGTTTGGCAACCTTGATAAAAATGGTCCTAAATGAGGGTCTCAATTATGAGACTTTGAAGACGGCAATGGCTTCGACCATAAATAACGTTGCTCTGTTCAGTGATGCGGAGAGGGCTGCCAAACTGGAGAAAATTGTGGAGGATCTTGAACAACCAATCCGAGAATATCTCAAGCTATCAAGTAAGACTATAGAAAGTCTTATTAAGGAGGAATATGAAGCCTTAACAGCCGATTACCTTGCTCGGGAGGCTACATACAATGAATCTCTTTGCGAACATAGTCTGAAGGTTGCCAAAGAGAAAGCATTCTTGGCTGGGATAAAGCCCTCACTTCATAGTCACAGGGTAGCTTATGATGCTCTGAACATAGATATTCAGAATAAAAATCATAAAATTCACGAGTTCGAAGCAGGTTTAGCTTGCCTGAAGGCTGAAAGAGATCAGATGATCGAAGCTCGGAATCTACACCTCACCCAAAGCTCGGTTTTAGAAGAGAAAGCCTTTGGGGCTGAATCAACTATCAGGACCCTAGATGAAGCTAAAGAGGGTCTGATAACTACCTTTGCTAAACTTTCTTGTATTTGCACCCCCGAGGCTAGACGTGCTGAGGCTACGCAGAAAGTTATGAATTCTCTTGGTAGACGGCTAGAAGAACTACGGCAGTTACTTCTAGATGTTTCTACTCCACTTTGAAAGATTTTCTTGTAATCCATTTTGCAATGTTTCCAAGATGAATGAAATATATGTTTTATGATCCTATCGTTTATTTGAAACAATAGGTATGAGATAGGAGACACTTATCAGAGGTTATGAGAACATGACAAAACTCAGTGCATTATATCTATCCAGAGGTAATATGGACATGATAGATAAGTAGACTTAATTATTCATCCAGCGGTTATGAGAACATAATGAAATAATAAATCCAAATCATCTGGTGAGACAGAAGATTAATCTCTGTTTTGAGAATATACAATACCATCAGAGGTGATATGGACATGATAGTATGTAAGAACTCAAAGAAGAGTAGATTAATATCTATGCAGAGGTCAAATGAACATGATAGACAAAAATGAAATACTTATCAGAGGTAATATGAACGTGACAGTATGTGAGAGTTCTACGAAAGGTAGGTAAAAATCAATGCAGAGGTCAAATAGACATGATAGGTAAATGTATGGCAATTTTAAAAAAAATGAGTGACCAGCTTAACCAAACTTTGGTAGCTGGGGAGTAATAATGAGATGCATCGGATTTGATAAATAGAATTTATTCTGCATCTGATGATTGTGAAGAGCTAGAAGAGAATTCTTCTTGTATATTGTCATTAAATACGTGGGATGGATCATATCCCAATCCATGACGAGTTTTCTGGTAAAACGTATCACCGCACAATGGTAGTCGTCTACCCTTGCCTTGATTAAGACCTTGCATAGTCTTCAAATCATATCCCATATTCTGGATAATCTTGATAGATTGTTGACTATATTTATCAACTCAGATCCTTCCTTTATCTTTATCCTCAAGATTATCTGTCTGAGTAACAGGGACATTTCTGGCCAGGCCGAACACAATTTGGCACTTGTTTTTCTTATCAGATGGGACCACGAAACAAGATTCTTCGTGACGTCTGAAGGTTACGCAAGCTTGCGATGAAGCGGCCACAGGAAGGAGATAGGACGAAGATGTCAAGAACTTTTGAGCATAAGGTCCGACAACAACATGAGGAGGGAAAGAATTCTCTTTATGACCAATGTATAAGGTTTCCTCCGGCTCTATGTTGTCTTTGTATTGATGACTTTGATTATCAGAAGATAAAGTCATTCTTTCAATAAACTTGACAGCCATATACTCGAAAAGGGAATCTTCATTGATATCAAAGAGATGAGCAATATTTACATCATTTACAGTCTGATTGCTACACTTTGGATCAGTCAACGGTTGACTTAGAGTTGCCAATATTGACAATCAATGGTGATTCTGGATTATTCGTACCAGCAAAAGTTTCTTCCTCAGACTCAGGAGAAGAAAGTACCATATTACAGGATTTAGTCTTTCTTCCCTTAGCCTTCTTCTTGTGAGGATTGTTACGAGGAATTTCAGAACCCAATCCAGCGGTAGAATTTTGATTTTGAATTTGTAAAGGAAGACGTATTCCTTTATCATGGTTCAAACCTTCCGCCTTTTGAAAATCATAACCCATCTTCTTCATGAGAAGGACGGATTGCTGACTATACAAATGGATAGGCAGTGAACTCTGAATAAGTATTCCAGCATAGGAAGAGGAAGGAACTTCTGCAACTACATGAGAATGAAGTGCAGGCGTCTCTGTAGTTAAAGGGGGAGCAAGATTCGGGACACGAGGAGAAATCCCTGTTGGAGCTTTTCCATAAGCAGCAAAGACTTGTTGTGCTCGATATAAAGGAATACTATTCATGGCGAACCACTGCTGATGAGTAAGCTTGAGCTTGGTAGGAGGAGGTAGACTCGGAGGACAGATGTTTAGTCCTTTCATTCTATCTTCAAGAGGAAGGCCATCCCATAGATGATCCAAGTCGTCAGGATCTGGAATAACATGAGAAATCATGTTACAGGTTTCGACTATCTTGCTTTTCTTGGACTTTGAAGTTTTACCTTCATTTTCCAACTCAGGCACTAAGTCGGGATGTACCCACATGATTTCACCACTCTTCAATGTGAGCGGCAGCAATCCTGTATTTTCTTTTCTGGTAGGCAAGATATTCAAAATCTTCATCGTCGCCTTCGGAATTGGGATAATTCCGTCTGGGATTTGCTGTGGAGGAAAATCCCCAAACTGAAGAGAAATCATATTGGTTGTCATCGTATGGTCATCATTGGTTAAAGCGATGGCACCACCATTTATCAGCTCTTGGATCTTGTTTTTCAAGACATAGCAAGCACTGGTAGGATGATTAATATATCTGTGATAGATACAATACTTGGGATTGTCGGTCAGATTCACCTCATTGGGCCTCTTTGGCTCTGGAATATGAAGTTTACCACTTTTTACCAGACATTGAAATATTCCTGGGATATCACTTTCGTCGAAGGAGTATTCTTCCTTTGGCCTGGAAGATTCCCGATTTCTCGGCATCGTTTTGTTTTTGGAAAGATTAACCATAAGGGTATCCTTTCCCTTCATATTACGATTGCCAGGATTATTGCCAGGACTATTTTTCTTCCCTTTGTCTTCTGAAGCGAAGATCATCTTGTGCTCTCGAGCCAACCTACCATTGGTCTCGGCAGAAGCTGCTGCTATGATGAACGAAGCCCAATCTGTGAATTGGGAACCTGTGAAGACAGCGATGGATGGTCGCAGATTCATCTTGTATGTGTCGATCAATGCTGAATCTGGCATTCCGGAAGGCATCTTTAGAGTGGCCTGTCGGAAACATTCGATGAACGTCCGAGTATCTTCTTTCTCCTTTTGTTTTATTTCTATTAAGGAAGACATGTTCATGTCCATACCTCCTTCATAGAAACGGGAGAGGAACATTGCTTTGAATTCGTCAAAAGACGAGATAGAGTTATCGGATAAGCTACGATACCAGTCATAAGCTGAACCCGTCAGGCACCCGATGAACACTCGAGTGAGAAGAGCATAATTTTTCTGCAAGTGCACAGTCATAATATCAAAATAATTGATATATTGACTGGGGGATGCTTTTCCATCGAACAAAACCATGGATTGTGGCTTGAACTTTGATGGAAAGGGTACATCATTCCAATGAGGGGGATAAGGTTGCTTAATCCCTAACCTCTGGAGCTGATCCTTGTGCCTCAAGACTTCAAACTGTGCGTTAAGTTCACGCGCTGCTTGAATGGCTTCACTGGTTTGAGGAAGCACATTTGACTGAGTAGTCGTTGGATGTACCATGACCTCCACTGGAGGTGGTACATCTTCTGGAATGATGGGATCTGGAGATGCAGAATTCTGATTAACAGCAGGTTCTTGAATATTCAAAGGTATTTCAGCCCCTTGACTATCTTGAGTCTGCGCTGCTACTGGTGCCGGTGTTACTATCGTCGGTTGAGCAGTTTGCTGGTTCAAAATTACCTGATGCATGTTTTGCATCATGTTAAGCATATCCTTCAGCGATTGTTCGACGGCAGTGAGACGTTGTTCTGTATTAACAGATGATGTCTCTGGTTCATCTCCAACAGTATAGGATTTAACCTCCCTTGAAGATACAGAAGGATTCGTATAGAAGTATGAATCCACACTATCGGTGTCAGACTCAAAAGATTGAGTACGTCCAGCTTCTGAGTCAGAAGTCTGCAATAGTCTTTGCCTTCTTGATCGAGTGTTTTGATATACTCCCTCAAAGGAATCAAGAAGCCTGTTGAACTGTTGTTGACTTGGAGTTTGGGACGTGTTCCGTCTTGGATGTCGTCCTCTGTTAGTATGAGATGCCATGTTGACTGATGCGTATGGCAACTCATGTTCTGGACCCTCAGCTTTATATGGAGGTGCATTAAGACTCAACCGATCAAAAACTGATCGTCTTGAAGCTGAACAACAACAGTTGATTACAACCTGGTGGTACTCACAGTGATATCTTCCTTGCGGGAATGTCACCGGAGATTGTCTATTCTTACGCTTTTGCATTAGCAATTCGCGTAAGTCAGGAGGAGTGGATGGAGTATTCTTCTTTATTACATTTGGGGTGGAAAAACGTATAGTTCCTTGTGTATAAAGAAGATTACTGGCTGCACTCGCAGAACCAAATTGTACATTTCTGCACTTTTGGAATTGTGTGCGTAAATCTTGAGATTTAGCACGCAAGACTCCATTTTCTTGGCGCGTAATTTGCAAATTTGGTACTTTGCGCCAATCAGTGTAAGAAGATTGTTGGTGTAGAACAGAAGTTTTACCAACAATATTTTTACGCTGCACACGTTTAGATGCATTCTCATTTGATATATGAATATCATTGTGAATTTCATCTACACTGTCACAGACAGGAGATTTATCTTCACGCATGGAACGTAAAATCTTATTATCTGCCACGTTACCAATGGAAGTTTTTGTTTTACGCGAGGAGCGTAATTTATTTGGGCCTACCACGTCACCGACGGGAGACTGATTTTTACACCCAGAAGCACAAGCTTTAGAGTCTGCCCCATTACGAATGGGAGTCTCATTCTTACGAACTGAGCGTAAAATTTGGTTCTTGCCCACTGAGCGTAAAACTTGATTTTTATGCGGTGGGTGTGAAACCTGGTTATCTTCACCGTTACAAACGGGAGACAAATCGTCACACCTCGAGTGCAACTTTGAAGTAGGGACTGCCTCATTATGGACGGGAGTCCCTACGATAAGAGTGGGAAGAACCCCCTTGTCATCAGAAGTAGCAGAGAGATCAGAAATCATTTTGGATTTAGGAATACAAACTTTTCGTGCTTTGCGAGACTTTTGAACATTGGAATGGCGAAAACCACCCCCAGTTCGGAGCATCTCTTCATAGGCAGTCTGGTCGAAGTGTACCACCAGAGTCTTCTTGGTCGAACCGACCGAAACATCATCATATTGAGCAATCACCTCCTCGTCAGAGGAGAAGGTCGTCCCCAGCAGAGTCGCCATTTTTGTTTCGATTAATAAAATGCCTTTCGGAGGAATTGGCTTTTGAAAATTAAACGAGAAAGAGTACAAGAAGTACAACTTTTTGATTCTGGGAAAGTATTGCTATGGAAGTCTGATTCGTAAATGATCACTTTGTTCCTTGGACCATATGATGATGATGAAGATCGCTGCTTGAAGTAGAACAACTTGGAAGAACTAATGCAACAGAAAGGTATCGACGCACTTGGGTACTGATGGCGAGGCCGAATGCTTTCCTGCTTTGCTTCACTCTGTTCTGGAAGAAAAGTTGAAGAAGAGTGCTCTAGAGGATCAAAATCTCGAAGCTCTATCTCTGTATTCTCTTCTGTCTCTCTGTTTTTGTCCTTGTTGTATGAGAAAAATGAGTCTTTTTATAGACTCGGGCTTCCGTGCGTAAAGGAGCACCAAAGTATGTCTTTACGCTCGATAACTGCCATCCACGATCAGAGTCATCCTCTGTATGTGCTGACACGTGTCCCATCATTTCAGTAAGAATAGGATGCACGTACACATGTTCCTCGAAATATGTGGCATGAAGACCACGTAGGCACACCACGTTCTGGATTGGCCAGAACAAATAGGGCGTAAAAAGATGAGCGTAAACTAGCTCTGTCATAGGTTTCCAGCATAAAGCGGTTGTATAACCTTGAGCATAAAATGGCTCAAATAAACTCCACGTACACATTGCTTTTTAATGAGCGTAAGGACTCATGTAAAACTCCGTGCGTAAAAGGAACCCTTCAGTGAGCGTAAAGTAGCTCGATCTCCATAAACGACAACAATGGTCTTTATATAAGACAAATTCCATTGAATTCTGTGGTAAATGCCATCATTGATATCTTCATGTCAAAATCTGCATTAAATGCAAGATTTGATAGCTTTTGTCCAGCGTGAAAGAGGCTGCTCTGTCTTTGGTGTAAAATCACCAGTATAGACTCCAGCGTAAAATGTGACTGGCCTTGACCTGGGCGTAAAGAGATTATCCGCTGCATTAGGTGTAAAGTAGACCACTTATGAATGAGATGACTCTGTCTTGGAAGCACTTTTTACGCTCCTACAACGTTCTCGATATGAATATGTCCAGGTAGAGGGGCTACCCCTTGCTGATCTCCACTAGTCCCTGCTCAACTGGATTCTTTCCAATGACGGCTTCTCTAATAGCCGAGAATGATGTGTCCCTAAAGGAAATGATACAAGGTATCAAAAGACAGGACGGGAAGGAATCGAGGATGATAATCAAGTTAGCAATCAAGGTGGGAGAAAGAGAAGACAAATCAGGTGATCAAGGGGAACATGTTTTGATTGAGACTCCTATAATAGTAACACCCCTCAAGTCTGAAAATCAGACCTGCATGGACCTCCAAAAAAACCTTCACTGTAAGTCCAAATTTGGACTTCCATAGGTCAAAATAGGATAAAACAAAATTCTATACAACATAGAACAACTAGATTTCGAAAACAAGTTTGATAGATCAAAACCATGAAAATCTGTAAAACCTTAGGTTTAGAAACTTAGATCTACACAAAACTAGCCATTAAAATCAAAAACTTGAAGAACTAAACTTGTAGAGAATGAAGATAACAATATAGAAAAATAATATTAAAGGAAAAAAAAATCAAAAAATGAGAATGCAGGAATCTCTCCATTTGGTGCGAGGTGTACTTCCCTAAAAGTTTTCTTGAGGAAAATAAATGAAAGAGTGAATGAGGAGAGAGGGTGAGGAAGAGAATATATATATATAGGGGTTGGGTTGACTCAAGGAAACCCTAATCTTAAGCATGCTTTAAACCATATGACTAATGACATGTCATGGAATTATAATGAATAATACTCAAAACTTACCCACAATTTGACCGCCTTTGGCCAACCTCTGCTACAATACTCCAAATTCTATTTGTCTCTGCCCCTGCTGGACTCTCTGTTGCTGCCTTCCCTGGCCCCGTTGTTGCAGCCTCTGCTGCCCTACCTGATGTTGTATTTGTCGGTACATCTGAGCCTACGTCAGTAATGGACGCTGGGCTGGTGGCCTTACTGCTAGTGCTGGCCCTTGATATGCTGCTACCTCTGGAGCTAGCAACGTCGGAAACTGTTGAGCTGGCCCTCCTGGCCTCTGTATTCGTGGGCATGTAGCTATACGATGGTCTGAACCTCCATACCTCAAGCACTACCCATTCGCTGACTGACACACTTCTCGAGTGTGCCCTCCCTTACCACAATAAGTGTAACCCATTTGTGCCTCCTAACGTTGTTGGTGTCTCGGTTGCTGCTGTCAAACTGGTGCAGTCATAACTATCGTGATTGGTTCTGCATCATGAATATAGACGCCAGGCGCTGGTGCTGACGTCCGAGGTACTGCTCTTCCTCCTTCCGCACTCTGCGTATGAGACCTCTTCTGGCCTCCAGTCCTTGCTGATAACCTTTGAATAGTAAGTTCGTGCCTTCGAGCCGCCATTAATACTGCATCGAATGTCTGGTAGTCGTGCCCCTCGACCAGCTGCATAATCTATAAGTGAAGTCCCTGCTGGCACCTCATTGCTCTCTGGCTCTGTAGCTACCATCGTAGGTACAAACCGACTCAATCTGCATAACTCCACTGCATAACCATCTACTATCCTACCAGCATGTTTATGGCTGATAAATCTCTGCTGAAGCTCATACCGAGCTACCACGCCAAAGTAATTTGCCTTGAATATGGTGTTAAAGCTATCCCAAGGAACATGACGCCTCATTCTAACCTCTTCTGATGTCCACCAATCGCGGGCCAGATCCTGAAGCAATAATCTGACTTGGTCAACCTTCTCTCCGGCTGGAACCTTTGCTGTTGAAGCCAAGCATCCGCTATAATGGCATCCTCCTTGCCATTAAAGTACCTTGGGTTAAGTCGACAAAACCTCCCTGACGCTCTTGAATCATTTCTGTTACTCCTTTCAAGAGCTAGATGTAACCATGATTCAGTAGCACATTTTGTTCTTGCTGCTGCGTCTGTTGTTACTGTTGGGCTACCGTCTGGTGTTGCTGGGTTTCCAATAAACCTCTGATAATCTACAATAGTGCCGGTGCGTCTAGTTCTACTGGTACTACCGACATCACTGGAGGGAAACCCCTGACCTCTGTGGCTCAACTGGCTAATGCTCGGTAACATTCTCGATGTGAATTTGTCCAGGTATAGGGGCTACCCCTTGCTGATCTCCAACTGGTCCCTGCTCAACTGGATTCTTTCCCATGTTGGCTCCTCCAATAGCCGAGAATGATGTGCCCCTAAAGGAAATGATACAAGGTATCAAAAGACAGGACGGAAAGGAATCTAGGATGATAATCAAGTTAGCAATCAAGGTGAGAGAAAGAGAAGACGAATCAAGAGATCAAGGAAAACATGTTTTGATTGAGACTCCTATAATAGTAACACCCCACAAGTCTGAAAATCAGACCTGCATGGGCCACCAATAAAACCTTCACTGTAAATCTAAATTTGGACTTCCATAGGTCAAAATGGGGTAGAACAAAATTCTCTACAACATAAAATAACTAGATTTCGAAAACAATTAAGTTTGATAGATAAAAACCATGAAAATCTATAAAACCCTAGTTTTAGAAACTTAGAACTACACAAAACTAGCCATTAAAATCAAAAACTCCATGAACTAAACTTGTAGAGAATGAAGAAAAGAACAATATAGATAAATAATATCAAAGAAAAAAAATCAAAAATGAGAATGCAAGAATCTCTCCATTTGGTGCATGGTGTACTTGCCTAAAAGTTTGCTTGAGAAAAATAAATGAAAGAGTGAATGAGGAGAGAGGGTGAGGAAGAGAATATATATAGGGGTTGGGTTGACTCAAAGAAACCCTAATCTTAATCATGTTCAAAAACATATAACTAATGACATGTTAAATGCTATACGATATGTCACGATCCGTACCCGCTTTTCGGATACGAAACGTGTCCAAGCCCAGCCTAAGCCGCAGTGTCGGCGGTAGTACGCTGTCTATACTCAAGTCACGGCAATCTAGAATCACGGAAAAACTATATCTCATCCACAGAATAATCGAATCAATCAAGATCAATGAAAAAGACACGAACTAAACAATAATGAATATAACTGAATATCGAGAATCACTGTCACATCCGGTGGATACAAATCCACTACCAGTAGACGAAAAAATAGAAAAATACATGAAATGAACCAACTGAGTACAACTTGCTAACTAAGTAACCACGACTGCAACGCACCGCTATCTGAAGCTAACTCAAATCTGCTCGCCTGCTCCTGACTCAAACTCGACTAACCTGAAGAGATCATCAGGTCCTCAGAGGACTAGCAAGATACATAAAAATGAGCCTTTCTAACAATTTATTATGCATGGAGAAAACACGGAATAAACAAGTAAAACTGAGCACTGAAATAAAGCACGAAACTATACACTGTCTACACATAAATGAACTGCTGAACGAGGACGATAGAACTCATGTCAAGGTGTCGATGGATAACCGAAATGAATACTCAAACCCTCGTCCCTAGTGTGGACTCGCAGGTTTGAACTACTAGCCCTCGCCCCTAGTGTGGACTCGCAGGCTAGCATCACCCTCGTCCCTAGTATGGACTCGCAGGCGTAAACCCTATACTACTAACCCTCGTCCCTAATGTGGACTCACAGGCTAGCATCTACTACTAACCCTCGTCCCTAATGTGGACTCGCAGGCTAGCATCACCCTCGTCCCTAGTGTGGACTCGTAGGCGTAAACCATATACTACTAACCCTCGTCCCTAATGTGGACTCGCAGGCTAGCATCTACTACTAACCTTCGTCCCTAATGTGGACTCGCAGGCTAGCATCACCCTCGTCCCTAGTGTGGACTCGCAGGTGTGGACCAATAACTACTAACCCTCGTCCCTATCGTGGACTCACAGGTTAGCTTCAAGGTTCAAGACACGGAGGCACGACTCAATCAAGGCACGACCAATAAGACCCTAGGCTAAACTGTGAACACGGTCTACAAATCAATGATACCAATATATGAACAGGATATGAAAGATACATATCAATAATATGAGAAAAATTGGATAATAAATAAAGACAGTGCATGTAAATAAAGCTGTGTAGAAAGGCAAGGTATACTTGCCTGGGGTCTCGATTGCTGGTATGGTTTACAATCTGTATTGTTGTCCAAGTAACCTGTTTTTAGATTTTACGGTGTCAATAATTAATTCAAAGTCAAGTATAATCTGTCTAATGGTCTTTTCTTCTGGCAATTTGGTTCTTATCTTAGATGGCTATGATACATTTACTTATATTCACCTGTACTATATATGGTTATTAGTGGTATCGAAATACCTTAACCCTGTTTAGGAATTTGTTAAGTGCACCAACCATTAATTACATTTGTTGCTTGCTTGTGTACGGAACATAGAGCTGACTCATGGGTGTAGATATATTAGCTTTCTCACGTGTTTATTGGAACTAACCTTATGTCTCTCGTATTTGGTACCAATTACCTACCCTTGTAACCAGTACCTGTTGCATATTGCATCGCTGCTTCCCACTTAATACTTTACACACACAAGTGTTTCCCTTACCAGCTTGCACTCTAACCCTCTTGGCACCTCTGACTAACTATTATTATGATACAATACTCATCTCGTATCCTAACTCTCTATATCCATTAATTCGAGGGCCTATTCCTACCATATGCAGGCAATGCTAGGAAGGTCTCTAATTGTTTATCTACTGATCATGGAAGCTTCAGTTGAGTGCACATGATCAGCATGACTATACAAGAACGAAGAAAGGGATCAATCTCTTATTTTATTAGAGAACTGTGGTTATATATACTACTGTCAATTGTCCTGCTTAGCCCTAGCAACTTGACAGCTCACAGCTACCTGTCAGCAGGACTTGCAACTTTAAGTACCTCTTGCTTCAATTAACTCCGATAAGAATTAGTAACAGATATGTTTGTTAAAACAAACAGCATAATCATATGTTAGAAGGCCCTCAAGCAACAAATAGATTCGCCGAGATAGCCCCGTGATGAACAACATACTTCTCAAGACGGCGCCTTGATAGAATGGTTGAGATAAGTCTACAAAAGAGGTTCCTGGAGAAGAGGAAAAAGGAACAAGGAGGCGGAAGTCCTTTACCAAGGCAAAGTCAATACTGACTGCATCTGCTGGTACAGACCTGGACATGGTCCTGTGGTGCATTCAGTTGCATCCAAGGACACTGACAGTAATTCGAACAGTCATGTATTGATTGAAGAAACATGATATTATGGAATAGATGTGAAACCAGTAGGTATTATCTCAAAAGTGGTTGGTATATCATATGCAATCAATTATTGGTCCAAAGACATAGGCTCAGATTAACAAGCCTACAATGTGCAAGGCATTAACAGGGTAACGAACGCAGACAAACTTCAACCATCAAGTATAATGTCTTTAGATGTGCCAACAACGGAAATGCTCCAGCTTTGAGCTATCCGAAACACTCGCTATATTGACTTTGACTAAACAGAAGGTTACACACATCTCCATGCCCACTTGTATCTTTACCAGTCAAGACTATCACTGAGGATTAAAGAGATTGCTTAAATCTCTCTCGGATTCAGTTCAGACCTCATATATCTATCGATATCAAATTACTGCATGCCCTTGAATAAGAAATCGTGGCACCACCTATTCGATTCACCTCTTTTCTAACTGAAATGACATGAAACTATTTAGCATCAATAAGTTAACATTGGATTTACAAGAACAGTACTTCAAAGATGTCAAGGTAATACTCTACTACTTTTTCCCCTTCGTTCAGGGATACAGAGAAAATAAAGGAAATCTCATAGCAATCCCTAATGGTAACCAGGAAAGTCTCTATCAGCATTAAGAATGAAAGTTCACAGATCATTCTCGATTTGATGAGAGGTAGAGGTTCAACACCTAAGCCAATACTCAGGTCTGTTGTAACTGGTACATGAAAGTACCTAATGTTTAACTGATACATGAGAGTATCAGTGTTAACTAATACTTGAGTTCTCTGTATTGCTGTGATAACCGAGACCAAATGAGTATGTATATCCTGTCATTTTCGACTTCACTGCCACACTTGCATTGACAAGTAGGCATGTTACCGGTTCTTGCCTATGCTCTGGACCCCTTTGGCTATCTAGGAAAATCCCAAACTCTGATACAAAGGGACACTTAGCCGAGATATAAACCCAGTCTTATGTTTCATAAATATATTGTTATGATAATTTGTATAACAGAACCTTTTGACACATGGAACAAGACTTAAAGGCAATCTATATGAATCTCAATATAGCAATCGAGATTTGTTGACGTTTAAATGATAAGCAAAGATTACTTCTTCCATCTTACAGGAAGATACAACATATACAGAGACAACAACCTGTAGTGTGTAAACTGTGAGTGTAGTAGGAAAAATGGTGCGGGTGTCTCTTGTGTGAACCAACATGGTGGTACGAAGTACTGGTGCAAGTCTCCCTACTGTGTTGGTGAACTGTTATATGATTTTGCTTCCAGTCAAGCCTGACATCAGTCTAACACAAGGACAGCCTTCCTAAGTCAAATAGAGGAAATCAAACATATCCCAAACCCTGTTACAATGGTACTAACTCGGATACTCTGGCATCCTAACTGACTCTTGACACCAAAACTTATGAACACGGATGATTTACTCCACAACTATATACCCCCTGTACATGTATATGAGTATAGTAATACTAATACACAAGGACCCACATGGGTAGGCTTCTTAGGACAGGGTCATACTACCTACCTATTGCCAGTAACTTACTCCTACCATGGGCACTCGCCTGCATCAGTTTGATGGGGGTATGTGATGCACATTGGTTCCACAGATACAGGGTACGATCCCCTACAATAGCTATATGCCGATACAAGGTACATGGTTGGGTCTTTATTGGATTTCTCGGTTGCCATTAGCTTGGGATACCTATGGTTTACAACCTGCAGTACTCATTATTATTCAATCACAGTTCATTTATTGCTCCTAGCCATTAATACAATCACTTGTGCTACAGAAATTATTTGATTGCGTTAGGGACTCGGATGATCTAATTACAGAGATAGGAAATACCTGTGCAAGGAGGTTCGAAGGCTCCTAGCCTGCTAATGCTGAAGTTGATCCCGACTTGAAGGGACACAGGGGCGGAAGAGAGAAGATTAGGTTTTCTTCCAATCCGATCAAAAATAGGGAACGACTGCTCTCATATATATAGATTTCAAATTCATCTCAAATCCGAATAGATTTGAGAAAGATCAATTTGAAATATGGTTGATGCTATCCTTACTGGACGAGTTTTCAACGGCCAGGGGAATTTAAATTTAAAAAAAAATATTCACTTTAGTCCCTGTTAAAAACCTTTATTACCTCCTGGTCCTTCTATTGATATTTCAAATAAAACAATTGTAAAGCATAACCAATCTATGAGACAAAATAATTAAATAGTAAAATTAAAAAAAAATAAGAGGATAAAATTGGTCAAGGGGTTGACAACTCTACCCCCCTTAAACAAATTTCGTCCTCGAAATTTAAATGAGTCATGATTACTAGAATGAATAGTCTGCTATCAATTTATTACGAATACTCGCAAGTCAAAAATAAAACATAGTATCTATGCCATTGCTATAATCTACTGAAATTTCCGCCATCTTAACTGTAACAAGGAAAACACTTTAGCCGTTGAAGAGAATTTCAAGCAGGATGCAAATCAAGGATTCAATGAAATCAAAGATTAAGGATTAACAAGGAGTCAAGGCATATGGATGAGATCCTAAGTGTCTAATCCTATTCGCAGGCTTACGACGGCACAGTGACGTAACCGAAGTGATTAACGTAGACCTGCATGGGCCACCAAAAAAACTTGTCACGATCCGCACCCGCTTTTCGGATACGAAACGTGTCCAAGCCTAGCCTACGCCGCAGTGTCGGGGTAGTACGTTGTCTATACTCAAGTTACGACAATCTAGAATCACGGAAAAAATATATCTCATCCACAGAATAATCGAATCAATCAAGATCATTGAAAAAGACACGAACTGAACAATAATGAATATAACTGAATATCGAGAATCACTGTCACGTCCGGTGGATACAAATCCACTACCAGTAGACGAAAAAAATAGGAAAATACATGAAATGAACCAACTGAGTACAACCTGCTAACCAAGTAACCACGACTGCAACGCACCGCTATCTGAAGCTAACTCAAATCCGCTCGCCTGCTCCTGACTCAAACTCGACTAACCTGAAGAGATCATCAGGTCCTCAGAGGACTAGCAAGATACATAAAAATGAGCCTTTCTAACAGTTTATTATGCATGGAGAAAACACAGAATAAACAAGTAAAACTGAGCACTGAAATAAAGCACGAAAATATACACTGTGAACTGCTGAACGAGGACGATATAACTCATGTCAAGGTGTCGACGGATAACCGAAACGAATACTCAAACCCTCGTCCCTAGTGTGGACTCGCAGGTTTGAACTACTAGCCCTCGCCCCTAGTGTGGACTCGCAGGCTAGCATCACCCTCGTCCCTAGTGTGGACTCGCAGGCGTAAACCCTATACTACTAACCCTCGTCCCTAATGTGGACTCACAGGCTAGCATCTACTACTAACCCTCGTCCCTAATGTGGACTCGCAGGCTAGCATCACCCTCGTACCTAGTGTGGACTCGCAGGCGTAAACCCTATACTACTAACCCTCGTCCCTAATGTGGACTCGCAGGCTAGCATCTACTACTAACCCTCGTCCCTAATGTGGACTCGCAGGCTAGCATCACCCTCGTCCCTAGTGTGGACTCGCAGGTGTGGACCAATAACTACTAACCCTCGTCCCTATCATGGACTCGCAGGTTAGCTTTAAGGTTCAAGACACGGAGGCACGACTCAATCAAGGCACGACCAATAAGACCCAAGGCTAAACTGTGAACACGGTCTACAAATCAATGATACCAATATATGAACATGATATGAAAGATACATATCAATAATATGAGAAAAACTGGTCAATAAATAAAGACAATGCATGTAAATAAAGCTGTGTAGAAAGGCAAGGTATACTTGCCTGGGGTCTCGATTGCTGGTATGGTTTACAATCCGTATTGTTGTCCAAGTAACCTGTTTTAGAGTTTACGGTGTCAATAATTAATTCAAAGTCAAGTATAATCTGTCTAATGGTCTTTTCTTCAGGCAATTTGGTTCTTATCTTAGATGGCTATGCTACATTTACTTATATTCACCTGTACTATATATGGTTATTAGTGGTATCGAAATACTTTAACCCTGTTTCGGAATTTGTTAAGTGCACCAACCATTAATTACATTTGTTGCTTGCTTGTGTACTGAACATAGAGCTGACTCATGGGTGTAGATATATTAGCTTTCTCACGTGTTTATTGGGAACTAACCTTATGTCTCTCGTATTTGGTACCAATTACCTACCCTTGTAACCAGTACCTGTTGCACATTGCATCGCTGCTTCCCACTTAATACTTTATACACACAAGTGTTTCCCTTACCAGCTTGCACTCTAACCCTCTTGGCACCTCTGACTAACTATTATTATGATACAATACTCATCTCGTATCCTAACTCTCTATATCCATTAATTCGAGGGCCTATTCCTACCATATACAGGCAATGCCAGGAAGGTCTCTAATTGTTTTTCTACTGATCATGGAAGCTTCAGTTGAGTGCACATGATCAGCGTGACTATACAAGAACGAAGAAAGGGATCAATCTCTTATTTTATTAGAGAACTGTGGTTATATATACTACTGTCAATTGTCCTGCTTAGCCCCAGCAACTTGACAGCTCACAGCTACCTGTCAGCAGGACTTGCAGCTTTAAGTACCTCTTTCTTCAATTAACTCCGATAAGAATTAGTAACAGATATGTTTGTTAAAACAAACAGCATAATCATATGTTAGAAGGCCCTCAAGCAACAAATAGATTCTCCGAGATAGCCCCGTGATGAACAACATACTTCTCAAGACGGCGCCTTGATAGAATGGATGAGATAAGTCTACAAAAGAGGTTCCTGGAGAAGAGAAAAAAGGAACAAGGAGGCGGAAGTCCTTTACCAAGGCAAAGTCAATACTGACTGCATCTGCTGGTACAGACCTGGACATGGTCCTGTGGTGCATTCAGTTGCATCCAAGGACACTGACAGTAATTCGAACAGTCATGTATTGATTGAAGAAACATGATATTGTGGAATAGATGTGAAACCAGTGGGTATTATCTCAAAAGTGGTTAGTATATCATATGCAATCAATTATTGGTCCAAAGACATAGGCTCAGATTAACAAGCCTGCAATGTGCAAGGCATTAACAGGGTAACGAACGCAGACAAACTTCAACCATCAAGTATAATGTCTTTAGATGTGCCAACAACGGAAATGCTCCAGCTTTGAGCTATCCGAAACACTCGCTATATTGACTTTGACTAAATAGAAGGTTACACACTTCTCCATGCCCACTTGTATCTTCACCAGTCAAGACTATCACTGAGGATTAAAGAGATTGCTTGAATCTCTCTCGGATTCAGTTCAGACCTCATATATCTATCCATATCAAATTACTGCATGCCCTTGAATAAGAAATCGTGGTTTCACCACCTATTCGATTCACCTCTTTTCTAACTGAAATGACATGAAACTATTTAGCATCAATAAGTTAACATTGGATCTACAAGAACAATACTTCAAAGATGTCAAGGTAATACTCTACTACTTTTCTCCCTTCGTTCAGGGATACAGAGAAAACAAGGGAAATCTCATAGCAATCCCTAATAGTAACTAGGAAAGTCTATATCAGCATCAAGAATGAAAGTTCACAGATCATTCTCGATTTGATGAGAGGTAGAGGTTCAACACCTAAGCCAATACTCAGGTCTGTTGTAACTGGTACATGAAAGTACCTAATGTTTAACTGATACATGAGAGTATCAGTGTTAACTAATACTTGAGTTCTCTGTATTGCTGTGATAACCGAGACCAAATGAGTATGTATATCCTGTCATTCTCGACTTCACTGCCACACTTGCATTGACAAGTAGGCATGTTACCGGTTCTTGCCTATGCTCCGGTACCCCTTTGGCTATCTATAAAAATCCCAAACTCTGATACAAAGGGACACTTAGCCGAGATATAAACCCAGTCTTATGTTTCATAAATATATTGTTATGATAATTTGTATAACAGAACCTTTTGACACATGGAACAAGACTTAAAGGCAATCTATATGAATCTCAATATAGCAATCGAGATTTGTTGACGTTTAAATGATAAGCAAAGATTACTTCTTTCATCTTACAGGAAGATACAACATATACAGAGACAACAACCTGTAGTGTGTAAACTGTGAGTGTAGTAGGAAAAATGGTGCGGGTGTCTCTTGTGTGAACCAACATGGTGGTACGAAGTACTGGTGCAAGTCTCCCTACTGTGTTGGTGAACTGTTATATGATTTTGCTTCCAGTCAAGCCTGACATCAGTCTAACACAAGGACAGCCTTCCTAAGTCAAATAGAGGAAATCAAACATATCCCAAACCCTATTACAATGGTACTAACTCGGATACTCTGGCATCCTAACTGACTCTTGACACCAAAACTTATGAACACGGATGATTTACTCCACAACTATATACCCCCTGTACATGTATATGAGTATAGTAATACTAATACACAAGGACCCACATGGGTAGGCTTCTTAGGACAGGGTCATAAGCTACCTACCTATTGCCAGTAACTTACTCCTACCATGGGCACTCGCCTGCATCAGTTTGATGGGGTATATGATGCACATTGGTTCCACAGATACAGGGTATGATCCCCTACAATAGCTATATGCCGATACAAGGTACATGGTTGGGTCTTTATTGGATTTCTCGGTTGCCATTAGCTTGGGATACCTATGGTTTACAACCTGCAGTACTCATTATTATTCAATCACAGTTCATTTATTGCTCCTAGCCATTAATACAATCACTTGTGCTATAGAAATTATTTGATTACGTTAGGGACTCGGATGATCTAATTACAGAGATAGGAAATACCTGTGCAAGGAGGTTCGAAGGCTCCTAGCCTGCTAATGCTGAAGTTGATCCCGACTTGAAGGGACACAGGGGCGGCAGAGAGAAGATTAGGTTTTCTTCCAATCCGATCAAAAATAGGGAACGGCTGCTCTCATATATATAGATTTCAAATTCATCTCAAATCCGAATAGATTTGAGAAAGATCAATTTGAAATATGGTTGATGCTATCCTTACTGGACGAGTTTTCAACGGCCAGGGGAATTTAAATTTAAAAAAAATATTCACTTTAGTCCCTGTCAAAAACCTTTATTACCTCCTGGTCCTTCTATTGATATTTCAAATAAACAATTGTAAAGCATAACCAATCTATGAGACAAAATAATTAAATAGTAAAATTAAAAAAAATAAGAGGATAAAATTGGTCAAGGGGTTGACACGATACAACTAATTAAATCAATTAATTAAATAAAATCCTAACCACAATACGGTCCAGAAATTCGATCATCAAAATAGTGAACCATGCCTACAACCAGACAAAGACAACGGGTGGCACACTAATTCGCGACGAGATAATGTTCCATGTCATGGTCAATTACAAATACATGATACATACAATCAAGATACATGTGCCAGATACCATATACAGAAAAATGAAAAATTTACGTATTCCGGGAACGGGGAGTGACACTTATAATTTTTGAATATCCTAGAGGATATATCTTTTATTAGCATACGACTATTAATTTTTCTAAATTAATTTGATGTCTTACTGCTTGTTACCACCTTCTCAACAATTGGTAGTTCTCTTTTTCTATCCAATTTTGATTCTATCCTTAACCAAGCCTTGATTTTGACTAACCCTTTTGACTATAATTGTGGATTATATTTTTAGTCGTGCCTAGTCGTATCCTTTGAAATTTTGAGGACAAATTTTTTCTAAGGTGGGTAGATTTGTAAGCGCACTTTCCGAGTTTTTTATTTGATTATGATTAACTTTTATGGTCATTAGTGTTTATGCCTAAGCCCATAGGTGATTTAGGACCATCTTATAGTCATATTTCCTCTAGGGGCGTTGTAGAAAATATCTACAAACATTGTCGAATGATGAAACAAGCATCACCAACATGTCCAGAATGGTCAAATCAGCTAGGATAGCCTATCCATAAGTCTAATTTGGACACCGGGGCAAAAAAAATTGGGTCAAAACGGTGTCCGTGTCAAACCCGCTTTACACCGAAAAACGTGCAAGAATAATAGTCCACTAAACCTAATAAATTTATTTCACAAATCAAGAATGACGATACGAATCCAACGGTATATCCGAAATTGGATTCTGTTGACCCGATCTCAAATTGGTCCGTTGACCAGGACATTGAAATTTCGATTTGCACGAAAAAGCGTGTCGGAGCCAATGTCCTCAAAACTCAGCAAATTATATGTCAACGAGTCTAGAATGACAATACGAACTCAACAGTATATTTGGAATTGGATTCCGATGAGCCGATCTCAAAATGACCGTTGACCCGGATATTGATATCCGACTTGCACCAAAATACGTGCCAGAACCAATATCCACTAAAACCTAGCAAATTATATGTCAACGAGTCCAGAATGATGATACGAACTCAACGACATATCCAAAATTGGATTCCGATGAGCCGACGTCAGAAAGTCCTGTTACCCGGACTATGGGGCCCGCTTTGTACCGAAATGCGTGCCAGGGCCCACGTCTTCCAAATCTAACGAACTTTATATGAAAACATGCCAGAACGATGCCACGAGTCTATTGGTGGAGTCAGAAATTGAATCCGGAGTCCCGAGTTCAAAAATGGAATTTTATAACTTGAATAATGAATTCGGACGGCCAACTTTGGCATCGAATTCAACCAATCAAACGTGCTCACAATGAAACAAAACTGGAGGGATAGAAAGAGGGTTATACCAGCTTCGCATAGGAAACAGTGGCACCAGACAAAGTTGTGATAGAGGAGATACGAACCGACAAAGTTAGCTCCACAAAACTGTCCAAAAATAATATAATTTAAATGGTCAATTTGGTGGCCGTTTTGATGTATCAAACGATAAAATTAACGGACAAAAATTGAGGGAAGTGAAGATGGATATACCGAGATTGTGATGGAGTGAAGAAATCGCCGATCCAACGGTCAGATTTCTTGAAAAATGTGCACAAATTCGCTGCGATGGAACGCTATTTCCGGATCCATTCGAGCTCGCGCCGACGGGAACCCGTACCAAACACACTAATCGGGTGTTTCTCATGCCGGGGACAAGGACTCGCCACGGGGGCCTGTCCGGAGGTTCACCGGAGGGAGTGCGGCCGGCTGCTGCTGCTGTGTTGCGCTGCTGCGCTATTGCTGGCCGCACGGGGCACGGCGGCAGCGAGCGGCGCAGCCCGACGGCGGTGAGCAGCACGTGGGGTGGCGGAGTGGGCTTGCTGTCACGACCCGTACCCGCTTTTCGGATACGAGACATGTCCAAGCCAGCCTACGCGCAGTGTCGGTGGTAGAACGCTGTATAGCCACAATGCTCAAAATCACAAATAATGCTCATTCAAAAAATTAATTTAATTTACAATATTCATAAATTTTATATTTGTAGAAAAATATAAACTCTCACAAATATTGAAATGATCACAACTCATCTATCATGCTAATCTCTAGGTTTTTGTCACCAAGTACACCCATAACTCCCAACCCTAAGTGACGCCACAGCTAACCTGAAAAATGTTGGTTTCTAGTCAGGAATGGAACGAGTACAATTCACTGAATGCAGTTCAATAAATAAAATGACTATACCACAGAGGTTAGATATCAATTATATGTTTTTAAAATAAACAGAAAAGATGTGAGAACAAGACAGAAAAATCAATTAATAAAAAACAAAATATCTTCCCAACTGTTAGAAGTACCTTTGATATGTGATCAGTCTGGGACACTATACCGCGAGGTCTACGAGGTCTACTTGCATGAAATAAACAATGCATACGAGGTCTACTTGCAGAAAAATAAACAATGTCTACGAGTGTAGAAGCATAAAAAAAACAAAGAAAAGCCCATGCGGCTCCGACAGAAGAAGCCTCATGCGGCTCAGAAATCCATTAGAAACTCATGCGGTTCAAAGTCCTTTAGAGCCTCATGCGGCTCGGATAGCTCCATGCGGCTCAGAAAGGAGCCACGTGGCCCTAAACAGTTTCCTCTAGAGCTGGCCATAAAGCAATGTCGTATTAAATGCCCTGACGGCAGCTCTGACAATGACAGTCCTGACAAGTGACAGCTCTGACATAAAGTCAAATAATGACTCTGACATGATGGCGTGTTCCTAGGGAAACAAAAAAAATCTTCTTACAGCTGGCACGATCCACCGACCTCGAAGCTCCCAATGCGGCTGCCACGCTCATGCGGCTGCCACCCCTATGCGGCTGCCACTCTCATGCGGCTGCCTCCTTCATGCGGCTGCCACCCCTATGCGGCTGCCACTCTCATGCGGTTGCCTCCTTCAGGCGGCTGCCATTCCTATGCGGCTGCCATCTTCATGCGGCTGCCATCTTCATGCGGCCGCCTCCTTCATGCGGCTGTCATCTTCATGCGGTTGTCCATCCTTATGTGGCCACCACCTTCATGCGGCTGCTACCTTCATGCAACTAGGATTATGGAGGGGCCACCCGTATACGAGACCGCACTCATGCGACTCTACTAGATGAGACACGTGGCGGTCCTCACAACAGTTACCAGGATTAAATCAGATCAGACAAATTGAACACGTGGCGGGAGATCCGAGCTTGGCATAACAAATCATGAATATTCTTAGTAATCAACATTAATTGCCCATAGGGATTTGGTGCAATCCACATTAATTGCCCAGATTCGTTATATTCAGGATTAACGGCCCAGATTGATTAATGTCCAAGCCGTCGACTTTTCGAGTGGAGGCAATCATTGCAAACCCTAATGATGACCCCACTCCTATAAATAGCAAGGTGCGGTTCCCTTGCGAAGCAGGACATTCTCTTATAAAAAAATACACAGAGAGCAACAAAGTGGCCATTCCTTTGCAAAATAGAGAAAGAGCACTCCAGAGATCCAACAATAGAGAGCACAGAGGAGTCTCTCCCACACGTCCGAGAGCGTTCTTCACCGGAGCCAAGGCTACGTCGATCGTCCAAGGAGCAAGGCAGAGCTGTCATCGCTTTTCGAGCCTCTACCGTCACCCCCTAGAATCTAAAATAAACAATCATACTTAGATTGTTGTACCTAGGTTTTCGTCCCTAGGCTTTCTTTGTACGAGCGAGTTTGTATTGTGAGTCGAAGTTCAGTCCTCCTATAATTGTTCTATACTTTTACAATTAATGGCAAACACGATGGCGAATCTGCTGGGGACAAACTTCTCCACGGCTGAGGAGTTGATGACGCAATCGGACGCAACCAAACTTGGCTCTACTCAACAGATGCTGGTCGCCCGGTTCGACCAACAGGCATTTAAAGTAATGCTCTCCGATGGAAGCGCTGGCCCGGTCCAGAAGCGAGCCCGCACAAAGAAGGCTGCAAAGAGTGGAGGCCCAAATCATTTGCTCCTCCACAAGCTCTCGAAGAGACGCTCTCTGTTGCTCAAGACGGCGGGAAAGACTCTCCTACGGCCCCACTTCAGACCAAAGAGGACTCTGATGTCCCCAAGTCCGGCAGAAAAAATACTATGATGCTGGACTTGCAGGGGTAAAGAGGAACTCTATACGATCCAAGCCGTATAAGGGCGCCAGCCGCATGAAGAAAGCTCATGCGGCCACATCTGCCAACCGCATGAAGGAGGCTCATGCGGTCACATCCGCCAGCCGCATAAAGAAGACTCATGCGGCCATAAAAGTCAACCGCATGTAGAAAGCCTATGCGGCCAAAACTGCCAGTCGCATGCAGGCAGCCTGTACGATCATAACTTCCAGCCGTATCCTGAGGATTCATGCAGCCACCACTTCTAGCCGCATACAGAAGGTTCATACGGCCACAAATGACCGCCGTATGCAGACAGCCTATACGGCCACCGATCGCAGCCGCATACCATCTGTCCCATGCGGCTCACGGTCTGTCTTTGACTGCCTCTCATGCGGTCCTGATCTTGGAGGCTCTCTGGAGGATATGCCAGACTCTGTGATGTCTAATTTGGACTCTTCCTATTATGCACTCTCGGGTGCTAAAGGAAAGAAGTCTAGGACGGTGCGGGCTCGTCGAGCTCAATCAGCTGTCCCAACTTCTGACTATCAGGGCGTCCCGCTTACCATTACGCGGGCCCTGATGGAAAGTTTTACAAAACTATCGTGTGCAGCCCGCAGCGGCCAACAGACGGGATAGTTATCAAGCATCTTCCAACAACGATCAGGGGCAAGTACTCATACTACCCCCACGACAGGGAGCAGACGGGATGCCAACACACTCGTGTGCTCAGGATCCTCGGGCCCACAAAACGAGTGACTTACGTGATGTGATTCTTCACAAACGTAAGAAAAGAGACGAAAGCTTGGTGTACAGAGAACCCTTGCATAGACACTACTGCACCCAAGTCATCGTCAACTGCTGCTGCAACAAGTCGACAGTACAAGAAGACCGACGATCTCTTTCAACGACCGTAAACCCAAGCTCAGAGGATGAGGCATCTCGTCGCCTCCTTTCGTTCTGCTTGTAGATCCCTGGCAGCGGGAGAGGAAAGAAAAAAATGTTTCCAGCTCAAGAATCTCAATCGGTGTAACCAAGAAAATTTCTTCTAAACGGTTGTCTACCACCGTTACAGGAGAAGTTTCCAAGGTACCCGCTCGAAGACGAAATCTGCCACACTTGGAGATTCGTCGTCCGGGGGTAGTAATCCTCTGAACACCCACGACAATCCAGTGTTCAAGAAGATAATACAGGGGAAACGGTGCCCCCAACGGACGCAGAAGGTTCCGACGTCCCTGAGGACATCCACAACTCTCAAGACGAGGCAAGCTCTGAAGCTGGGGGTACCACTCCTTCTGAGTCCGAACCAGAGGAGAACATTCCCACATACCCGACGACTTCTCTGTACAAAGGTATGACTCGGAGGGCACGTCCTCCACAGTTCCTTCCATCTCTCCTCATGTGAGGAGGGTGTTCATGACGGACAACAACCAAGATGGTCCAGTGGTCGCCAACGCATCAACGCTCTGGAAGCCATACTTCTTACTTTGGTCAAATTCGTGGACGAGATCAAAGCAGCTCTTCCAACTCTGCAAAGAAGGACGCATGGCCAAACAAACTTGGGACCCGCAGTCAATGCGGACTCGAACTCAGCTGTACCAAACCCGGATGATAATCCTCCTGAAATATCGGCTCCCACCACTGCAGACGAAGCCAGGGAAGTAAAATGAGAGGTCCAAGAGCTCCGAGCCATGTTTCACGCCCGAGAAACCTGCTCAGGAGGATACGACAACCGTTTCCCGCCGCATGGAGAGATGCTCCATTCCCTCCAAGATATAAACTATTCAACATCAACCCATACGACGAAAAGACATCTATAACCAGGTACATCACCTACTTCGAAGTCACTACCGATCATGTACCTCATGAAGACGCCATCCTTTCGCGGTTGTTCATTGGAGCATTGAAAGAGGTCGCTTTCGACTGGTACCGCAACTTGCCAGATAACTGCATCCATTCTTTCGTCGACTTCAAACGTCTGTTCCTGGAAAGGTTCTACGAGGTAGGACAAGACGTGATAATGTCCACCCTCATGGACGTTGTTCAGGGAGAAAAAAAGCTAACAAAAAACTATATCGAGCGGTTTCGCCAAACCGTGATGAAGCTACCTTCCGGTAACCCTAATTCCTCTTTAATTGAAATTTGCCAAAAGAGGATGCTTCCCACAATCAGTCTCTGGATGGATGAAAGTCAGTTTAAGGACTGGAAGATGTTCATCATCAGTGCCACTAGTGCAGAGTTGAAGAAAACTCGCCAATTGGGACTGCATATCTCGGAGGGAGAAGATAAGGGTAAACGCCCTAATGCCAACAACAACAACGGCGACAACCTCTCCAACAACCGAGACAATAAGGGCAAGCAGGCTATGGTGGCCGATACAGCCCAGAAGCCTGAACCAAAGACAGTAGAGAAGCAGTGGCCTCAGATGACTTACTCCTTCGAGGATGGTCACGTCAAGCCCATCTTGGATATGCTCATACAAGGGGGTCGAATTCATCTCCCTCCTCCGAGGCGTGAACCTCGTCCTGCAGAAATGGAAAGCCCCAAGTGCTGCCACTTCCATCACTATGTCCACCATGCCACGCAAGACTGCTACCAACTGAAGCGATATATCCAACATCTCATCGATTCTAAGGCCCTGGCCATTGATTTCGAAGAAGTGACCGTGGCAGCCAAAATGGTGTCAGTACAATTCGACAGCTTTTTCCTATAAAGACTCAAGATGGAGTAATACCCATCCCCAAAGCAAAGATGGAGGTTACTAACCTTCCACCTCCTCGAGACCAGAATGTTGGTCTAGTGCCCCTTACCACATCACGAGGGGAGATCATGTGGGTTCATCCAGACTTGGTACCTGAGATGATTCAGTCCGTACCACCCTCCGCCAGCAAGAAGAAGAGTGGGAAGGCCAAATCATGCTACACAATCTCGGCGGAGGTTGAAGAAGCTACAACTGTTATTACCCGATCCGATGCACAAACTCAACCTATACCGGGTAACTCGGCTGAAGATCATCAGCCGGCTGTAGGAGCGTAAAAAGTCCTTCACAGAAAGAGCCAAAGTGATAGATCATTCTACTCAAAGTTGATCTACTTTACACACAAAGAGGCTAGTATCTTTACGTACAAGACAAGGCTAATCGATTATTACGCCTAAAGCAGGTTGATCACTTTACGCTCGGGTCAACACCCATCATTTTACACCCAGGGCAAGCTAGCCACTTTTACGCTGGACAAAGCTGTCAAGTCTTGCATTTAATGCAAACTCTGACATGAAGATATTAATGATATATCACAGAATTCAAAGGGATTTGTCTTATACAGAGACCAATGTTGTCGTTTAGTATGTGGATTGAGCTACTTTACGCTCACACTAAGGCTTCTTTTACGCGCGAAGGCTATACGAGTTTCTACGCTCAACAGCTGACGTGTGCGTAAAGTCTATTTGAGCTATTTTTACGCTCAAGGTTATTTAACAACTACTTTACGCGGGAAGTCTATGTCAAGGCTATTTTACGCCTAATCTACTGCTTTACGCTCAGAGTACATTGGGGCTATTTTTACGCCCTATTCTCCTCTACCAGTTTGGAACGTGGTTTGCCTACATGGCTTTCAGGCCATTCTTCTCGAAGAACGTGTATACATGTATCCTATTTCTACTGAAATGATGGAATACGTGTCAATATGCAGAGGATGGCTTCGATCGTGGGTGACAGTTGTTAGCGTAAAGATGGAACTTTTGCTGAGCTTTTACGCACCAGAGCCCAAGTCTATAAATAGACTTATTTTTCTTATACAACACACACATAGAGACAGGAGAGAATATAGAGATCAGAACTTCGAGGTTTTGATTCTCCAGAGCATTCTTCTTTAACCTTTCTTTCAGAACAGAGTGAAGCAAAGCAGGAAAGCATTCGGCCTCGCCATCAGTGCCCAAGTGCGTCGATACATTTCTGGTGACTTAGTTCTTCCAGTATATGGTCCAAGGAACAAAGTGATCATTTGCAGATCAGACTTCTATAGCAATACTTTTCCAGAATCAAATTTGTACTTCTTGTACTTTTTCTCGTTTTATTTTCAAAAGCCAATTTTTCTTTGGCATTTTTGTTAAGTGAAACAAAATGGCGACTCTAGGGAAGACCTTCTCCTCTGACGAGGAGGCAATTGCTCAATATGATGATGTTTCGGTCGGTTCAACCAAGAAGACTCTGGTTGTGCACTTTGACCGGACTGCCTATGAAGAAATGCTCTGAACTGGGGGTGGTTCTCGCCACTCCAATGTTCAAAAGTCTCACAAAGTACGAAAAGTTTGGATTTCTAAATCCAAAGTGGCTTCTGATCTCTCTGTTACTTCTGATGACAAGGGAATTCTTTCCACTCCTGTCGTAGGGGCTCCCATTCGTAACGAGGCAGTCCTTACTTCAGAGTTGCACTCAAAGTGTGACGATTTATCTCCCGTTTGTAACTGTAGAAGCATGGAAAATATTACTTTTAGTCCCACATCGAAAAGGAGAAGAAGAAAGGGCTCACTCCATTATATAAATAGAGCCCCCTTTCTTCCTTTGAAAAGGGCACCAACTTCTCTTCCCTCATTCCAAACTTTGACACTTCCTATTGCGCACCTTCGGGTGCTAAGTAGAAGAAGTCTAGGGCAGCGCGGGCTCATCGGGCTCAGTCAGCTGTCCCAACCTCTGACCATCAAGAGCGTCCCGCTAAGTGGGCCTCTGATGGAAAGTTGTACAGAGCCGCTCGTGTCCAGCCCCCGGCGGCAAACGGACAGAGTGGTTCTCAAGAGTCTCCCAACAAAGATCGAGGGCAAGTGTTTCTATTAGCCCCACATCAGGGAGCAAACATGATACCTACGCACTCGTGTGTTCGGGATACCCGGGCCCACAAAGCAAGTGCGCGGGCGGATCGAGACATTCCTCATGCGAGTCATGAGACGTCCTTTATGCGGCTCGGTCATGAGACATTCCTCATGCGGCTCGGTCATGAGACGTCCTTCATGCGGCTCGGTCATGAGACATTCCTCATGCGGCTCGGTCATGAGACGTCCTTCATGCGGCTCGGTCATGAGACATTCCTCACGCGGCTCGGTCATGAGACGTCTTTCATGCGGCTCGGTCATGAGACGTCCTTCATGCGGCTCGGTCATGAAACGTTCTTCATGCGGCACAGAACCCAGGAAGCTTTATGCGGCTCAAAATCAGACGAGCTTCATGCGGCTCAGGAGTCCCATGCGGCTCAAACACATAGGCAACTCGAGTAAACTCCATGCGGCTCAGAGAGAGAGGCCACGTGGCATTCAAAACAGCTGTGCTCAACGTCTGGACGTATTTAATGTTCTGACGGCTGACAGCTGACAGATGACAGATCTGACATAAAGTTGTCATAATGACTGACACGAAAAGCAGAATTTTCCTAGGAAATAAGAAAAATCTTTACCAATACGGCGCTGTCTACCAAGCTTCGAGGCAGGTCCATGCAGCCAGACTAGACGAGTTCATGCGGCCAGTACAAAGAAATCTATGCGGTTCAAACCATGAAGGCCCCCATGCGGCTCGGCCATGAAGAAATCCATGCGGCTCGTCCATGAAGACTCTCGTGCGGCTCGGCCATGAAGACCCCCATGCGGCTCGGTCATGAACATATTCATGCGGCTCGGTCATGACAATCTTCGTGCGGTTCGAGTGTAGAGACTATTCATGCGGCTCGGTCATGAAATCTTCCATGCGGCTCGGTCATGACGACCTTCATGCGGCCCAAATATGAACACCCCTCATGCGGCTCAATAATGATGACAGGACACGTGTCCTAAAGATAATCAAATCTTGGATCAGATCCCTATAATCTGGGACACGTGGCAGGAGAATAAATCAAATTTAATCGCAGACATCAGAAGATTATTATGAGGAAGATTTATTCCAATCAGCATTAATTGCTGATGAGATTTGGTGTAATCTACACTCAATGGTCCAGATTCGTCACAATCAAAATGAATGGCCTAGATTGACCAATCCACAGGCCACCGCCATCTCCAAGAGGCAATCATTACAAACCCTAATGATGCCCCCACTATTATAAATAGCAAGGTGCCATTCCCTTGCAAAATATACATGGTCAGAGAGGAGATATATAGAGAGAGACCCCCCTAATAATCAGAGAGAAAATACACACAGAGAGAGAAAAGCCAGGAGAGCAACAGAGGAGCAAAAAGAGCATTTCTTCGTCAACGCTAACCATCTTTTCATAAGGAGCCAAGGCTGCATACCGATCGTCTAAGGAGTAAGGCAGGGCTGCCGTCGCCTTCCCGAACCTCTATCGTCACCCCCAGAATCTAAAATAAACAATTGTACTTAGATTGCTGTACCTAGGCTTTCATCCCTAGGCTTTCTTTGTACAAGCGAGTTTGTATTGCGAGTCTAAGTTCAGTCCTCTGATAATTGTTCTGTACTTTTTACAATCAATGGCAAACACGATGGCGACTCTGCTGGGGACAAACTTCTCCACGGCTGAGGAGTTGGTTACGCAATCGGATGCAGCCAAACTTGGCTCCACGCAACAAAAGATGGTCGTCCGCTTCGACCAACAAGCATTTGAAGAGATGCTCTCCGATGGAAGCGCTGGCCCGGTCCAGAAGCGCACCCGTACGACAAAAGCTCGCAGAGAGTGGAGGCCAAAATTATTTGCTCCTTCCCAAGCCCCCGACGGGATACCCTCTATTGCTCAAGACGGCGAGAAGGATTCTTTTGCGGCCCCATTTCAGACCGTAGACAACTCTGCTGTCCCCAAGTCCGGCCGAAGAAAATACTATGATGCTGGACTTGCAGGGGCAAAGAGGAACTCTACGCGAACTGAGCCGCATAGGGGTGCTAGCCGTATGAAAAAAATCATGCGATCACATCTGTCAGCCGCATGGTTTATGCAGCTACAGTCGCCAAGCATATGGATGAAACACATGAGGCTACAGGAGTTAATCGCTTGCAGAAAACCCATGCGGCCACAATCACCAACCGCATGTGGCCAGCCTGCACGATCATGACTCCTAGTCGCTCAAAAACAACTCATTCAACAGCAGAAGACAACCGCATGCAGACAGCCTGCACGGTACCTAACTCTAGCTGCATAGCGTCCGTTTCACGCTTCTCTCGATCAGTCTTCGACCGTCTCTCATACGGTCCCGACCCTGATGATTCTCTGGATGATAAGCCAGACTCTGTGGCACCCAACTTGGACTCCTCCTATTACGCACCCACAAGTGCTATAAGGAGGAAGTCTAGGGCAGCGCGGGCTCATCAAGCCCAGTCAGCTGTTCCAACCTCTGACTATCGGGGCGTCCCGTTGACTATCACATGGGCCTCGGATGGAAAGTTGTATACAACTACTCAAGTCCAGCCCCCGGCGGCAAACAGACATAGTGGTTCCTCTGACCTGCGGGAGACGATCCTCCACAAACGCAAGGAAAGAAAAGGAGTGTCGGTGTGCAAAGAGTCCTCGCTTAGACATCGCTGTACCCAAATCATCGTCAATTGCTGCTGCAACAATGCGACAATGACGGAAGATCGGCCATCCGTCTTCCAAAGGCTACAGCACCCGAACTCAGAAGATGAGGCACCTCCTGTTGTCTCCTGCAATCGCTCAAAAAGTCCCCGCCGAAGAGAGAAGAAAAAAGACGAGTATCTCCAGTCCCAAGATATCAACCACTACAGCTAAGAAAATATCGTCTAAAGGTTACTGGTGTATTCCAGCACACCCGTTCAAAGACAAAATTTACCACAATGGGAGATTCATCATCCACATCATTGGGGGTTGAGGGAACTACGGGTAGCACTCCTCCGAACATCCACAACAACCCGATGTTTTAAGGAGCCGAGCCCGCACAAATGACTCTTCCATCAGGAGCAACAAACGCTGATGTCCCCGAGGACATCCAAGACGAAGCAAGCTCTGAAGCTGGGAGTGCTGCTCCCTCCGAGTCTGAACCAGAAGACAATATTCCCACATATCCCGATGACTTCTCGGTGCATGGGTACGACTCGGAGGGCACATCCTCTACCGTTCCTTCCATCACTCCTCACGTAAGAAAGGTATTCATAACGGACATCAATCAAAGTGGTTCCAGCGAACGCCAGCACATTGACAGTCTCGAAGCCATATTACTTGCTTTGGTCAAGTCTGTAGACGAGATTAAAGCGGCCCTGCCCACTCTACAAAGAGGAGCGCCTGGTCAAACGAGCACGGGCCCCACGGTCAATATAGATTCGAACTCAGCGGCACCAAACCTGGGCAACAATCCTCCCGAAATAATAGCCCCTGCCGCGACAGATGAGACCCAAGAAGTAAGAAGAGAGGTCGAGGAGCTCCGTGCCATATTTCATGCCCGAGAAAACGCTCAAGATCTCAGAATACGGCAACCATACCCTGCTGAGTGGAGGGATGTTCCATTCCCACCAAGATATAAGCCGTTCAACATCAACCCATATGATGGCAAAACCTCAGCAAGTCGGTATATCATTTACTTCGAGGTCACCACCGACCATCTGCCCCATGAGGATGCTATCCTCACACGGTTATTCATCGGGGCATTGGAAGGAGTCGCCTTCGATTGGTACCGCAATCTACCGGACAACTGCATCCATTCCTTCGCCGGCTTCAAGCGCATGTTCTTGGAACGATTCTATGAAGTAGGATAAGACGTCACTATGTCCACTCTCATGGACGTCGTCCAAGGAGAGAAGAAGCTAACAAGGAACTACATCGAGCGGTTCTGCCAGATCGCCATGAAGCTGCCTTCCGGAAATTCAGATTCTTCTTTGATTGAAATTTGCCAAAAGAGACTGCTTCCAACGATCAGTCTCTGGATGGGCGAGAGTCAATTCAAAGATTAAAAGGCGTTCATCATCAGCGCCACAAGCGCTGAAGAACGACTGAAGAAGGCCCGCCAACTGGGGTTGCACATCTCAGAGGGTGAAAACAAGGGCAAGCATCCCAACAACGATAATGGGGGTAACCCCTCCAACAATCGGGACAGCAAGGGAAAACAGGCTATGGTGGCCGACACGGCCCAGAAGCCCGAGTCACAGCCAACAGACAAGCAATGGCCTCAGATCACTTACTCTTTCGAAGACGGCCATGTCAAGCCTATCTTAGACATGCTTATACAAGGAGGTAGAATAAAGCTTCCTCCACCAAGACGGGAGCCTCGGCCGACTGATTTTGAGAACCCGAAGTTCTGCCATTACTACCGTTATGTACACCACGCTATACATGACTGCTACCAACTAAAATGGTACATCCAAAGCCTCATCGATTCGAACGCTCTGGCCATCGACTTCGAAGAGGTAACCGTAGCAGCCAATATGGTGTCTGTACAATTCGGCAACTTCCCTCCGACGGAGACTCAAGACAGGATAATCCCCGTCTCTCTCACGACAATAGAGATTACCAATCTTCCTCCACCGCAAGAACAAGCTGCTGGTCTAGTACCTCTCACCACCTCACGAGGAGAGGTCATGTGGGTCCATCCAGACTTGGTGTCAGAAGTAACTCGGCCCTCACCATCTCCCACTAACAAAAAGAGTGGAAAAATCAGGACATGCCACACAATCTCAGCAGACAACGAGGAAGCTACGGCCGTCGTCACGCGGTCCGGAGTGCAATCCCAACCTGTGGTTGACAGCCCAGCTGAAAATCATCAACATACTACAACTGATACTCCGGGACCGGCTCAGCCTTCGACGACCGACAAGCCTAAGGAGACTCGCTTTGTCAAATCTCTCCGAAAGGATGCAGCCCAAGGGCTAGAGAGGCCCTACAACTTTGACATCTTAGAATAATTGGCTAACACTCTGGCCAAATTGTCATTATACGAACTCGTAAGGCTCTCCAAGGATGTTCGTATTGCATTGAGCGAAGCACTCCAAAATGTCGATGCCTATCTCGCTCAATCCAACCTCACCGTGGAGGACTCACCCGTGGATCTCCGAGACAGTGCCTGCACGGGAGCAATGCCCAACATCATCTTCACTCCACAGGACATGCTCATCAAAACCAACCTACATGATCGCCCGCTATACTACACGGGATACATCAGCGACGTGAAGGTGGATCGGATACACATTGATCCTGGCTCTTCCATAAGCATCATCCCGAAGGGCCTGCTACATCATCTTCACATCCCAATGCATCGCCTGACACCTACAAGCACCGCCATCAGCGGTTTCAATTCGGGCAGGAGCTACCCCCTTGGGAAGATTCGTCTAAAGTGTCAAATTGGCGACCTCCAATCCGAAGTCACCTGCTACGTCATAGATGTAGACACTTCTTACAACATCCTCTTGGGGCGCCCATGGATACACGATTATATGATCGTGCCCTCCACACTACAGCAGTGCTTCAAATACGTCGACAAACACGGCTTCGTGAAGACAGAATTCGCTGATATCGATCCCTTCAAGGGGGTCGAATCTTACTACTCGAACTCCTGCTTATACGAAAAGTCGAAGAGGCACCTTGATGAAGGAAATGAACAAGCTAGTACCAAAACGACTACGGGATCCGAAGGACCCCTGACGATCCACCTCCAAGCTCGCAAACCGGGCAAGTCTGCACCCCTTACCGCCACTCTGCGGAAGGACGCAATCAGCCTCTCAGCGCAGGAGGAGCAACTGATAATCCGGCTGCCGAGGTCCGGCCAAGTGCCGAGACCCACAACGGAGCCACTGACAATCAGGCTACCAAGAGTCAGCCAACCACAAGCAGGAAAGCTCAAACCCTCAGACAAGCCCATGACGATACGCCTTCCCAGGAAGGGTTGTCACCCCAATACAAGGTCTGACACTTCTAGCGAACAAGCCACTCCTCGCCCCACATCGAGTACAAAACTGGGGGTTGCTAGTCTGCCAACAACTCTACGCTCAACTCCATTAACTGAACCACTTACGATCAAGCTCCCCGGGTCGTCCTCCCAGTCTGCATTTACACAGGGGGTGGCCGAAGAAGAGTCGGAGCTTGCCAAGTATGTGGCTGCTCACACCGAGACTTGCTCATGTTGCCCATCAACGGCATGTTCCTGAAGAAGTATTACGTCCGAAACGACATCCTCAAAAAAAACTCGATGATTGAGTTATGTACCCTCTGGTACCACTGAACTCACATTCTCTAAATCCCTGATTATTGAGTTATGTACCCTCCGGTACCGCTGAACTCACTTCCATAATATTCCAGATTACCGAGTCATATACCCGCTGGTGCCGCTGAACTCACAGCCACAACATTTCAGATTATCGAGTCATGTACCCGCTGGTGCCGCTGAACTCACTTTCACAATATTCTAGATTATCGAGTCATGTACCCGTTGGTGCCGCTGGACTCACACTTCTAAATTCTAAATTATCGAGTTATGTACCCGTAGGTGCCTCTGAACTCACATTCCGGTCACTCTTTCGGGGGAAAGTCATGTATGACCATACCTCTGAACCTTCTTCCTGGAAGAGATCCTCCCTCATGATCTACTACCTGCACTCCCAGTGCACAAAAAGGGTAACAGATCCACAAATTTCCAAAACGACCATGTCCTCATTACCTCTGAGTCGTTTCATTTCTGCCAAAAACAAATCACCCTTTTACATAGAACTTCCATGTCCTCATTACCTCTGAGTCGTTCTATGTACCCTCCTTCATTGAGCCTACTCCTGCCATGTCCTCATTACCTCTGAGTGGGAAGGCTCCGTCGAAGAAACCCTCATGCTTGCATTGTCCTCATTACCTCTGACTAAGTATGTTGATCCCTTTCGACTTATTATCCGTACCCACAACCGGAGTACGCTAAGGATAATAGGTCCACAAATATTCTCCACTGAGTGCACTCCTGCCATGTCCTCATTACCTCTGAGTAGGAAGACTCCACGGTAAAACCCTCATGCTTGCCATGTCCTCATTACCTCTGAGTAAGTATGTTGATCCCTTTCGACTTATTATCCGTACCCACAACCAGAGTACGCTAAGGATAATAGGTCCACAAATATTCTCCGCTGAGTGCACTCCTGCCATGTCCTCATTACCTCTGAGTAGGAAGACTCCACGGTAAAACCTTTGTACTTGCCATGTCCTCATTACCTTTGAGTAAGTATGTTGTTTCTCTCTCGTCTTATTATCCGTACCCTAAACCAGGGTACACCAAGGATAATAGGCCCACAAATGTCCTCAGTTGACCACAAATGTCCTCTATTGACCATAAATTTCTCATCATGTTCCAAGAGCCCAGCTGCTCCATGGCATTCTTTCGTCCGATACCAAGAACCTCCATATCCGCCTTACCGTAGATTTGTTCTAGGTATCCCTATCAAACTTATTATCCATACCTAAAATCAAGGTATGCCAAGGATAATAGGTCCACAAATGTCCTCTGTTGACCCTAAATGCCGTACTAGGTCCCCTAGTACATCCACATCTTTTCTCATCATTACATGCTTTCGGAGCCCAGCTGTTCCATAGCATTCTTTCACCCAACGCATAGAACTTCCATGTTGATAGCACCTCTGAGTTGTTCTATGTATCCTCGTTCGAGTTCACTCCTACTACGTCCTCATTACCTCTGAGTAGGAAGGCTCTACTTTAGACCTATATTTACCACGTCCTAATCCCCTCTGGGTAAATATGATGGTTTCCTCTCTCAACTTATTATTCGTACCTAAAACCGAGGTACGCCAAGGATGATAAGTCCACGTAAAATCTCCAGTGGAACTACCCAAACCCATCACGTCTATGCTACCTCTGATTGGATTGCCACACCCAAACAACTCTACTTTCCATGCTTCTTATTCAAAGTGTTCCAAATTTGTAATTTGGAAAATTTGAAGGGGGTCCTGTAGAAGCATGGAAAATATTGCTTTTAGTCCCACATCGGAAAGGAGAAGAAGAAAGGGCTCACTCCATTCTATAAATAGAGCCCCCTTTCTTCCTTTGAAAAGGGCACCAACTTCTCTTCCCTCCTTCCAAACTTGGACTCTTCCTATTGCGCACCTTCGAGTGCTAAGTAGAAGAAGTCTAGGGCAGCGCGGGCTCATCGGGCTCAGTCAGCTGTCCCAACCTCTGACCATCAAGAGCGTCTCGCTAAGTGGGCCTCTGATGGAAAGTTGTACAGAGCCGCTCGTGTCCAGCCCCCTGCGGCAAACGGACAGAGTGGTTCTCAAGAGTCTCCCAACAAAGATCGAGGGCAAGTGTTTCTATTAGTCCCACATCAGGGAGCAAACATGATACCTACGCACTCGTGTGTTCGGGATACCCGGGCCCACAAAGTAAGTGCACGGGCGGATCGAGACATTCCTCGTGCGAGTCATGAGACGTCCTTCATGCGGCTCGGTCATGAGACATTCCTCATGCGGCTCGATCATGAGACGTCCTTCATGCGGCTCGGTCATGAGATATTCCTCATGCGGCTCGGTCATGAGACGTCCTTCATGCGGCTCGGTCATGAGACATTCCTCACGCGGCTCGGTCATGAGACGTCCTTCATGCGGCTCGATCATGAGACGTCCTTCATGCGGCTCGGTCAAGAAACGTTCTTCATGCGGCACAGAACCCAGGAAGCTTCATGCGGCTCAAAATCAGACGAGCTTCATGCGGCTCAGGAGTCCCGTGCGGCTCAAACACATAGGCAACTCGAGTAAACTCCATACGACTCAGAGAGAGAGGCCACGTGGCATTCAAAACAGCTGTGCTCAACGTCTAGACGCATTTAATATTCTGACGGCTGACAGCTGACAGATGACAGATCTGACATAAAGTTGTCATAATGACTGACACGAAAAGCAAAATTTTTCTAGGAAATAAGGAAAATCTTCACCAATACGGCGCTGTCTACCAAGCTTCGAGGCAGGTCCATGCAGCCAGACTAGACGAGTTCATGCGGCCAGTGCAAAGAAATCTATGCGGTTCAAACTATGAAGGCCCCCATGCGGCTCGGCCATGAAGAAATCCATGCGGCTCGGCCATGAAGACTCTCGTACGGCTCGGCCATGAAGACCCCCATGCGGCTCGGTCATGAACATATTCATGCGGCTCGGTCATGACAATCTTTATGCGGTTCGAGTGTAGAGACTATTCATGCGGCTCGGTCATGAAATCTTCCATACGTCTCGATCATGACGACCTTCATGCGGCCCAAATATGAACACTCCTCATGCGGCTCAATAATGATGATAGGACACGTGTCCTAAAGATAATCAAATCTTGGATTAGATCCCCATAATCTGGGACACGTGGCTGGAGAATAAATCAAATTTATTCGCAGACATCAGAAGATTATTATGAGGAAGATTTATTCCAATCAGTATTAATTGATGATGAGATTTGGTATAATCTACACTCAATGGTCCGGATTCGTCACAATCAAAACGAATGGCCTAGATTGACCAATCCACAGGCCGCTGCCATCTCCAAGAGGCAATCATTGCAAACCCTAATGATGCCTCCACTATTATAAATAGCAAGGTGCCATTCCCTTGCAAAATATACACGGTCAGAGGGGAGATATACAGAGAGAGATCCCCCCAATAATCAGAGAGAAAATACACACAGAGAGAGAGAAGCCTGGAGAGCAACAGAGGAGCAAAAAGAGCATTTCTTCGTCAACGCCAAGCATCTTTTCACAAGGAGCCAAGGCTGCAAACCGATCGTCCAAGGAGTAAGGCAGGGCTGCCGTCGCCTTCCCGAACCTCTATCGTCACCCCCAGAATCTAAAATAAACAATTGTACTTAGATTGATGTACCTAGATTTTCGTCCCTAGGCTTTCTTTATACAAGCGAGTTTGTATTGCGAGTCTAAGTTCAGTCCTCCGATAATTGTTCTGTACTTTTTACAATCAATGGCAAACAGTAACGGTGAAGATAATCAGGTTTCACGCCCAATGCGTAAGAATCAAGTTTTACGCTCAGTGGGTAAAGAACCAAATTTTACACTCAGTACATAAGAATGAGTCGCCCATTCGTAATGGGGCAAACTCTAAAGTTTGTACTTCTGAGTGTAAGAATCAGTCTTCCGTCGGTGACGTGGTAGGCTCAAATAAATTACGCTCTTCGTGTAAAACAAAATCTTCCATTTGTGACGTGGTAGATAATAAAATTTTACGCTCCATGCATAAAGGTAAGTCTCCTGTCTATGACAGTATAGATAAAATTCACAATGATGTTCACACATCTAATATGAATGTACCCAAACACATACAGCGTAAAAATGTCGTTGGTAAAGCATCTGTCCTACACCAACAACCTTCTTATACTGCTTCACGCAAAGTACCAAACTTACAAATTACACGCCATGAAAATGGAGTCCTTCGTGCTCAAAAATCTCAAGATTTACGCACACAACTCCAAATGCGTAAAAATATACAGTTTGGTTCTGCAAATGCAGCCAGTAATCTTCTATATACACAAGGGACTAAATGTTTTTCTATCCCAAATGTAATAAAGAAGAATATTACCTCCACTCCTTCTGACTTACGCGAATTGCTAATGCAAAAACGTAAGAATAGACAATCTCCGGTGATATTTCCCCAAGAAAAACATCATTGTGAATATCACTAGGTTGTGATCAACTGTTGTCATTTAGCTTCAAAACGGTCAGTTTTTGATCGTTTGAGTTTTAACTCACCTCAACATCAAGCTGAAGACCAAAAACATGAGCTGTCATATGTGTCAGTCAACATGGCATCTCATACTAACAGAGGACGACATCCGAGACGGAACACGTCCCAAACTCCAGGTCAACAACAGTTCAATAGACTTCTTGATTCCTTTGAAGGAGTATATCAGAATACTTGATCAAGAAGACAAAGGCAATTGCAGACTTCTGATTCAGAAGCTGGAGGTACTCAATCTTTTGAGTCTGATACCGATAATGTGGTTTCATACTTCTATACAAATCCTTCTGTATCTTCAAGAGAGGTTGAGTCCTACGCTGTTGGAGATGAACCAGAGACGTCATCTGCTAATACAGAACAATGTCTCACTGCCGTTGAGCAATCACTGAAAGATATGCTTAACATGGTGCAAAGCATGCATCATATAATTTTGAATCAGCAAACTGCTCAGCCGATAGTAGTAACACCAGTACCAGTAGCAGCACAAACTCAAGATAGTCAAGGGGCTGAAATACCTTTGAATATTCAAGAGCCTGCTGTTAATCAAAATTCTGCATCTCCGGATACCATCATTCCTGAAGATGTACCACCTCCAGTAGGGGTTACGGTACATCCAACAACCATTCAATCAAGTATGCTTCCTCAAACCAGTGAAGCCATTCAAGCAGTGCGTGAGCTCAAAGCACAGTTTGAAGTTCTGAAGCACAAAGATCAGCTCTAGAGGTTAGGGATTAAGCAACCTTATCCTCCTCAGTGGAATGATGTACCCTTTCCACCAAAGTTCAAGCCACAATCTATGGTTTTGTTTGATAGAAAAGCATCTCCCAGTCATTATATTAATTAATTTAATATTATGACTGTACACTTACAGAAAAATGATGCTCTTCTTACTCGAGTGTTCATCGGGTGCCTGACGGGTTCAGCTTACGACTGGTATCGTAGCTTACCCGATAACTCTATTTCGTCTTTTGACGAATTCAAGGCAATGTTTCGCTCCCGCTTCTATGAAGGAGGTATGGACATGAACATGTCCTCCTTGATAGAAATCAAATAAAAGGAGAAAAAAGATACTCGGACATTCATTGAACGTTTTTGACAGGCTACTCTAAAGATGCCTCCTGGTATGCCAGATTCAGCATTGATTGATACATGTAAGATGAATCTGCGACCATCCATTGCTATCTTCACGGGTTCCCAATTCACAGATTGGGCTTCGTTTATCATAGCAGCAGTTTCTGCCGAGACCAATGGTAGGTTGGCTCGAGAGCATGGGATGATTTTTGCTTCAGAAGATAAAGGGAAGAAAAGTAATCCTAGTAATAATCATGGCAATCGTAATGTGAAGGAAAAAGATACTCTTATGGTCAATCTTTCCAAGAACAAAACGACACCAAATAATCAGGAATCTTCCAGGCCAAAGGAAGAATACTCTTTTGATGAAAGTGACATCCCAGGAATATTTCAATGTCTGGTGAAAAGTGGCAAACTTCAGATTCCGGAGCCAAAGAGGCCTAATGAGGTGAATCTGACTGACAATCCTAAATAGTGTATCTATCATAGATACATTAATCATCCTACCAGTGCTTGCTATGTCTTGAAGAAGAAAATCTAAGAACTGATAAATGGTGGTGCTATCGCTTTAACCAATGATGACCATACGGTTACAACCAATATGGTTTCTCTTCAGTTCAGGGATTTTCCTCCACAGTAAGTCCCAGATGGAATTATCCCAATTCCGAAGGCGACGATGAAGATCGTGAATATCCCGCCTGCTAGAGAAGAAAATGCAGGATTACTGTCGCTCACACTAAAGAATGGTGAAATTATGTGGGTACATCCTGACTTAGTGCCTGAGGTGGAAAATGAAGGTAAAACTTCAAAATCCAAGAAGGGCAAAAAAGTCAAAACCTGCAACATGATTTCTCATATTATTCCAGATCCTGATGACTTGGATCATTTATGGGATGGCCTTCCTTTAGAAGATAGACTGAAAGGACTAAACAATTGTCCTCCAAGTCTAGCTCCTCCTACCAAGCTCAAGCTTACTCATCAGCAGTGGCTAGCCATGAATAGTGTTCCTTTATACCGGGCACAACAAATCTTTGCTGCTTATGAAAAGGCTCCAACAGGGATTTTTCCTCGCATCCCGAATCCTTCTCCTTCCGTAACTACAGAGATGTCTATGCTTTATTCTCCTGTAGTTACAGAGTTTCTTCCTCTTCCTGTGTTGAAACACCTGTCAAAAGTTCACTGCCTATTCACTTGTATAGTCAGCAATCTGTCCTTCTCATGAAGAAGATGGGTTACGACTTTCAAAAAGCAGAAGGTCTGAATTATGATAAAGGGATACGACTTCCTTTACAAATTCAGAATCAAAATTCCACTGTTGGTTTGGGTTCTGAAGCTCCTCATAAAAACTTTCGCAAGAAGAAGGCTAAGGGAAGGAAGACTAAATCCTGTAATATGGTACTTCCTTCTCTTGAGTCTGAAGAAGAAACTTTTGCTGGTACAAGATCTGGAAAATAGTACCATAAAGACTATGAGGGATCCTCCAAAGAAGCAGAAGACGTAGTGGAATCACTACCAGCTCAACCTTCTCCTGTTCCCGCTAAACTTTCTGTGGTTGAAAAGGGAAAACAGAATGCAGTACGCTTTGACGTCCCATTGAAGTCTGCTTCCAGTCAGGGGGTGGTGATGAAGCCTTACAAATTCGATATTCTAGCTCAGTTAGCCAATACTTCGGCTAGACTATCTATATTTGAACTACTTCGTCTTTCCAGAGAAAGCAGAGAGACTTTAAGCGAAGCTTTACTTCAAGCAGACTCATGCTTGGCTCAACTCAAAACTTCCGATAATACACCAGTGTCATGTCCGCAATGTCATAGTCTGATGGAAGCAATTCCCAACATCACCTTTACACAAGAGGATATGCTATTGAAACACAACAAGCATAATAGGCCTCTGTGCTACACTGGGTACATCGGATCTATTGAAATTGACAGGATTTACATTGATCTTGGGTCTTCAATTAGCATAATTCTTCAGAGTATGCTAAGACCCCTGAGGATTCCTACTAGTGAGCTGACTTACACTAGTACCACGATTGTTGGTTTTAACTCTGGCAAGAGCAAACCACTGGGGAAGATTCGTCTGCAGATTCAGATTGGTGATCTTCGAACTATGGTAATTTTCTATGTTATCAACTCAGATGTCTCCTATAATATCCTTTTGGGAAGACCGTGGATTCATGAGCACAATATTGTGCCTTCAACTCTCCACCAATGCTTTAAATATGTGGATTCCCAAGGATTATGAAAACTGAGTTTGCTGATATTAATCCTTTCAAGGGTGTCGAAGCCTACTTCTTTGATTCAAGGCTTTATAAACAAGAGCATATGAAAGAGATATCAGACATGGCTGAAGATCAATCATCACCTGAGGATTAGTCTATTAATGAAGATCCGCCAGAGTAGTAACCTATGAAGATCATAGTCAAGGGACGAATCCAATCCCAACCTGTCAATGATCAACCTTTGATAATCAAGGTTAAAGAAAGAACTCAAACTTCATTTGGGGAATCAATAAATATTCCTGCTAAGAGCCAAGTTCAACCTTTTATGATCAAGGTCAAAGAGCGTACTTCTTGTATGAATGATCCAGAATCACCATTGATTGTCAATCTTGGCAAACCTACGCAGAAGACGGATGATGGTCCACTGTTGATTAATTCGAAGCGTAGCAATCAGATTGTAAATGATGTAAATATCGATCATTTTGTACTTCTTAATATCAATGAAGATTTCTTTTTCGAGTATATGGCTGTCAAGTTTATTGAGAGAATGACTTTATCTTCTGATAATCACAGTCATCAATATAAAGACAACATAGAACCGAAAAAAATGTTATACATTGATCATAAGAAATTTTTTTTTCTCCTCATGTAGATATTGGACCTTATGCTCAAATGTTCCTGACATCTTCTCCCTATTTTCTTCCTGTAGCCGCTTCATCACAAGCTTGCGTAACTTTCAGACGTCACGAAGAATCCTATTTCGAGGTTCCGTATGATAAGAAAAATATGTGCCAAATTGTGTTTGGATTGGCTAGAAATATTCCTGTTACTCAGACAGATGATCTGAAAGATAAAGACAAGGGAAGAATCCGAATTGACAAGTATAGTCAACAATCTATCAAGATCATCCAGAATATGGGATATGATTTGAAGACTATGCAAGGTCTCAATCAAGGCAAGGGCAGACGACTACCATTATGCGGTGATCCATTCTACCAGAAGACTCGTCATGGGTTAGGATATGATCCGTCCCATATGTTTAATGACGATATACAAGAAGAATTCTCTTCTAGCTCTTTGCAATCATCAGATTCGGAAGAAATTCAATTCGTCGAATCCGATTTGTCTCATTCCTCATATGGTGAATTTAGACAGATATTCTCAGTCAATATGGTTCAAACGGATGATGAATCAGAACCATTTGAGAATGATCCTTAGGCTCAACAGATGGATACTCAGTAGGAACTTCGTTTTGAACAACGACAGCCACCAACAGAAGATGAGGTTATCCAGATTGATGTTGGAGATGGAACTACGTCCAAACCAATATTCATCAGTAAGAATCTCTTCGAAGATGAAAAGGAAGAGTTGATAAAACTTATCAAAGATTACATTGACATCTTTGCATGGAGTTATGAGGATATGCCAGGCTAGATCCTAAAGTTGCTACTCATAAACTCAACATTTTGTCTAATGTCAAGCCTGTAAAACAACAACAATGGTGCTTTAGACCAGATATGATGGATGCAATTGAAGCAAAAGTCAAAAAGTTGATTATATGTGGATTTTTCGTGAAGAGCAACATCCGGATTGGGTTGCCAATATTGTTCCTGTTATGAAGAAGAACGAAAAAGTCCAAGTTTGTATAGATTATCGAGATCTTAATACAGCCTGTCCAAAGGACGAATTTCTACTTCCAATTACAGATGTCATGATAGACAATACATGTGGTTTTGAACGCATGTCTTTCATGGACGGATTCTCAGGATACAATCAGATCAAGATGCATTCAGAAGATGAGAAGCATACTGCTTTTCGTACACCCCTTGGGGTTTATTGCTATACAGTTATGCCATTTGGTCTTAAAAATGTCGGCGCCACGTATCAACGAGCTATGAGCAATATCTTTCAAGAACATCTACGGAAAATAGTTGAATGCTACGTAGATGACATTGCTGTTAAAAGTCGGTCAAAGAATAATCACATTCAGGACTTGAAGACAGTATTTGAATTGATCAATTGAAAATGAACCCTACAAAGTCTTTCTTAGGGGTTTCCAGTAGCAAATTTTTAGGATTTGTCATTACCTCTAGGGTATCCATGTTGATCCTGATAAAGTTAAAGCAATTCTTGAAATGCGTCCTCCTCGTAATCTGAAAGAACTCCGTGGCTTTCAGGGCCGTATTGCTTATATCAGAAGATTTATATCTAATCTTTCTGGGAGATGTCAATCTTTCTCCCGTCTATTAAAGAAAGGTGTATCCTTCGTCTAGGATGAAGCATGCCAGAAAGCCTTCAATGATATTAAGCAATACCTTACAAACCCATCTGTTATGGTACCTCCGGTGATAGGAAGACCATTTTTGCTATATGTTCGAGCCTTGGATCATTCACTTGGCGCTTTTCTGGCACAGAAAAGTAATATGGGTCATGAATAAGCAATATATTATCTGAGCATAATGATGGTCTGGACTGAACATAGATATACTCATATGGAAAAGAAATGTCTAGCTTTGGTTTTTGCCGTCCAAAAGACAAGGCATTATGTCACTGGACAGACTATTCATGTCATCTCCAGAATAAATCACATTCGGGTATGGATGAGAAAACCGAGTATTCTTAATTCCAGGTTAGCTACCTGGGCGATGTTGCTCACTCCTTATGACATGGTTTATGTGCCTCAAAAATCAGTGAAGGGCCAAGCGTTAGCTGATTTCTTAGCTGCTCATCCTATACCTGAAACTTCGAAGTTATATGAAGACATTCCAGACGAAGTAGTGGATTGTAACATGACTTTGAAGAATGACATATGGCAATTATATTTTGATAGAGCATCACGAGTGGGACCTAAAGGCAATATTGTCTCTGGGGTAGGAATCGTCTTGGTTTCTCCTGACAAAATGGTTATATACCGTGCCTATTCTCTTAACGAACCATGCTCCAACAATGTAGCAGAATATAATGCTCTATTGATCGGTCTCCAAGTAGCAAAACAATTGGATATTGAATTCTTAGAGGCTTATGGAGATTCTTAATTGATCGTTAATCAAGTTAGAGGGACTTATGAAGTCAGAAATCCTGATATCGTTCCTTATCATCAAGTGGTAGTTGAGTTGGTCCTTTCATTCAAAGGATTCTTCATTGAATTTGTACCACGTTCTCAGAATGTGGAAGCTAATGCTCTTGCTAATTTAGCTGCAGACTTGGATGTCCCAATCCGAAGGCAAAATATAATTACTTTGCTGGACCGAGACTTGTTCTGTGTGAAGAGTAATCTGCATATTCAACAAAGTTATGTTACAGAGGCAAGTTCCCGGCAGAAAGATTGGAGAACTCTATTAATTGATTATGCAGTCCATGGGATTTTGCCTGAAGTTCTAAAAGAAGCTACATCAATCAAAAGAAGATCATTTTGATTTTATTATGATTCGTCTTTACATTTGCTATACCGTCGTTCTTATGATGGACTCTTGCTGCGTTGTCTCTCAGAAAGTAAAGCTAAACAAACACTGCGAGAAGCTCATGATGGTGTCTGTGGTGCTCATCAACCAGGTCCGAAGTTACAAGATCGCATTCGAAGAATGGGGTATTATTGGCCTTCCATGATAGCAGATGCTGTGGATTACGCCAGAAGGTGTAAAGTATGTCAAATTCATGCCGACTTTATTCATCAACCTTCTAAATTTTTACATCCTACAACAGCCTCTTGCCTTTTGAAGCTCGGGGTATGGATATTATTGGTCCTATTAACCCTCCTTCTGTCAAAGGACATCGGTTTATACTAGCTATAACTGATTACTTTTCGAAGTGGGCAGAAGCAGTTCCCCTTGCTGAAGTAAAAACATCTAACGTGATCAGCTTTATCAAGTGCCATGTCATTTATCGCTTCGGGATCCCTCGACGAATAATTCATGACAATGGACCACAATTTGCCAGCCAGGCATTTTATCGGTTCTGTGACAAGAATCAAATTCAAAATCTGGCTTCTACGGCTTATAATCCAGCTACTAATGGTTTAGTTGAAGCCTTCAACAAAACGATGATCAAACTTCTCAAAAAGTTTGTCTCTTCTAATAAACGAGATTGGAATGAGAAGCTTGGAGAATGTTTATGGGCATATCGAACAACGGTCCGGACTCCTACTGGTTTTACACCATTTTTACTAGTTTATGGATGTGAAGCTGTCCTCCCATTGGAAATTCAGATCCCTTCTCTTCGAATTGCTATTGCTAATGAGCTAACCATAGAGAATAATGATCGTTTACGACTCCAAGAACTTGAAGGATTGGACGAGAAGCGTCTTCAAGCACAACAGCATATTGAGCTATATCAAGCCCGTATATCTCGAACTTTCAATCGTAAAGTCAAGGAGAGGGTATTCAAAGTTGGCGAGCTTGTATTAGCTGTTCGGAGACCAATGATGATGACTCACAAAAGCAAAGGGGAATTCCAAGCAAAATGGGAAGGCCCTTATGTAATTGAGTCCGTGTTCTCCAATGGTGCCTATCGGTTATCAAAGCCCAATGGAGATCTACTCATGATGCCAATTAATGGAAAATTTCTTAAAAAAATACTATGTATAAAAAAAAAGAGACAGAACAAAAATAAAACTTCTTTTATTATTATTATTTTTGTTCAAGACAAAAGATTAAGGATGAGGGCCACTCCCTTCCTTATTGAATACATAGTCAGCCAATGCATAGAAGGCATCGTTCTCTAAACTCATGAAAAATTTGCAGACGGCCATCCTCAATGCTTCTTCTTCAGGAGTTTTCCCTGGCTCTACTAAGAAAGCAAGGATGTCTTGGGTTGGCTTGGGCGTAGAAGAACTGTTGCCTACTTCAGTCGGGCCTGTCACTATTGGCTCAGCGGGGTATGTCTCAATGATGTCCTCAATATTCCTGGAGACTTTATTCTTTTGCTATACATCCTCGGAAGACATTTCCAATAGAGGAGTGGAAATAAGAATGAAATGATTATAGAGAGTTCTTACCTATTTATAGAGGAGGATTATTAATGAACTGGTCTCTGAAATTGAAAACGACTTTTCATTTCCGAAAAGACTCGTCCGTTCATTTTACTAGGTTCATCCATTTAATTATGGAATTGAATCGTCCTTTCTGTTCCCGAGAAATATGTTGATTCGTCCGTCGTTTTGACGTATGTGCTCACAACATCTGTCTCCTTATTCCCCAGCTACCAAGGTTTGGTTAAGCTGATTTCTTGTCTCCTGGGAGAGGAATTTTAAATCTTCTATTTTTATCGATTGATTAAAAAGTGGGATTCGTTATTTATCATGTTTTCATGACCTCTGGATAAATATTAAATCTATCTTTCCTATCTATCATTTATATTTGACCTCTGTATAGAAATTAATCTAATTTTCTTTTGAGTTCTCATATACGATCATGTCCATATTACATCTGATAGTATTGTGTACTCTAAATCAGAAAAGAAGATTTCATCATCTATCATGTCCATATTACATCCAGATAGATACAAATCATTGAGCATAGAAGAATTATTATTTCCACTCTCATATCATCATAAAAAGTCTATTACATTTCTTAGACTTTCTTACAAATCATAATGAAAATCTATTACAAATTTGGATTTTCATTCTATGCACACAACGATAACCTAATAGAGATCTATTTCATCTTCGGATCTTCTTTGTCGGGTTCGTTGTTGGTGTCAATTCCTTGCTGTCTGAGCCTCTGTGGCGACCAGAACAGCAGGAATCAACTCTGGTCTTCTCTTCCAGAAAAGAGGAGAACCCCAGAGTATGGCAGCCCGAAGGCGTGTTGCTGCCAATACAATTGGTGGATTAGGAGCGGCCTCTCAAAGGATATAGGAATGTATCCAGCATTGGGATACAATTCTTAGTTCTACCGTGAAAGGAACTCTACTACCCGATTTCTCGGGGTAGAGCTGACTCCACCATCCAACTCTCCGTGTATAAAGGCTCTTCCTACCAACAGAGGAAGACCCTTCTATCTCACGAAGAGTTCTGAGTTGTCTGATTTGTGCGTCAAAAGCGCATGAGCTTCCTGATGTTGATGTCAGAAGAATGCTCCTCACAGCGTCAAAGTCACCAATGCCGGTTCTGAAAAAGCTCTTCAGCCAAGCTTCTGCAGAAAACAACAAAGAAAAAGTATTTCAGACAAAAGTATCATCAGATGCGTATTAAACGCTAACTAAAAACAGATGGCAAGGCTTTTTACGCCATTGCTTCAGCAAGGCTTTTACGCTGGTGCTTCACAAAGGCTTTTACGCCATTGCTTCAGCAAGGCTTTTACGCCGGTGCTTCACAAAGGCTTTTACGTCGGTGCTTCACAAAGGCTTTTACGTCATTGCTTCAACAAGGCTTGTACGCCGTTGCTTTAGCAAGGCTTTTACGCCGATGCTTCAGCAAGAGTTTTACACCAGTGCTTCAGCAAGGCTTTACGCTCGTAAAATAGCTGTTTTTAAACAAAAAATTCAAAGACAGATATTTGCTTACGATCAGACTTACCACTTGAGTCGAATGGTTTGGCTCTAATGGTGGTTGAATCTGCGTCTAATGACTGGGCATACAAAGGAACGCCATTGGAAAGCTCCGCTATTGTCATTCGTTGACGAACAACATCGCAGAAAGTTATCTTCAGAGGAATGAGTACGAGAATATATGAAACATTCTCAGCTACTTATAAAGACTGAAGAAACTGTTGGGATAAGTCTATTTCGGGAGAAGATCCTGTTTAAAGGCTCTCGTAACCACAAGACAGATGCCACGTATTGGTTTGTTTCTTGGGAGTTAACAACCACAGAAGCAGTCAAAAGAAGTGCATAAATAAGTGCGCGTCAATAGATGAGATTAACAGCAGAATTTTATTTATAAAGGGGGAAGTGGACCTCTATAGATAAAAGATTCGCAATACATAAAAACATTATTTTTTTCTCTCCTTCGTTGGGCTGACGAAGGGAGACACCTAGTTCATGCATATTGTGAATCCCAGAGCAGCGCATCAGATTAAGAAACGCTTCGGCATCTCCTGGCCCTTCGTACGCAGTTGGAGGACCACCATCAATGCGACTAAAGACTGCAGGAGTCACTCCAAAACACTCTAAAAGGTTGCAGGCTCGCTCGAAATCAAGCCTGGATCTCGAAGCCTCTTTGTTGGTAATCTCGTTCTTCGGCGCCATGACAAAACGAGGATGAATGTCAAGAATAAAGAATTTGTCCTTATTTATACAAATCAAAGCAACTCTTCACATTCCTCGTTGGAAACTGCTCACTCGGGAAGATGAAGAAACATTTGAAACTTTCGGGAAAGAAATTTATTGTGACGGTTAAGTATTGATCGACATTATTTTTCTTGAATATTACGCTGACTGTTGGATATCCCCGCTCTTACGCTGATGACTGTTGCGTATCCCAAATTTTACGCTAACTGGTCAAATCTCAACTTTTACGCTTATGTTCAAAGTGTTTCAAATTTTGGAGATATTTGAAAACTTTGAAGGGGGTCTTGTAGGAGCGTAAAAAGTGCTTCACAGAAAGAGCCAAAGTGATAGATCTTTCTACTCAAAGTTGATCTACTTTACACACAAAGAGGCTAGTATCTTTACACCCAAGACAAGGCTAATCGATTATTATGCCTAAAGCAGGTTGATCACTTTACGCTCGGGTCAACACCCATCATTTTATGCCCAGGGCAAGCTAGCCACTTTTACGCTGGACAAAGCTGTCAAGTCTTGCATTTAATGCAAACTCTGACATGAAGATATTAATGATGGCATATATCACAGAATTCAAAAGGATTTGTTTTATACAGAGACCAATGTTGTCGTTTAGTATGTGGATTGAGCTACTTTACGCTCATACTATGGCTTCTTTTACGCGCGAAGGCTATACGAGTTTCTACGCTCAACAGCTGACGTGTGCGTAAAGTCTATTTGATCTATTTTTACGCTTAAGGTTATTTAACAACCACTTTACGCGGGAAGTCTATGTCAAGGCTATTTTACGCCTAATCTACTGCTTTACGCTCAGAGTACATTGGGGCTATTTTTACGCCCTATTCTCCTCCACCAGTTTGGAACGTGGTTTGCCTACGTGGCTTTCAGGCCATTCTTCTCGAAGAACGTGTATACATGTATCCTATTTCTACTGAAATGATGGGACACGTGTCAATATATACAGAGGATGGCTTCGATCGTGGGTGACAGTTGTTAGCGTAAAGATGGAACTTTTGCTGAGTTTTTACGCACCAGAGGCCAAGTCTATAAATAGACTTATTTTTCTCATACAACACACACACACAGAGACAAGAGAATACAGAGATCAGAACTTCGAGATTTTGATTCTCCAGAGCATTCTTCTTCAACCTTTCTTTCAGAACAGAGTGAAGCAAAGCAGGAAAGCATTCAGCCTCGCCATCAGTGCCCAAGTGCGTCGATACCTTTATGGTGACTTAGTTCTTCCAGTTGTTCTACTTCAAGCAGTGATCTTCATCATCATCATATGGTCCAAGGAACAAAGTGATCAATTGCAGATCAGACTTCCATAGCAATACTTTTCCAGAATTAATTTTGTACTTCTTGTACTTTTTCTCGTTTTATTTTCAAAAGCCAATTTTTCTTTGGCATTTTTGTTAAGTGAAACAAACTGGTGACCAACTGAAGCGATATATCCAACATCTCATCCTGCAGAAATGTAGAAATGGAAAGCCCCAAGTACTGCCACTTCCATCACTATGTCCACCATGCCACGCAAGACTGCTACTAACTGAAGTGATATATCCAACATCTCATCGATTCTAAGGCCCTGGCCATTGATTTCGAAGAAGTGACCGTGGCAGCCAAAATGGTGTCAGTGCAATTCGACAGCTTTCCTTCTACAAAGACTCAAGATGGAGTAATACCCATCTCCAAAGCAAAGATGGAGGTTACTAACCTTCCACCTCCTCGAGACCAGAATGTTGGTCTAGTACCCCTTACCACATCACGAGGGGAGATCATGTGGGTTCATCCAGACTTGGTACCTGAGATGATTCAGTCCGTACCACCCTCCGCCAGCAAGAAGAAGAGTGGGAAGGCCAAATCATGCTACACAGTCTCGGCAGAGGTTGAAGAAGCTACGGCTGTTGTTAACCGATTCGATGCACAAACTCAACCTATACCGGGTAACTCGGCTGAAGATCATCAGCCGGCTACTGCTGACGCTCCAGGACCCTCTCAAAAGTTCACTGCCTATTCACTCGTATAGTCAACAATCTGTCCTTCTCATGAAGAAGATGGGTTACGACTTTCAAAAAGCAAAAGGTTTGAATTATGATAAAGGGATACGACTTCCTTTACAAATTCAGAATCAAAATTCCACTGTTGGTTTGGGTTCTGAAGCTCCTCATAAAAACCTTCGCAAGAAGAAGGCTAAGGGAAGGAAGACTAAATCCTGTAATATGGTACTTCCTTCTCTTGAGTCTGAAGAAGAAACTTTTGCTGGTACAAGATCTGGAAAATAGTACCACAAAGACTATGAGGGATCCTCCAAAGAAGCAGAAGACATAGTGGAATCACTACCAGCTCAACCTTCTCCTGTTCCCGCTAAACTTTCTGTGGTTGAAAATGGGAAACAGAATGCAGTACGCTTTGACGTCCCATTGAAGTCTGCTTCCAGTCAGGGGGTGGTGATGAAGCCTTACAAATTCGATATTCTATCTCAGTTAGCCAATACTCCGGCTAGACTATCTATATTTGAACTGCTTCGTCTTTCCAGAGAAAGCAGAGAGACTTTAAGCGAAGCTTTACTTCAAGCAGACTCATGCTTGGCTCAACTCAAAACTTCTGATAATACACCAGTGTCATGTCCGCAATGTCATAGTCTGATGGAAGCAATTCCCAACATCACCTTTACACAAGAGGATATGCTATTGAAACACAACAAGCATAATAGGCCTCTGTGCTACACTGGGTACATCAGATCTATTGAAATTGACAGGATTTACATTGATCTTGGGTCTTCAATTAGCATAATTCTTCAGAGTATGCTAAGACCCCTGAGGATTCCTACTAGTGAGCTGACTTATACTAGTACCACGATTGTTGGTTTTAACTCTGGCAAGAGCAAACCACTGGGGAAGATTCGTCTGCAGATTCAGATTGGTGATCTTCGAACTATGGTAATTTTTTATGTTATCAACTCAGATGTCTCCTATAATATCCTTTTGGGAAGACCGTGGATTCATGAGCACAATATTGTGCCTTCAACTCTCCACCAATGCTTTAAATATGTGGATTCCCAAGGATTATGAAAACTGAGTTTGCTGATATTAATCCTTTCAAGGGTGTCGAAGCCTACTTCTTTGATTCAAGGCTTTATAAACAAGAGCATATGAAAGAGATATCAGACATGGCTGAAGATCAATCATCACCTGAGGATTAGTCTATTAATGAAGATCCGCCAGAGTAGCAACCTATGAAGATCATAGTCAAGGGACGAATCCAATCCCAACCTGTCAATGATCAACCTTTGATAATCAAGGTTAAAGAAAGAACTCAAACTTCATCTGGGGAATCAATAAATATTCCTGCTAAGAGCCAAGTTCAACCTTTTATGATCAAGGTAAAAGAGCGTACTTCTTGTATGAATGATCCAGAATCACCATTGATTGTCAATCTTGGCAAATCTACGCAGAAGACGGATGATGGTCCACTGTTGATTAATTCGAAGCGTAGCAATCAGATTGTAAATAATGTAAATATCGATCATTCTGTACTTCTTAATATCAATGAAGATTTCTTTTTCGAGTATATGGCTGTCAAGTTTATTGAGAGAATGAATTTATCTTCTGATAATCACAGTCATCAATATAAAGACAACATAGAACCGGAAAAAATGTTATACATTGATCATAAGAAATTTTTTTTCTCCTCATGTAGATGTTGGACCTTATGCTCAAATGTTCCTGACATCTTCTTCCTATTTACTTCCTGTAGCCGCTTCATCACAAGCTTGCGTAACTTTCAGACGTCACGAAGAATCCTATTTCGAGGTTCCGTATGATAAGAAAAATATGTGCCAAATTGTGTTTGGATTGGCTAGAAATATTCCTGTTACTCAGACAGATGATCTGAAAGATAAAGACAAGGGAAGAATCCGAATTGACAAGTATAGTCAACAATCTATCAAGATCATCCAGAATATGGGATATGATTTGAAGACTATGCAAGGTCTCAATCAAGGTAAGGGCAGACGACTATCATTATGCGGTGATCCGTTCTACCAGAAGACTCGTCATGGGTTAGGATATGATCCGTCCCATATGTTTAATGACGATATACAAGAAGAATTCTCTTCTAGCTCTTTGCAATCATCAGATTCGGAAGAAATTCAATTCGTCGAATCCGATTTATCTCATTCCTCATATGGTGAATTTAGACAGATATTCTCAGTCAATATGGTTCAAACGGATGATGAATCAGAACCATTTGAGAATGATCCTTAGGCTCAACAGATGGATACTCAGTAGGAACTTCGTTTTGAACAACGACAGCCACCAACAGAAGATGAGGTTATCCAGATTGATGTTGGAGATGGAACTACGTCCAAACCAATATTCATCAGTAAGAATCTCTCCGAATATGAAAAGGAAGAGTTGATAAAACTTATCAAAGATTACATTGACATCTTTGCATGGAGTTATGAGGATATGCCAGGCTAGATCCTAAAGTTGCTACTCATAAACTCAACATTTTGCCTAATGTCAAGCCTGTAAAACAACAACAACGGTGCTTTAGACCAGATATGATGGATGCAATTGAAGCAAAAGTCAAAAAGTTGATTATATGTAGATTTTTTCGTGAAGAGCAACATCCGGATTGGGTTGCCAATATTGTTCCTGTTATGAAGAAGAACGGAAAAGTCCGAGTTTGTATAGATTATCGAGATCTTAATACAGCCTGTCCAAAGGACGAATTTCCACTTCCAATTACGGATGTCATGATAGACAATACATGTGGTTTTGAACGCATGTCTTTCATGGACGGATTCTCATGATACAATCAGATCAAGATGCATTCAGAAGATGAGAAGCATACTGCTTTTCGTACACCCCTTGGGGTTTATTGCTATACAGTTATGCCATTTGGTCTTAAAAATGTCGGCGCCACGTATCAACGAGCTATGAGCAATATCTTTCAAGAACATCTACGAAAAATAGTTGAATGCTACGTAGATGACATTGCTGTTAAAAGTCGGTCAAAGAATAATCACATTCAGGACTTGAAGACAGTATTTGAATTGATCAATTGAAAATGAACCCTACAAAGTCTTTCTTAGGGGTTTCCAGTGGCAAATTTTTAGGATTTGTCATTACCTCTAGGGTATCCATGTTGATCCTGATAAAGTTAAAGCAATTCTTGAAATGCGTCCTCCTCGTAATCTGAAAGAACTCCGTGGCTTTCAGGGCCGTATTGCTTATATCAGAAGATTTATATCTAATCTTTCTGGGAGCTGTCAACCTTTCTTCCGTCTATTAAAGAAAGGTGTATCCTTCGTCTAGGATGAAGCATGTCAGAAAGCCTTCAATGATATTAAGCAATACCTTACAAACCCATCTGTTATGGTACCTCCGGTGATAGGAAGACCATTTTTGCTATATGTTCGAGCCTTGGATCATTCACTTGGCGCTCTTCTGGCACAGAAAAGTAATATGGGTCATGAATAAGCAATATATTATCTGAGCATAATGATGGTCTGGACTGAACATAGATATACTCCTATGGAAAAGGAATGTCTAGCTTTGGTTTTTGCCGTCCAAAAGACAAGGCATTATGTCACTGGACAGACTATTCATGTCATCTCCAGAATAAATCTCATTCGGGTATGGATGAGAAAACCGAGCATTCTTAATTCCAGGTTAGCTACCTGGGCGATGTTGCTCACTCCTTATGACATGGTTTATGTGCCTCAAAAATCAGTGAAGGGCCAAGCGTTAGCTGATTTCTTAGCTGCTCATCCTATACCTGAAACTTCGAAGTTATATGAAGATATTCCAGACGAAGTAGTGGATTGTAACATGACTTTGAAGAATGACATATGGCAATTATATTTTGATGGAGCATCACGAGTGGGACCTAAAGGCAATATTGTCTCTGGGGTAGGAATCGTCTTGGTTTCTCCTGACAAAATGGTTATATACCGTGCCTATTCTCTTAACGAACCATGCTCCAACAATGTAGCAGAATATAATGCTCTATTGATCGGTCTCCAAGTAGCAAAACAATTGGATATTGAATTCTTATAGGCTTATGGAGATTCTTAATTGATCGTTAATCAAGTTAGAGGGACTTATGAAGTCAGAAATCCTGATATCGTTCCTTATCATCAAGTGGTAGTTGAGTTGGTCCTTTCATTCAAAGGATTCTTCATTGAATTTGTACCACGTTCTCAGAATGTGGAAGCTGATGCTCTTGCTAGTTTAGCTGCAGACTTGGATGTCCCAATCCGAAGGCAAAATACAATTACTTTGTTGGACCGAGACTTGTTCTGTGTGAAGAGTAATCTGCATATTGAACAAAGTTATGTTACAGAGGCAAGTTTCCGGCAGAAAGATTGGAGAACTCTATTAATTAATTATGCAGTCCATGGGATTTTGCCTGAAGTTCTAAAAGAAGCTGCATCAATCAAAAGAAGATCGTTTCGATTTTATTATGATTCGTCTTTACATTTGCTATACCGTCGTTCTTATTATGGACTCTTGCTGCGTTGTCTCTCAGAAAGTAAAGCTAAACAAACACTGCGAGAAGCTCATGATGGTGTCTGTGGTGCTCATCAACCAGGTCCGAAGTTACAAGATCGCATTCGAAGAATGGGGTATTATTGGCCTTCCATGATAGCAGATGCTGTGGATTACGCCAGAAGGTGTAAAGTATGTCAAATTCATGCAGACTTTATTCATCAACCTTCTGAATTTTTACATCCTACAACAGCCTCTTGCCTTTTGAAGCTTGGGGTATGGATATTATTGGTCCTATTAACCCTCCTTCTGTCAAAGGACATCGGTTTATACTAGCTATAACTGATTACTTTTCGAAGTGGGCAGAAGCAGTTCCCCTTGCTGAAGTAAAAACATCTAACGTGATCAGCTTTATCAAGCGCCATGTCATTTATCGCTTCGGGATCCCTCGACGAATAATCCATGACAATGGACCACAATTTGTCAGTCAGGCATTTTATCGGTTCTGTGACAAGAATCGAATTCAAAATCTGGCTTCTACGGCTTATTATCCAGCTACTAATGGTTTAGTTGAAGCCTTCAACAAAACGATGATCAAACTTCTCAAAAAGTTTGTCTCTTCTAATAAACGAGATTGGAATGAGAAGCTTGGAGAATGTTTATGGGCATATCGAACAACGGTCCGGACTCCTACTGGTTTTACACCATTTTTACTAGTTTATGGATGTGAAGCTGTCCTCCCATTGGAAATCCAGATCCCTTCTCTTCGAATTGCTATTGCTAATGAGCTAACCATAGAGAATAATGATCGTTTACGACTCCAAGAACTTGAAGGATTGGACGAGAAGCGTCTTCAAGCACAACAGCATATTAAGCTATATCAAGCCCGTATATCTCGAACTTTCAATCGTAAAGTCAAGGAGAGGGTATTCAAAGTTGGCGAGCTTGTATTAGCTGTTCGGAGACCAATGATGATGACTCACAAAAGCAAAGGGGAATTCCAAGCAAAATGGGAAGGCCCTTATGTAATTGAGTCCGTGTTCTCCAATGGTGCCTATCGGTTATCAAAGCCCAATGGAGATCTACTCATGATGCCAATTAATGGCAAATTTCTTAAAAAAATACTATGTATAAAAAAAAAGAGACAGAACAAAAATAAAACTTCTTTTATTATTATTATTTTTGTTCAAGACAAAAGATTAAGGATGAGGGCCACTCCCTTCCTTATTGAATACATAGTCAGCCAATGCATAGAAGGCATCGTTCCCTGAACTCATGAAAAATTTGCAGACGGCCATCCTCAATGCTTCTTCTTCAGGAGTTTTCCCTGGCTCTACTAAGAAAGCAAGGATGTCTTGGGTTGGCTTGGGCGTAGAAGAACTGTTGCCTACTTCAGTCGGGCCTGTCACTATTGGCTCAGCGGGGCATGTCTCAATGATGTCCTCAATATTCCTGGAGACTTCATTCTTTTGCTATACATCCTCGGAAGACATTTCCAATAGAGGAGTGGAAATAAGAATGAAATGATTATAGAGGGTTCTCACCTATTTATAGAGGAGGATTATTAATGAACTGGTCTCTGAAATTGAAAACGACTTTTTATTTCCAAAAAGACTCGTCCGTTCATTTTACTAGGTTCATTCATTTAATTATGGAATTGAATCGTCCTTTCTGTTCCCGAGAAATATGTTGATTCGTCCGTCGTTTTGACGTATGTGCTCACAACATCTGTCTCCTTATTCCCCAGCTACCAAGGTTTGGTTAAGCTGATTTCTTGTCTCCTGGGAGAGGAATTTTAAATCTTCTATTTTTATCGATTGATTAAAAAGTGGGATTCGTTATTTATCATATTTTCATGACCTCTGGATAAATATTAAATCTATCTTTCCTATCTATCATTTATATTTGACCTCTGTATAGAAATTAATCTAATTTTCTTTTGAGTTCTCATATACGGTCATGTCCATATTACATCTGATAGTATTGTGTACTCTAAATCAGAAAAGAAGATTTCATCATCTATCATGTCCATATTACATCCAGATAGATACAAATCATTGAGCATAGAAGAATTATCATTTCCACTCTCATATCATCATAAAAAGTCTATTACATTTCTTAGACTTTCTTACAAATCATAATGAAAATCTATTACAAATTTGGATTTTCATTCTATGCACACAACGATAACCTAATAGAGATCTATTTCATCTTCGGATCTTCTTTATCGGGTTCGTTGTTGGTGTCAATTCCTTGCTGTCTGAGCCTCTGTGGCGACCAGAACAGCAGGAATCAACTCTGGTCTTCTCTTCCAGAAAAGAGGAGAACCCCAGAGTATGGCAGCCCGAAGGCGTGTTGCTGCCAATACAATTGGTGGATTAGGAGCGGCCTCTCAAAGGATATAGGAATGTATCCAGCATTGGGATACAATTCTTAGTTCTACCGTGAAAGGAACTCTACTACCCGATTTCTCGGGGTAGAGCTGACTCCACCATCCAACTCTCCGTGTACAAAGGCTCTTCCTACCAACAGAGGAAGACCCTTCTATCTCACGAAGAGTTCTGAGTTGTCTGATTTGTGCGTCAAAAGCGCATGAGCTCCCTGATGTTGATGTCAGAAGAATGCTCCTCACAGCGTCAAAGTCACCAATGCCGGTTCTGAAAAAGCTCTTCAGCCAAGCTTCTGCAGAAAACAACGAAGAAAAAGTATTTCAGACAAAAGTATCATCAGATGCGTATTAAACGCTAACTAAAAACAGATAGCAAGGCTTTTTATGCCATTGCTTCAGCAAGGCTTTTACGCTGGTGCTTCACAAAGGCTTTTACGCCATTGCTTCAGCAAGGCTTTTATGCCGGTGCTTCACAAAGGCTTTTACGTCGGTGCTTCACAAAGGCTTTTACGTCATTGCTTCAACAAGGCTTGTACGCCGTTGCTTCAGCAAGGCTTTTACGCCGATGCTTCAGCAAGAGTTTTACACCAGTGCTTCAGCAAGGCTTTACGCTCGTAAAATAGCTGTTTTCAAACAAAAAATTCGAAGACAGATATTTGCTTACGATCAGACTTACCACTTGAGTCGAATGGTTTGGCTCTAATGGTGGTTGAATCTGCGTCTAATGACTGGGCATACAAAGGAACGCCGTTGGAAAGCTCCGCTATTGTCATTCGTTGACGAACAACATCGCAGAAAGTTATCTTCAGAGGAATGAGTACGAGAATATATGAAACATTCTCAGCTATTTATAAAGACTGAAGAAACTGTTGGGATAAGTCTATTTCGGGAGAAGATCCTGTTTAAAGGCTCTCGTAACCACAAGACAGATGCCACGTACTGGTTTGTTTCTTGGGAGTTAACAACCACAGAAGCAGTCAAAAGAAGTGCATAAATAAGTGCACGTCAATAGATGAGATTAACATCAAAATTTTATTTATAAAGGGGGAAGTGGACCTCTATAGATAAAAGATTCGCAATACATAAAAACATTATTTTTTTCTCTCCTTCGTTGGGCTGACGAAGGGAGACACCTAGTTCATGCATATTGTGAATCCCAGAGTAGCGCATCAGATTAAGAAACGCTTCGACATCTCCTGGCCCTTCGTACGCAGTTGGGGGACCACCATCAATGCGACTAAAGACTGCAGGAGTCACTCCAAAACACTCTAAAAGGTTGCACGCTCGCTCGAAATCAAGCCTGGATCTCGAAGCCTCTTTGTTGGTAATCTCGTTCTTCGGCGCCATGACAAAACGAGGATGAATGTCAAGAATAAAGAATTTGTCCTTATTTATACAAATCAAAGCAACTCTTCACATTCCTCGTTGGAAACTGCTCACTCGAAAAGATGAAGAAACATTTGAAACTTTTGGGAAAGAAATTTATTGTGACGGTTAAGTATTGATCGACATTATTTTTCTTGAATATTACGCTGACTGTTGGATATCCCCGCTCTTACGCGGATGACTGTTGTGTATCCCAAATTTTATGCTAACTGGTCAAATCTCAACTTTTACGCTTATGTTCAAAGTGTTTCAAATTTTGGAGATATTTGAAAACTTTGAAGGGGGTCTTGTAGGAGCGTAAAAAGTGCTTCACAGAAAGAGCCAAAGTGATAGATCTTTCTACTCAAAGTTGATCTACTTTACACACAAAGAGGCTAGTATCTTTACACCCAAGACAAGGCCAATCGATTATTATGCCTAAAGCAGGTTGATCACTTTACGCTCGGGTCAACACCCATCATTTTATGCCCAGGGCAAGCTAGCCACTTTTACGCTGGACAAAGCTGTCAAGTCTTGCATTTAATGCAAACTCTGACATGAAGATATTAATGATGGCATATATCACAGAATTCAAAAGGATTTGTTTTATACAGAGACCAATGTTGTCGTTTAGTATGTGGATTGAGCTACTTTACGCTCACACTATGGCTTCTTTTACGCGCGAAGGCTATACGAGTTTCTACGCTCAACAGCTGACGTGTGCGTAAAGTCTATTTGATCTATTTTTACGCTTAAGGTTATTTAACAACCATTTTACGCGGGAAGTCTATGTCAAGGCTATTTTACGCCTAATCTACTGCTTTACGCTCAGAGTACATTGGGGCTATTTTTACGCCCTATTCTCCTCCACCAGTTTGGAACGTGGTTTACCTACGTGGCTTTCAGGCCATTCTTCTCGAAGAACGTGTATACATGTATCCTATTTCTACTGAAATGATGGGACACGTGTCAATATATACAGAGGATGGCTTCGATCGTGGGTGACAGTTGTTAGCGTAAAGATGGAACTTTTGCTGAGTTTTTACGCACCAGAGGCCAAGTCTATAAATAGACTTATTTTCCTCATACAACACACACACACAGAGACAGAAGAGAATACAGAGATCAGAACTTCGAGATTTTGATTCTCCAGAGCATTCTTCTTCAACCTTTCTTTCAGAACAGAGTGAAGCAAAGCAGGAAAGCATTCAGCCTCGCCATCAGTGCCCAAGTGCGTCGATACCTTTATGGTGACTTAGTTCTTCCAGTTGTTCTACTTCAAGCAGTGATCTTCATCATCATCATATGGTCCAAGGAACAAAGTGATCAATTGCAGATCAGACTTCCATAGCAATACTTTTCCAGAATTAATTTTGTACTTCTTGTACTTTTTCTCGTTTTATTTTCAAAAGCCAATTTTTCTTTGGCATTTTTGTTAAGTGAAACAAACTGGTGACCAACTGAAGCGATATATCCAACATCTCATCCTGCAGAAATGTAGAAATGGAAAGCCCCAAGTACTGCCACTTCCATCACTATGTCCACCATGCCACGCAAGACTGCTACCAACTGAAGTGATATATCCAACATCTCATCGATTCTAAGGCCCTGTCCATTGATTTCGAAGAAGTGACCGTGGCAGCCAAAATGGTATCAGTGCAATTCGACAGCTTTCCTTCTACAAAGACTCAAGATGGAGTAATACCCATCCCCAAAGCAAAGATGGAGGTTACTAACCTTCCACCTCCTCGAGACCAGAATGTTGGTCTAGTACCCTTTACCACATCACGAGGGGAGATCATGTGGGTTCATCCAGACTTGGTACCTGAGATGATTCAGTCCGTACCACCCTCCGCCAGCAAGAAGAAGAATGGGAAGGCCAAATCATGCTACACAGTCTCGGCAGAGGTTGAAGAAGCTACAGCTGTTGTTACCCGATTCGATGCACAAACTCAACCTATACCGGGTAACTCGGCTGAAGATCATCAGCCGGCTACTGCTGACGCTCCAGGACCCTCTCAACCTCCGACGACCGACAAGCCTAGGCCGAAGGAGACTCGCTTTGACAGACCGCTCAGAAGAGAGACGCCTCATGGGCTGGAGAAACCCTACAACTTTGATATCTTGGCATAATTGGCTAATACACCGGCCAAGTTGTCACTCTATGAGCTCCTAAGACTCTCCAAAGATGTTCGCATCGCACTGAGCGAGGCACTCCAGAATGCCGACGCATATCTGGCTCAGTCCAATCTCACCGGGGAGAGCTCACCTATAAATCTCCAGGACAGCGCTAGCACAGGCGCAATGTCTAATATTATCTTCACTCCGCAAGATATGCTTATCAAGACCAACCCGCACGATCGCCCTCTGTATTATACCGGGTATATTGGCGATATCAAGGTAGATCGGATGTATATTGATCCCGATTCTTCCATAAGCATCATTCCGAAGAGCCTGCTACACCATCTGCGCATCCTAATGCATCGCTTGACACCGACAAGCACTGCCATTAGTGATTTCAATTCAGGCAGAAGCTATCCAATAGAGAAGATTCGTCTGAAATTCCAAATCGACGACCTTCAGTCAGAAGTGACCTGTTATGTCATAGATGCGGACATGTCCTATAATATTCTCCTGGGGCATCCTTGGATACACGACTATATGATCGTACCTTCCACACTGTACCAGTGCTTCAAGTACGTCGATAAATACGGCTTCGTAAGAACAGAATTTGCTGACATTGATCCCTTTAAAGGGGTCGAATCCTACTACTCCGACTCATGCTTGTACAAGAAGTCAAAGAGGCACCTTCGAAGAAGATACTCAAGCTCCAACTAAGGCGGCAACTGGATCGGAAGAACCTCTGACGATCCACCTCCAAGCTCGAAAACCTGGCAGAACTGCACCACTTACAGCCACTCTGCATAAAGATGCAATCAGCCTCTTTGCACAAGAGGGGCAAATGATAATCCGACTGCCAAGGTCTGGCCCAGCACCAAGATCCACAATAGAGCCACTAACAATCAGGCTGCCTAGTGCCAGCCAACAACAAACAGAGGAGCTCCATCTCTCTACCAAGCCAATGACGATTCGTCTCCCTAGGGCGAATCGACAACTGAGTGCCAGGCCAGGGACTGCTAGCGAGCCAACAACTCTTCGTCTTGCACCAAGCACTCAGCCGAGGGTCACAAGTGCGCCAACGACTCCACGGTCAGTACCACCAGTGGAGCCCCTGATGATTAAGCTGCCGAGGTCGTCATTCCAGTCTTCATTTGTACTGGGGGTGGCCGAAGAAGAATTCGAGCTGACCAAGTATGTGGCTGCTCACACTTATGTTCCATCCACAGAAGATGTAATTCCTCCGGAGAAGATACCCTACTTCATTAATAAAGGGATAGCTTTGAACTACCTCGAGCTTAATAAGCTTTGTACAATGTATGCTATGGAACACGGTATAGGCACTCACTTACACACACAAGTAACGAATATCTATACCACAAACCAACTCACCCCTGTGGAAGACGTATGCTTCATAGTCGAGGGAGACGATCATCCAATCATCTTCGGCCGGAAGAATAATCTGCAACCTTTCAGGATAGAAGAGGTTAATCTCGAACCCAACACCGGAAGACTGTCCCTTTGTCTGTATAGTCTCCAATCCAAGTACCTCATGCAAAAACAGGGGTATGATCTGGAAACTACGTCAGGCTTGAACTACGGCATATGACGGCGATTACCCTTACAATTGTCGGTCCCGGCTGGAAAACTATAGGATTATTACAACAAGGCCAGATGTGGGCTAGGTTATGTTACACCTGTGATGACCCCTAAAAGCTCAGATGAGGGATGCGACTGGCATTCACACTCAACTGGATCACCAACTTATGACTCGGATGTCAGCATAGGGGACGCATTCAGACAGGTTTTGTCCGTCAACATGGCATTCGCCGACGCCTATGAAGAAGAAGAAGACATTCCTGAACTTCTTGAGTTAGAGCCGTAGGCACAACAGCTAGATGCACAATAGGAAAAGCGGTTTGAACAGAGAGAACCTCCCACCGAAGATGAGGTCGTGCAAGTTAATCTCGATGATGAGTCCTCTCCAAAGCCGATCTTCGTCAGCAAGAATCTGACAAACGAAGAGCGAAAGTCGCTACTACAACTCGTCAGAGAATACATCGACGTGTTCGCCTGGAGCTACGAAGACATGCCAGGACTGGACCCCGAAGTTGCGCTTCACAAACTCAACATTCGTCCGAACGCAAAACCCGTCAAGCAATAGCAACGATGGTTCCGCCCTGATATCATGAATGCCATTGAAGCTGAAGTCAACAAATTGATAGCTAGCGGCTTCATCCGCGAGGAACAGCATCCAGACTGGGTAGCTAATATAGTACCAGTCCTCAAAAAGAACGGAAAGATCTGAATTTGCATCGACTTCCGGAACCTGAATGAGGCATGTCCTAAGGATGAGTTTTCCCTCCCTATCACAGATATCATGATTGACAACACTTGCGGCTTCGAGCGGATGCCATTCATAGATGGTTTCTCGGGGTACAACCAAATCAAGATGTTCCCTGATGACGAGAAGCATACATCATTTCGAACACCAATTGGCACATACTGCTACACCGGCATGCCTTTCAGTTTAAGGAATGCTGGCGCCACCTATCAAAGATCTATGAGCGTCATCTTTAGAGACCACTTGTGCAAGACAGTAGAATGCTATGTCGACGACATCGCCGTCAAGAGCCACTCTAAGGAAGATCATCTGCATGATCTGAAGACAGTGTTCGACCTGGTGCGAGCGCACAATTTGAAGATGAATCCTACAAAATCCTTCTTGGACGTATCCAGCGGAAAGTTCTTGGGCTTCATCATTACTTCCCAGGGTATCCACACAGACCCTGAGAAGACGAAGGCAATCATGGAGATGGGTCCCCCGAGAAATCTCCGTGAACTCCGAGGACTTCAAGGGAGACTAGCTTACATCAGGAGGTTCATATCTAACTTCTCCGGGTGATGTCAACCATTCACCCACCTCATGAAGATGGGCATTACATTCATATGGGATGAGGAATGCCAGCACGCTTTCGACAGCATCAAAGAATATTTGTCGAACCCTCCGGTCCTGGTAGCCCCGATTGTTGGAAGGCCGTTCCTGCTCTATGTACGAGCAATGGAGCATTCTTTCGGTGCTCTGCTAGCACAAGACAATGATGCAGGCCATGAGCAAGCTATATACTACCTCAGTCAAAAGATGATGGGGCCAGAGTACCGGTACACTGCTGTAGAGAAGGAGTGCCTTGCACTAGTGTTCGCCATTCAGAAAATACGATACTACGTCACGGGACAAACCATACACGTGATATCATGAATCAACCCTCTCAGGGTCCTCATGACCAAACCAGGGGCACTCAGCTCTTGTCTTGCTACCTGGGCGATATTATTATCTCCATATCACATGATCTCCGTCCCACAGAAGGCTGTTAAAGGTCAAGCTCTGGCAGACATTTTAGCAGCCCATCCAGGCTCAAAGACAGCCAGAATATACGAAGAGATACCAGACAAGGTCGCCAATTCAAATGCGGTCTCCCATGATGACATCTGGCGAATGTTCTTCGACGGCGCTTCGAGAACAGGGCCCAAAAGCAACATCATCGCTGGAGTATGAGTGGTGCTAGTTTCTCCCTCCGAGCTGGTGATCAATCGGGCTTACTCCCTCACGGAGCCCTGTTCAAACAATGTGGCCGAGTACAACACTTTGGTTATTGGCCTTCAACTTGCAAAAGAGCTGGGGGTAGAGTATCTTGAAGCCTACGGCGATTCGCAGTTAATCGTCAATCAGATCTGGGGTTCGTACGAAGTTTTTCATGAAGATATGATCCCGTATCACCAAATAGCAATCGACATCATCTCGTCCTTGGAAGGATTCTTTATAGAACATGTTTCTAGACTCCAGAATATCGAGGCTGATGCCTTAGCAGGCCTGGCTGCTTTTCTAGCAATACCGAATTATGCTCATCATCAGGTGGGCATAATAGGCCACAAACTGGTATGTCCCAAGGATAATGTTCAATGTGTTGAGAGTTACTCCACTCTGACAGTCGTTGAAGCGCCAGACTGGAGATAACCATTCATCGACTTCGTAGTCTATAACATCCTGCCAGAGAATCCAAAGGAAGCCACCTCTATTAGAAGACGTTTCCTCAGATTCTTTTACGATACAGAGACAAAAATGCTGTACCGGCGATCATACGATGGATTACTGCTTCGGTGTCTGTCAAATACAGAAGCCAAGGAAGCTGTACACGAGGCTCATGATGGCGTCTGCAGGGCCTATTAGCCTGGCCCAAAATTGCAAGACCGCTTTCGTCGAATGGGCTATTACTGGCCCACGATGGTTGCAGATGCCATAGATTATGCACGAAAGTGTAAAGCCTGTCAAGTCCACGCAGACTTCATCCACCAGTCATTCGAGTTTCTATACCCGATAGTGGCATCCTAGCCATTCGAAGCATGGGGAATGGACATCATCGGTCTGATTACTCTGCCTTCGTCCAGGGGACACCGCTTCATACTCGCAATCACAGATTGCTTCTCCAAATGGGCGGAGGCTATTCCGCTAGCAGAAGTAAAAACTTCAAACGTGATCAACTTCCTCAAGCATCACGTCATCTATCACTTTGGACTGCCCCGAAGGATCATCCATGATAACGGTCTGCAGTTCGTAAGCCACGCCTTCTATCGATTCTACGACAAATACCGAATCCAGAATATTGCTTTAACGTCGTACAATCCAGCAGCGAATGGTTTGGCAGAAGCATTCAATAAAACTATAATCAAGCTCCTCAAGAAGTTCGTGTCTTCCAACAAACGCGACTGGAATGAGAAGCTCGGCAAATGCTTATGGACACACCGTACTACAATACGGATGGCTACCGGGAACATACCATTCTCCTTGGTATACGGGAGCAAGGCAGTTCTCACCTTGGAGACCCAAATCCCCTCACTCTGCGTCGCCCTCACCTATCAATTGACGATAGATGATAATCACCATCGCCGACTACAAGAGTTGGAGGCCCTAGACGAGAAACGCCTGTTAGCTCAACAACGAATTGAGCTGTATCAAGCCCGAATCTCCGAAGCTTTCAACAAGAAAGTTAAAATCAGAATATTTCAAGTGGGTGATCTTGTTTTGGCCGTTCGGAGGCCGATGGTTATGACTCACAAAACTGTCGGCAAATTCCAGCCAAAATGGGAAGGTCCGTTCATCATCGAGACTGTATTCTCTAATGGAGCTTACCGCCTCGCAAAACAAAATGAAGACTTGCTGATGTTTTTCATCAATGGCAAGTTCCTAAAGAAGTATTATGTCTGAAACAATATCCTCCGAATATCTCAGATTGTTGAGTTATGTACCCTCTGGTGAACTTACACTCTGCTCCCAAATAGCTCAGATTGTTGATTTATGTACCCTTTGGTACCGCTGAACTCACATTCATCCTCAAAATATCCCATATTGTTGATTTATGTGAAGAACAGATGGCAACTCTAGAGGGGGTGAATAGAGTTTATAGCAATAATAGACAATTAAAAAATTTAACTCTATCACAATCTAAAAATAATCAGAGTAAATGCGGAAATAAAAAAAGGAGCAAGAAAGCATATGCAAACACAGCCGATTTTAACCTGGTTTCCCTCGTGGAGGACTAGTCCAGGCCTGAGAACTCTAGCTCAGGATTAAATCCACTATTTATGAAATAGTAGTTACATCCCGTGCCTTTTCTTCAGAAGAGTACGTCAACTTCTTACAAAGGATCGCAGTGGTGATGCTTGGAATTTTCCAAGCTACTTCTTGAACTCTTGCACAAGACTCCTAACTGAGAGATGCTGAGCACTCGAGACTTAGGAAACTTGTGGCTAGTAGATGAAGAAGGATATGGCTTATATTGAGCTTAAGAGAGAAGAGAAGAGAAGATTGGACGAATGAAAATGAGAGAATTCTTGGCCTATTTATAGGGTTTTAACAAGCAGAATTCGGCCAGAATTCTGGTAGGAATTTTCAAATATTTGGCCGTTGGACAACTAGCAACCAGCCAGCCCTAAAAATTAGGGTGCTGGTTTTTAGGGGACAGAGTTCAGCCCGAACTCTGTGTGGAGGCAGAGTTCGGCCCGAACTCTGTCTCCAGAGCACAGAATGGGTCTAAAGGTCCAATGGACTTATTTTGGATGTGGAGCTTTATGGATTTTGGATAGGTTATGGGTTGAGTCTCAAGATCCCAGCATAACTCAGCTTACAATCATTCTAGACTCAATAAATATAAAAGTAGAGACTCGAAAACGACTTGCATTTACAAAACTGAACTGTCGTCTGGCTTGAGCTGGATGTAGTCGTCGTGTGTCGTATTGAATTATCACAAGTATTATTTAGTCAATGTTATCAATATTTGGTTGACTGTGACTTTGTGTCAACAATCTTCCCCATATTGATAATTGACAAAATAATAATTGTATATAAAATATCCATACCTGGACACTTGTAACGACATAGCTCCCCCATAATTAGTGTCGAGCTTAAGAATAGCTCCCCCATAAACAATGCTGTGAATCTTGTTGGCCTGTTAATAATATTCTTCCAAAAGTACATATAAACCAAAAGCATACAGAAACAGAATATACACATATCTCCCCCTTTGGCGTTTAGCAATATGAGATAACAAAGAATAACTGGCAAACACACCCAAAAGAGAAGAAACTGCATATAAACTAAGATAATGACCAAGAGTCATAATGACATAGAAACTGACAATAGAACTACCAAAGTCTCAAAACTCATAACTCATAATAAGTCTACTACAAATCAAGTACATAAAAGCAACTAAAGCAAAAAGCATAAATCATAATCTAAGATCCTCAGTAGCAGCATTAAGAGTAGTCCAAATCCATCATCGAGCACGAGAGGGCCCGGCGTCGTCCGATGGATCAGTAAAGGAGCGACGTGGGTCCACAAATGTCGCATCCGGATCCATGTAGCGACGAACCAAAGGGTCATCGATATGGAATCCCTCACGACCGGGGTCTCGCTCCATAGGAATGGGCATTGAAGGATGGCGAGACATGGAATACCGAATATCATGCAGCGAGTTGCTGATAGCACTCATCTGCAAGATGGTCCGATAATCCAGCTGAGTCCAACGATCGTCCTCCAAAGTAAAATGATCTCGGAGCATAGTATGAAGAGACTCGAGAGTGGCAGGAGGGAGAGGAGGAGGATCCTGTCCGAGAGGAGGGGCATCTGGCTCATCATCAGAATGCTCAGATACGACTGGTGAGCCAACGATCGCATGAAGCCTCCTTGCCTTAGAGAGGAAGACAGGGGCAGGTAAGAATGGACACTCATCAAGGGGTACATGGTACGCACGAAAGATCATAGGAAGGTATAATGCATAAACCAAGGATCTTGGTTTCTTCCTACAGTTAATCATCCAATCCATCATTGTGCATGGAAGATTAAAGGGAACATGGAAGTAGAAATGGTATAAGGCCGATATTTCAAAATAAGTAACTTCATCGGTAGAGCCCGCTTTGGGTAGAATGGTGTTGAAAATGATCCGATGAAGTTCATAGAAATAGGGATTGAGGAATTTAGCCAAAAGCTTACGAGGATGTGTGTTAGGGCTACACAAGTCATCCTTGAAGCTTTCAAGTGAAATTCCTTCGGGAAATTAAAAGGATCTAGCTTCAACAAGCTTTTTCCAAGAATTTGGCTCTTGAAGTTCAAGATATTCGGCCAATTCAAAATCATCAAATGAGATATCAATTCCCGCAACTCGTGAATAAATATGAGTGTCATCATGGGTCAAGTTGCAGTAAAACATTTGAATGGCACTACGATAAATGACTGAATTTATGGTAACAAGTTCATCAAGGCAAAGGTCATTAAAAAGTGCATCATGTTGTGAGAATATAGTAAAGTTGATAGGGTGTCCCGCAAATACCGGACGTGTCCGAAAATCGCTAAACCAATCATTAGATGAGTCTAGTGATATAAAAATTTGATCGTCAAAAGTGTTTGGATCAAGGGGACGTGGAGGATTGAACAACGGATGGATTGGTGGTTGTTGTTCAATGGCCGGTGCAACGGGTGGTGCAACGGGCGGCTCAACGGGAGGAGGAGCATTCGACGAGGATGCGGCCTCGGCCCGAAGTCTCTTCCCGCGGTTGAGCAATCGTGGAGCCATAACACAATAGATAGAAGATAATAAAAAAAATTTGAGATATAGAAAAGTAAGGAATTATACCTCAAACTAGTGAAGAACTATGAAAGAGAATTAAAAAATAAGCCTTCTCCTTGAGTTTGGGAAAGAATGGAGCTCTAGCAAGAAGAAATTAGGGTTAGGGTTTAGAGAGTTTTGTGTTGGAGAAGTGGAAAAGGTGGTAAGAAGGAAGGAGAGGGAAGAGAAACCGAAAATATGGGAAGGGTTTCTCTTGGTCGGACCAAATCATGGCCATTTGATCTAGTTTATGATCAACGGCTGAGACTGTTCCCGGTTCTGGAACAAGCAGGCCGAATTCGGCCCAAACTCTGGTAGGGGCAGAGTTCGGCCCGAATTTCGGATCCTGGTCACAGAATAGGAATCAGGCTGAAAAGAGTCAAAAATTGGTTAAGTAAAAGAGAAACCAATATAAGACATTAGTATAATTATAAGAAAGATCCAAGAAGTAAATAAAAGAATAACAGATAGTGAGTTTGAAGCAGCAATATGAAATTTAAAAAAATAGTATGTCAACATATGATAAATGAAAATGAACCATATAATAAACAAGGAATTATATCATAATTTAATATTTTGAAACTGCCATGGGTTAGCTGCAGGGGCCGGATCCCAGCTAGCGGTAGTCCTGAGGACTAGTGCACCGTGTCACTTAGGCTTTTACGAGTTGTCAGAAGGGCCCTTTCGGCTTGTACCCATAGCCAGTTCATCATAAGAGAATCATAATATACTCGATATTTATGCAGGTTGATTTTAATTTATAAAAGCTTCATCTAAAATTCCAAGTTCACGAAAAAGACAATTGAAGCGCTCTTCGGATAATAGTTTTGTGAAGAAATCTGCTAACTGATGATCAGTATCAATAAATTCTAAGTTAATCGTGCCATTTTGCTGATGATCACGCAAAAAGTGATGACGAATTTCAATGTGCTTCGTGCGTGAGTGACAAATGGGATTCTTAGTCAGATTTATAGCACTAGTGTTGTCACAAAAGATTGGAATGTGCATGAAAGATGAGTTGTAGTCTTCCAGGGTTTGCTTTATCCACAGAATCTGTGCACAACAACGCCCAATTGCGATGTATTCAGCTTCTGTTGCGGATAGTGCGACAGAGATCTTCTTCTTGCTAAACTATGAGACTAAAGCCTTTCCTAATAAATGACACGTACCGCTTGTACTTTTACGGTCGACCTTGCATCCAGCAAAATCAGCATCAGAGTAACCAATGAGGTCAAATAATGCTGACTTGGGATACCATAGGCCCACTGTAACCGTACCCTTACGGTATCGAAAGATACGCTTAACCGCGGTCATGTGTGATTCCTTAAGATTTGCTTGATATCTAGCACACATGCAAACGCTAAACATAATATCAGGGCGACTAGCAGTAAGATAGAGTAAACTGCCTATCATACCTTGATACTTCTGTTGATTTACGGGTTTGCCGCTATCATCTGGTTCAAGTTTGGTTGAAGTAGCCATTAGAGTACTGATTGGTTTGACGTTGTCAAGGTCGAATTTCTTCAGCATGTTCTTGTATACTTCGATTGACAGATGAAGGTTCCATTTGACATTTATTTGACTTGCAGCCCAAGAAAGTAGTTGAGCTCCCTCATCATGCTCATCTCAAACTCGGTCTGCAAACACTTGGCAAAATCTTGACAAAGGGTTTCATCAGTGGAACCAAATATAATATCATCTACATATATTTGTACTAAAAGAATCGTGTCTTTGAAAGATTTTATGAACAGTGTGGTGTCAATTTTCCCTTTTGAAAAACACTTCTCAAGCAAGAAAGTGCTCAGCCGTTCATACCAAGCTTTAGGTGCTTGTTTGAGGCCATACAGCGCTTTCTTTAGCTTGAACACGTGGTCGAAAAATTTGTGATTTTCAAAATCAGGGGGTTGTTTTACATAAACTTCCTCCTTAATAAATCCACTCAAGAAGGCACTTTTAACATCCATTTGAAATAATTTGAAATTTTAAAAATTTGCAAATGCACAAAGCATCCGAATGGATTCTAATCTAGCAACAGGAGCATACGTCTCATCGTAGTCGATACCTTCCTCTTGGTTGTATCCTTGGGCTACTAGACGAGCTTTGTTGCGTGTGACTGAACCATCTTCATTCACTTTGTTTCTAAAAACCCATTTAGTACCAATAATCGAGTGATTAGTCGGTCTAGGAACGAGTTCCCATACTTGGCTTCTCTCGAATTGGTTGAGTTCCTCTTGCATAGCAGAAATCTAAAATTCATCATTGAAAGCTTCTAAAATATTTTTCGGCTCAATTTATGAAATAAAGGCAGTGCTAGCAATAGAGTCTCTTAATGATGATCTAGTAGTTACTCCATGTGAGACCTCGCCGATTATCAAATTTTCTGGATGTGATGGCTTGAAAGAGAATTTCTTTGGCAAGCTCTCCAGAGAATTGGTTTCGGTTGTGGTGTTCATTGGAGTAGACGTTGATGGCTCAACAACATCATCAAGAGTAGCTGCTACACTGTTATCTTTATCAAAAGTTACTTTTGTAGACTCTTCCACAATTAATGAGTGTTTGTTAAAAACTCTATATCCCTTGCTCTTGGCAGCATAGCCAAGGAAAATACCTTCGTCAGCTTTGGCATCAAATTTGCCTAAGTTGTCTTTGGTGTTAAGGATAAAACATCTACAGCCAAAAACTCTAAAATAAGAAACATTTGGGTTTCTCCCAAACCAAAGCTCATAGGGTGTTTTCTTCGTAATAGGACGAATAAGCACCCTATTTAAAATGTGGCATGCTGTACTGACAGCTTCAGCCCAAAAGTATTTCAGAAGTGAAAACTTGTTTAACATGAATCTAGCCATATCGCCAAAAGTCCTATTCTTCCGCTCCATAACATCATTTTGTTGAGGAGTTCTTGGACAAGAAAACTCATGATCAAAACTATTTGAATCACAAAACTTTTCAAAATCAGAATTTTCGAACTCGCCTCCATGATCACTTCGAATACGAGTAATCATGTAGCCTTTTCCGTTTTAAATTTTCTTAACAAAAATCTTGAAAACCAAAATAGCATCACTTTTATTTGCAAGAAAGAAAACCCAAGTAAATCTTGAAAAGTCATCAACAATATCAAAGGCATAGAGTTTTCCACCAAGACTGGCTACTCTACTAGGGCCAAATAAATCCATATAGAGTAGTTGCAAGGGTTTAGTAGTGCTTACAGAGTTTATGGAATGGAAAGAGGACTTGGTTGCCTTATTTAACTCACATTCGGCATATACGATGTCCTTTTTAAAGTGAAGTCGGGCAAGCCTCTAGCTAGCTTCTTGGTCGATAGCCTGGATATAGTATCCATATTGGCATGACCAAGACGCTGGTGCCATAGTAACCGTTCATCTTTATGAGCATATAGGCATCTACCTGCATTGGTAGTATTTTTAGATAAATAGAAAATATAAATATTATCCTCTCTTACCCCTTCAAAAGCGATGTCTCCCGTTGACCTATCATAGATAAGACATTTGTTTTGTCCAAAGTTAATGTCATATCCATGGTCAGCAAGATGACTAATGCTGAGCAAGTTATGCTTTAACTCGGTCACTAGGCAGATATCCTTTATTACGGGAGAGGGAGGATAACCAATATTACCATTACCTATCATATAACCTTTTAGGTTGTTGCCGAAGGATACATATCCTTCTCTCTTCATTGATAGTGATGCGAAAAGATTTGCGTCTCCCGTCATATGCCACGAGCATCCACTATCGAGAATCCACTTACTCTTAGTTGAGGAGTGAAGGTCCACCTACATCAAGAGTAGATGTGACCTTTGGTACCCAAGTTCTTGAGGGTCCTGAAAAGTTAGTTTTTGGAAACCATGCATATATTTTTCTATCTAGTAATCTTCTAATTCTACATTATAGTGATATGTGTCCATACAAACCACAATAAGTACATGTAGCATTCCTATTTACATTAGGAGCATGCTGGTGATGTCTATAAGCAGTATGATGATGTGTAGAGTTAGCATGGTGATGATGACTATATATAGAATGATGTGGAGTGGCATGATGATATTGTCTATATGGTATGGCATGGTGATGTGGTCTATATGTAGAGTGATGTTGATTATGTTTTTGTGCAACATGGTGATGATTGTATCTATGTGTAGCATGATAATTTTGTGACATATGATAATTATTTCTACGTGCATGTGGTTTGTGTCCTTTGTGAACGTGTGTGTACATGTAAGCATGGTTACGTGTTGTAGGTGGATGACGTGGGTGACTAGTATGAGAAGTATCATGCTTTGTGTGTGTCTCATGAAATTGGGTTTGAGGTTGAGCTACCTGTTTTCCCAATTTGGTCTCTAGTTTCTTAGAGACAGCCTGCAGTTCAGTAATCTTAGCATTCAAACCAAATATCTTAGTGATAGATATCTTGTGTCTACTCTTTTCTTCTGCAAGCTTCGTGTTGAGGGTTGTGATTTCTTGTATTTGTTGTTCAATGCGTGTTTCGGCATCATGTAAGCATATTTTAAGCTTAGATACCTCATCAGTGACATCCGTGGGTGAAGTGTCTCTAATGTTATCAAGTAATAGAGAAAGTCTTTGAATTTTGACTTCATGACTTTTGATTTTGTCTTTGGCATGTTTGTATTTACCAATGACCTTTTTTGATCATTAAGTAAATCGGTGAAAGCATCGCCAAGTTCATCAAAAGTGAAGTCATCAAGAGTTTCGTTTGATACCTTGTCGGACGTCGCCATTAGGCACACATTAGCCGTATCTTGAGGAGAGTCCCTTTCTTCTTCGGAGTCACTAGCTTCGCTTTCATGCCAAATGCTTGTGTTGGCATATTTCTTTGAGGAAGTCTTCTTGTATGGCTTCTCATAGCGGTTGCTCTTCTTCAAGAATGGACAGTCTTATCGGACGTGTCCAGTCTTCTTGCACCCGTAGCAGGTTGGCTCTTCTTCGCCATCTTCTTGTGGTTCCTTCTTTCTTCGATTGAAGCGAAGGAATTTCTTGAAGTTGCGGACCATAAGAGCTTGATCATCGTCTTCTGAGTTGTCATCATCCGTCTCTTCGGGTTCAGCCCTCCGTTGGTGAGCTTTGAGTGCGATCTCCTTAGCCTTAGGAGCAGGCTCTTCGAAGTCCTTGAGGTCAAGCTCATGAGTCATTAGCTTTTCCATCAAGGTCTCCATGGACATGGTTGTGAGATTGTTTCCTTCTATGATGGCTGTCACCTTAGGGTTCCAAATTTTTGGTAGCCCCCTAAGTAGCTTGCGAATCTTCTCGTGATTTGAATATTGCTTGCCGAGAGAAGACAGGGGGTTGATGATGTCGAGGAACCTTGTAGACATTTGCATGATCGTCTCATTTGGCTTCATCTTGAAAGCCTCGTATTCTTGAGTGAGACGGCTTATCTTTGATTCCTTGACTTGGGTGGTTCCTTCATGCGTCACTTTTTGAACTCTCCATACTTCGTGAGATGTGGTGCATGTAGATACCCTGTTGAACTTATTCCCGTCTGTAGCACAGAATAAAGCATTAATAGCTCTCGCGTCTAGACTTGCCTGTTTTTTCTTCTCGTCAGAATATTTGTCATGTGATTTCTCAACGAGATCACCATTGACAACTATTCTGGCGGGCTTTTTGTAACCGTCAGTGACGATAGTCCACAGGTCAAAGTCTAGCGACTTGAGATAAAAGCTCATCCTTGTTTTCCAATATGTGTAGTTAGTTCCATCAAATAGGGGAGGCCTATGAGTGGACTGTCCTTCATGATTGGAAATCAAGGATTGTGTGGTTGCCATGGATCAGCTCTAGGATGTAAGTCCTTGTAAAGAGAACAGAGCTCTGATACCAATTGAAGAACAGATGGCAACTCTAGAGGGGGTGAATAGAGTTTATAGCAATAATAGCCAATTAAAAAATTTAACTCTATCACAATCTAAAAATAATCAGAGTAAATACGGAAATAAATAATGAGCAAGAAAGCATACGCAAACACAGCCGATTTTAACCTGGTTTCCCTCGTGGAGGACTAGTCCAGGCCTGAGAACTCTAGCTCAGAATTAAATACACTATTTATGAAATAGTAGTTACACCCCGTGCCTTTTCTTCAGAAGAGCACGTCAACTTCTTACAAAGAATCGCAGTGGCAATGCTTGGAATTTTCCAAGCTACTTCTTGAACTCTTGCACAAGACTCCTAACTGAGAGATGCTGAGCACTCGAGACTTAGAAAACTTGTGGCTAGTAGATGAAGAAGGGTATGGCTTATATTGAGCTTAAGAGAGAAGAGAAGAGAATTTTGGATGAATGAAAATGAGAGAATTCTTGGCCTATTTATAGGGTTTTAACAGGCAGAATTCGGCCAGAATTCTGGTAGGAATTTTCAAATATTTGGCCGTTGGACAACTAGCAACCAGCCAGCCTTAAAAATTAGGGTGCTGATTTTTAGGGGACAGAGTTTGGCCCGAACTCTGTGTGGAGGCAGAGTTCGGCCCAAACTCTGTCTCCAGAGCACAGAATGGGTCTAAGGGTCCAATGGGCTTATTTTGGATGTGGAGCTTTAAGGATTTTGGATAGGTTATGGGTTGAGTCTCAAGAGCCCAGCATAACTCAGCTTACAATCATTCTAGACTCAATAAATATAAAAGTACAGACTCGAAAATGACTTGCATTTGCAAAACTGAGCTGTCGTCTGGCTTGAGCTGGATGTAGTCGTCGTGTGTCGTCTTGAATTATCACAAGTATTATTTAGTCAATGTTATCAATATTTGGTTGACTGTGACTTTGTGTCAACATTATGTACCCTCTGGTACCACTGAACTTACACTATGCTTCCAAATAGCTCAGATTGTTGAGTTATGTACCCTTTGGTACCGCTGAACTCACATTCATCCATAAAATATTCCAGATTGTTGCAGTAATGTACCCTTTGATACCGCTGAACTCACATTCATCCCCGAGTATCGAATCATGTACCTGTAGGTATCACTGAACTCACACCCCAACTCTAAATCTTCCAGATTGTCAAGTTATGTACCCGCAGGTACCGCTGAACTCACGCTCTGGATAAATCTATATCACATCTTTTTGGTAGTAAGTCACGTATGATCATACCTCTGAACTTTCTTCCGAAGAGGAGCTCCTTCCTCATGATCCACTACCCGCACTTTCAGTGCACAAAAAAAGGGTAACAGATCCACAAATTTCCCAAAACAACCAGGTCGATGCTACCTCTGAGTTGTTTCACTTCCATCAAAAACAAACCGCCCCCTCACATAGAACTTTCACGTCCTCATTACCTCTGAGTCGTTCTATGTATCCTTCATGGAGCCTACTCCTGCCATGTCCTCATTACCTCTGAGTGGGAAGACTCCATCGAAGAAACCTACATATTTACCACGTCCTCATTACCTCTGAGTAAGTATGATGGTTCTCTCTCGACTTATTATCCGTACCCAAGATCGGAGTACGCCAAGGATAATAGGCCCACAAATATCTTCTTACGACCACAAATGTCCTCTGTTGACCACAAATGTCCTCTGTTGACTACAAATGTCCGCAGTCGACCATAAATGCTGTACTAAGTTTCTAGTACATGCAACTTTTTTCTTATCTTGTCTTGGGAGCCCAGCTACTCCCTGGTATTCTCTCAATACCAAGAACTTCCATATCCATCTCATCGCAAAGTCGTCCTAGGTATCTCTCCCAAACTTGTTATTTGTACCTAAAACCAAGGTATGCCCAGGGTAACAGGTCCACAAATAGTCCTCCAGCGGGACAAACGCCACAAACACAACAAATACAAGAAATGAAGGATGAGTCGAAACATGCTCATTTATTCAAAATCCAAGGTACTACATTATCTGGGACTATGTCCCTACTATAAAATAGAGAATGAAAGAAAAAAACACAAACAAAAGAAGGAAAAAGTCGACTATTGTTCGGCTATACATAATGCCATGAGACTGTCCCCCAACAAGGTAGTCGACCGCTCAAACCTCTGTTTGGCCCGGCGCTTTGCCTCCTGAGTCAGCAGCGCCACATCCTCTAGGTGCGCATGAGCCCGCCAGCCATCCTCGAACTTCTTCAGAGCACACTCCCGGTTAGCAGAAGCTTGGGAAACCCTTTCGGTATCCTGAATGATCAGCTCTTTATCCACACGGGAAGCTTCAAGCTCAAACTCCAAGAAGGCCAGCTTCTTCTGAAGTTCGAGGATCTGCTCCCTTGTATCGATTACTCTACAGGAGGCGACCGCTTCCCGAGCTCTGTAAACCTCGCTCCGGCGGCTCAGCTGGTCGTACAAGAGAGATAGGTCGCCAAGGTCCTTTATTATAACCGGCTTGGACGTATCTCGCGCAAGCCTTATCTTCTCCAGGGCAGTGGTGAGGAAATATAGCACCCAATTTTTCAGATGAGGGTATTTTTAAAATTTTATAATTATAATTATTATTTATTGATATTTATTTAACATTATGATTTTTGGTGATTTTTAATAATTTCTAATCTATTTAAAAACTGGTTTAAGTCATGACTTGTGATTTTGGTGTGCAGCTAGTAAAACAATAGAGACTGTATGACCTAGAGCCTAACCATGTCATTAGGATGATTTAATTATCATTTTTAGCCTAGGGATATTTTGGTCATTTTGACTTATTTGAATTATTTGATGATTTAGTAAATTGGTGAATTCTAGTTTGACCTTGACTTGTTGAGACCTAGTGAACTAGCCTAGAACCTAACCCTAGCTATGGTAACCCTAGTCTAACTTAGGTTAACCTACATTTAGTCATTAGAAACTAATTTTAGAATGAGGGGATTTGGCTTAGTGCATTTAAGTCATGGTTTATGGTTTCATGAAATGACTTATGACTTGATTAATCATAACTTAAGCCTATGGGCCAATTTAGGAAACCTTAACCCTAATTCCTTCCTTTATGACTAGCCATAGGGATCCCCACCCTATATAAACACTTATTCTCTAGGGCTTGCCTCTTCTTTCATTCATTTCAATATTGGAAAAGAAAGGTAATTGTCCCTCTTCCAAAAATCCCAATAAATCTATTTTAATTCCTTTTTGATTCTAGTTTCTTGCATTAGAACCTAATACTCTCCTACTTTCTGATTTTGGGGTTTAATCCCAGCTTTGGATCAATTTGGAGCTTTTGCCATCAAGATGAGGAATCACCTATTTGAAGCTTTTCTATGCAATTTGCACCTACAGGTAAAATCCTTTAAATTGATTCAAATTTCAGTTTTCTTTGCATGTAGGGCTAGATCTAGGAGTCCCCTAGGTGTCCATAAAATTTGGGTGAATTTTGTGTCCGTTTGGTGCCCGTATCGGACACGTGTCGTATTGTTTTGTAGATGTTTGATTAAATGCCTCTAAGGTTTTTATTTTTGATTTTTGTAAAACTAATTATATGAATTTGTTGCTTTATATGTGTATATAAAATTTTGTGAAGACTGATTGGATTTTCGTGTCTTTTTCGTGTCCAAAATTGGACACGAACGCGTGCACGAGGACACCGTGCAGTATCCTGCTGCTCGGATACTGTAGCGGACACGACACTGCACGTCCTGACACGAAATTTTGCACACACCTATGGGCTATGACTGACACGTCACAGACAAAGTTTTAGGCCAATTGGTCGAAAGGTTTGGGAGAAATTCCACCCGCACGGATTTTGCACAGGCACGCACGCACGCAGGAATCGCGTCTGATACGCGACTCGAACTCTAACACGACATGACCCCGACACGGCACAGGGTGATGAAACCCTAACCCTAGTCCTGGCGAACCTAGGGACACGTCCACGTGGCACGAAGTGACACGAGTCGTGTCCACGAGTCGACTGTATCGCCGTACGATGTAGTCTGTGCACGCAATGTGTCTATGCGTATTTCATGACTTGGACACGAGTGTCCAGTCGTGGAGACACGTGGGGACTCGTGTGAACCTTGGACACGTGTACGACTCTGTACTAAACTATTTTGTATATATTTTATTGTATTTTCGAAATTGGGATTGAGGTTTCATATTCTCTGATACTCAGTTTTACTGAGTGCATATTTTCAAATCCTAATTTATTCTAATCCCTTAAAAATGTAAATTTATATGTATATATGTATGTTGATGTAACTGTGATATTGATTTACATGTCTGTTGCACTGTGGTATGGATTAATTGGGGTTTGGGTTTTCAAAAATCAACATTTGGAATTTATAGATACTTGGGGGCAAATTCCTATTCTGATACTTCTTGGTAGCATAAACTGATTTCATTGCCGAGCATTGGTAAGTTGAAATCAATTTACTTGAACCTGGAGCTAAGGAATTGGTTTGATTGGTAAATACTTGACCTTGATTTACATATTTAAACTAAGATCAACACCCTTAGCATCTTCCTGAAAACTATTCACTGAATTTCCAGCCACAAACTCCACACACACATTTAAATTTCTGATACATGTGTTCTTCTCAAAATGTAGAATGATTCTAAAGTTTACTAAATTGGATGTTTTGATTTCCATACCAATCCAGTTACTCCTATATTAGATTGCTGTAATATGGGGTTTTGGTTTATGTTTAAGTTTGATAATTAGATATGATATGTATCAGTTATTGTTAGTATAGGCCATTTCCAGTTCAATTCTATGAACCTATGTTTAGATTCATGTGGTGTTGCATCAATCCTTGAGAACTGTAACCTGGGATCCCTGATACTTGTACCTGAAAGTTTAGGTTTAAGTTTTGATGTCTTTGGTTTGGTTTATGAAGATTTCGAATTTGGTTTTGGTTTAAATGGGTTTTGGTGAATTCGAATTGGTTTGAAATTAAATTATTTACATTGGTTAGTATTTCGTATGTATCAGAGGTTGTCCATTTGTCTTTAACTCAGTTTCCTTGGTTAGTTTCAGACCTATATTTATATTGGTGTTCAGGGGTCGTGAGAATGCTTGGGTGGGTGAGTGCCTGGGTGAGAAGGATCTGCATTGGCAGCAGCAGGCTTGGGCAGCAGCTGCATTTAGCAACTGTGGCAGCAGAGCATGCTCTGACTTGCCTTGCTGCAGCAGCAGCAACTTGCCCTATTGCATGGCAGCAAGGATGACAGTGTAGCTTAGGCCAGATGGCCATGGGTTGAGGATGGGATAAGTGAGAGTGTTAGTGTGGTTAGTCCAGTTAGCGCATAGGTTAGATAGATAAGTTTGGGTTTAACTTAAACTGTTATTCCTATTATGTAAACCTGAGGAATCGAAGGGTTAATTAGGAACTTCATTCACTGAATGCTAGAATGGTTCATATTGACATGTAAATGGTTCATACCTTTATTTTTTTACTGCATTTTTGACTTCTGATGTCCACCCCTTTTTTCCATTCAGTTTATGGTTCCCAAATGGATTAGTTAGCTTGTGGTACCTCAGGCATATAGACATAGTTATGTTCTTATGATTTAGATAAGGTATATATATTATATGTGTGGATATTGAGGTAGGGTAATATTGGATGAAGGGTAGTGTCCTTGTATATATGTGTGTATCTTAGGTATATTCATAGTATGTAGGAAATGCTTCATGAATGGGTATATATATATGAGAGAGTTATATAAGTCTAGGACTAATAGGTATGTTAGTTGTTTGTTAAGTCTTCGAGTGAATGTTGAAGTGGAGGATGAGCTTGATTAGCTTAGGGTATCATATAGGGTTTAAGATGTGTATCTAAGAGAGGGCATGGGCCATTGGCTACATGGTTTGAGAGGGTGAGGAATAGTGTGAGTTGTTGTTTGAAAGTTCACTTATTGTATATATGTTATATATAGATGTGATATGGATTAGTTGATCTTGTACTTATATAGGTATAGATATGTGATATATAGGCTATATATGCCTAGGGCTATAGACTTTGGGTATGTATATACATTGTTGTTATATAGAATATAGTGTTAAGGTATCCTAGTTATACTAGTATGTGGTTGGTGTCGAGATAGCCTTAGATAGAGTTTGACCAAACTCTAGATTTTTGACCCAATAGACTAAGATTGACCAATATTGACTGGAGTTGACCCAGAGTTGACCAAGTTTGACTTGGACCTAGTTTGACCTAGACAGTTGACCAGGGTTGACTTAGAGTTGACTTTGACCTAGAATTGACTTAGAATCATGTAGATTGCATCATAAACTCCATTTATCTTATTTTAAACACATTATAACCTGTACTGCTCTATTTAGGACATTGTGACTCTGGTGCAGACATCTGACATTACACTACTCTTTTCAGAGTATCAGGCGAGTACATTCTCTGATAGTTCTCTAATTTACTTATCAATTACTGTACTTCAGTTCTAGATAGTTGTATGCAATTCTCTGTTACAACACGTATGGATATTCTGGATTCATGTATACGACACACATTTATTTTCTGGCCTCTATTACTGGTATTATTATTCCTGGCTTCTATTACTGGAATCAGCTACTGGAATCATTTACTGGAATCATTTACTAGTATCTTCATATTACTGGCTGGACTCATCTGGAATCATTGTGTCAGAATTCTGGATTCACTTGCTGGGAGGGGAAATACTAGAGTAAGACATGTAGACATACCCTATTTCTGGAATCACCCTTTGCTGGAATCAAACTGGAATGATAGCCATCTCACACCCGGCCAGGTGTGTGATGTGCCGGATTACCCATAGCCGTTTACATGTCGATCTCGGTATTTTGAAACACACTGCTAGAGTATAGGCTGGACTCACCCTGGAATCATTGATCACTATAACTGGAATTGTCCCTTACTGGATTCATCTTGTATTAGATTCATCTTGTACTGGACTTACATTGGAGTCACATTGGTCTACATTGCTGTCTGGACTTTATATCATATTATCCTGGTTCAGCTAGTTCTATTTTTACAGTCTTCATTGCTATGATTCTTCTCTTGTTTAGTATTTACTTTCCTTGCACTTTATCTGTCTTTCTTACCATCACCTGAATATAAACTGCCATTTTCATCAATATAACTGTATATAACTGTAACACCCTGTTTTCTGAAATTGGGGATTTTTGAAAATTTATTATTTTTATTGTTTATTAATGGTGTTTTAGGCATGATAGGATTTTTGGTGATTATTAGTGTAATTAAAACCATTTTTTAAGTCATGACTTATGACTTTGTGACTTACTTGCAAAACCTTAGTGTAAACCCTAGTTTTCCTTAACCTAGAAGTTGCCATGACCATGTGAGCCTAGCCATAGGCTTAGAACATCAAATTAGTGATTTTTGCCAAAAGGGTATTTTGGTAATTTACTAGACTTTATTTGAGATTATGTGATTTTTAATATTATTTAATTCATGTTAAGTACCATGATTAGTCACTAACCTATCTTACCCTAATATAGAGGTTAGCTACTAACCTAGAAGCTTTAGGATGGATAATTGGTCATGGGTTAAAGTGATATAAATATCTAGATATTACATAATTGATATTTTGCTTGAAACCCTCAAAATATCAAGGCTTTTGCACCAAAGTCTTGCCTTAACCATGAAGGAAAGGGCAAGGACACCCCCCTCCATGCCATGGCCGGCCAAGGACACCCCCCTAGCAGCCACACCATTCTATATAACCTCATCAAATCATTCATGATCATTTTACATGAATTTTAATCCTACAAAATTCTATTTTCTTCAAACCTACACAACTTGATCATTTTTGATCCAAATCACCTCTAGTCTTTTGCATTGGGACCCTACAACATCAAGGGTGCTAAGGGAGGCTAGCAATCCAGATTTCATGAGCTTTGGCCATCACCAAGTGGAAGGAAGCACACCTCCTCTTTATTAATTTTCCCTTGGAATTGCACAAATAGGTAAATGCCCTCAAACCTAGTTAAAACTCTATTTTTTCTTTATAAATGCATGCATATAGGACTACCCTAACTGTGGGTCAAGTTTGGTAAAATTTAGAGTTGGTTTGGTGTCCGTATCGGACACGTATCCTAGGCTATAAAACCTTGTTTGGTGAAATGCCTCAAAGAAATGGTTTTTGTGTTTTTCCAAAACAAATTACATATTCATGTAGCCATAGACTTGTAGGTCACATACCTAGTTGACTGAGCATGTTTTCGTGCTGTGTCCGTGTCCAAAATGGACACGAACTCACTGCACGAGGCCACGCGTGCGTGCCCTGCTACCACGCTCCTCGTGCTCACTGCAGAGAGCACTAGGACACGTGAAATTTGACATGGACACGGGGGCAATGTCTGCGAACATGCCCCCAGAGTTTCGTGTCGTGTCGTGTTATGTCGAATGAGAAATCTCACTCGTACTGGACACGCGCTGTCAGCGCACACGCGCACGGGGGCCAACTTCGCGCGTATCGTATCGCGCGGACACGATACTTGGGCACCTCGTGGTGACACAAGCGTGTAGCCCATCATGTGGCGTACACGAGGACACGAGCACGAGATGTATCGTGTCCTGTGTCATGAGCACGAGGCGCTGACCGCGTGCACGACGCGGTCTGAACGCGTGTATCAGTCGTGTTTTTCACGACCGATGCGGTCTTCGTATCGTGTCCTGGAGTGTCGTGGACACGTATCAGTGTGTCCATATCGTGTAGCCCTATATGTGGGCTACACGTGTGCATGACCACGAGACGTGTCGTGTCTCGTGGTGTGTCCACGAGCGTGAGGAACGCGTACACGACGCTGTGTACGCATGTGTACGTATCAGAATTTACCCGATTGGGTTTTTGAGTGATTGGACACAACAATTCGTGTCGTGGTATCGTGTCAGGCACCTAGGATACTAGAGGACACTGTGGGACACACTTACCAACCCTTGGGTTCGATCTTAGCTTGGATTGGTGTGTGTATTTGGGTTTACCTACTTTTCGAATACACAGTGCTATTATTCCAGAATTTGGGATATTCCCAGTTTTTCAAATTCGAATTTTAAATCTATTTTTATTATGATTTATACATATATATATGTGTATTTTCAGTGTATATATAGGTAGTATATGTGTATGTGAGTGTGTAGGTGGGATTTTAGGGTGTATACATGTGTATATACATGTGTATATACATGTATGTATATATGTAGGTGTGTGTGTGCATTTGTGTGTGTTGTGTGGGTGCTGTTTCCTGGTTCCAGGAAACTGGAACACCCTCTCTTTTTCCTGTGTGTTCAGTCTCTCCCTCTCTCTCACTGTTCTCTATTAACTCTCTCTCTCACTCTATCTCACTTCCCTCTCTATATATATGAATCATATATATGTATATGTATATATATATATATATATATATATATATATATATATATATATATATATATATGTTCTACAAGCAAATCAAAAACTGGTAGTATCCAAACTCTTAATGTTTAATTTTCTTATATGGAACGTTCGAGGAGTGGCGAACACTATGACTTTTAAGAGACTGAAGACCCTTATTCGAACTCACAAAGTCAACTTCATAGCCATTATAGAGCCGAAACTGGACAGTGACCAACTTAACCGATACATGGTGAAGTTAGGGTTTTCTCAGGCATTTTCTAATGCTAAAGGTAATATCTGGGTGATGGCTCGCGCACCCTGCGACATAACTTTGGTGGAGTCTTTTGATCAGGCGGTTTCTATTCGCTTGGTCGATCCCATGCTACTGGTTGAAGCTCTAGTTTCGATAGTTCATGGTGACAACAAGAAGGAAGGCAGACGGCTTCTTTGGGATCGATTACTGGAGGTTCAAAGCTCGCACAGCTTGCCTTAGATTGTGGGGAGGGGATTTCAATGCTGTGATTCGGGTGGAGGAGAAGTTGGGGGGGTCGCCGTGCAGAGGCGGCTTCGATGCAGGATTTCGCCAATTTTCAGCTTGCGACGGGGGTAGCTGAGTTACCTTACACTGGCAGTGCCTATACCTGGGTTAAATCAGATAATCCTGACCTTAGAGCGTCTAGATTGGATCGCGTGCTCATGGACGCCACGTGGCAGCAGTTAGCACCCTGCTCGATTGAAGAGCATTTAAATCGTGCGGAGTCGGATCATGCTCCGATCCTAGTGCGTCTTTTAGCTCAATAGCATGGTGGCCGCAAACAATTTAGATTTCTGAACTTCTGGATTAAACACACATCAGCTGATTCTTGAGTCGTGGCACTCAGTCGATCACCGCCATGGTTTGACTAGGGTTGCGCTTCGATTGGAAGCGTACAGAAAGGCTTTTTCAAAGTAGAGTCGAGCCACTTTTGGGGATCTTTTCCAAGCAGTTAGGGAGGCCGAGGACAAGGTGCTAGCTGCGGAGCTTGCTGTGGAAGCTGATAATTCATAGAGTAATAGAATTGCGCTTTCCCACGCGACTGCCTTGCTGAAGAATCGAGTGCGGATAGAGGAGGAGTTCTGGAAGCAAAAATCAAGGTTGAAATGGGATTTTCGGGTGACAAAAATTCTGCTTACTTTCACGAGTGTGTGAATTACAAGAAGAAGGCCCTCAGGATCCATTCTATTGCAACTCCAAATGATACAGTGCTGACTAACAAGGCTGATATTCAATCTTATGCTGTTGAATTTTTCTCAGTGCTGTATCAGAGAGGGACCATTACGGAAGACGAGGATTTTCTCTCCGTAATTCCTAGGTTGGTAGGGGATGAAGAGAATGACATGCTTATCGCTCTTCCGTCAAAAGAAGAGCTGTTTGATACGATCAAATTGTTAGACATGGCTAGTGCTTCGGCCCATATGGTTTCACCCCTAGATTCTTCCTTAGCAGCTGGGAGATCATTGGTGATGATATCACGGAGGCTGTGGGTATGTTCTTTGATGGGTTTTCTCTGCCCAGAGCAATCACAAACACTTCATTGGTCTTAATTCCAAAGTTAAAGCAGCCAAAATACTTTTCGGACTACCGTCCTATTAGTGTGTGCTCAGTGTTGAATAAGGTTATCTCTAAGACCCTGGCTCTCCGACTAGCTCCTCTTCTACCTAAGCTAATCTCTCCAGAGCAGAGTGGGTTTGTCCGTGGACGTGAGATTGTTGACAATATTGTATTGGCTCAGGAATTACTGGCTAAAATGAATAAGAAGCACTGGGGGTGCAATATAGCTATCGAGCTGGATATGATGAAGGCTTATGATCGGTTAGATTGGAGATTCATGATGAAGGTATTGCGTAGATTCGGATTTCACAACAAGTGGGTAGATATGATGCTACGCCTTCAAAACAATGTTTGGTTCTTACCACTAGTCAATGGTGAAGCTGCAGGCTACTTCCAGGCTTTTCGTGGAGTTCGTCAGGGGGACCCAATGTCTCCTGCGTTGTTCATTTTAGCTGCGGAGGCTCTGTCCCGTAACTTGAAGCTATTACCTATGATGGATGGGTTCTCTCCTTTTCATTTCTACTCGGGGATGTGTTCCTATTACCCACCTATCATACTCAGATGATGTGCTTCTTTTTTCATCTGGGGATCTTCGATCTATCACATTGATTCAAGACACTCTTCATAGGTACGAACAGGCGTCTGGTCAGAAGGTTAATACTGCTAAGACCACTCTGTTTGTATCCAGTAAGACTCCAATCGATCGAGTTGTAAAACTGGAGGATAGAACAGGTTTTACCATCAGCTCTCCGCCCTTCACATACTTGGGCTGTCCCATGGCGGCAAGACACCAGAGTGCGGCTTTGTTTGAAGAACTCATTGAAAAAATTAGGGCACGGGTGGATGGTTGGCACAATAAGCTATTATCCCCTGGAGGGAAATTGGTGTTAATTAAGGCGGTGTTGACGTCAATACCAGTTTACACACTCGTAGCATGTAATCCGCCGATTACGGTGTTGAATCGGTTAGAAGCGATCTTCAGCAACTTCTTTTGGGGTTCTATTCATGGGGCCCCTAAACGAAGATGGTTGGGATGGGAAGCTATTACAAAACTGAAGACGGAAGGCGGTCTTGGGGTTAAGAGATTAGAAGACATAATGAAGGCTTTTTCCATTAAATTATGGTAGAAATTTCGTTCGCAGGAGAGTTTATGGGCTCAATTTTTCAGGACAAAATATTGTTCTCAAAAACATCCGAGCTTGGTGCAGATAAAATCTAATGCGTCCAGTGTTTGGAAAAGAATGTTGTCAGGAAGGGAACCATCTCAACAGTATATATTGCAGGATGATGCGGGGCTTCACTGGAGGCAAATTGGAGGTAGGTTCACTCTTGCATCGGCCTGGGATATATCCAGAAGACAATGGCCCAAAGCTCCTTTATTCATTCACAACTGGAGTACGTGTATTCCGTACAAGTGGTCGATATTGTTATGGCGTGTTCTTCATAATAAAATTCCAACGGACGATCAGGTGATGAGGCTGGGCTTTAGTATGGCGTCTAAGTGCCATTGTTGCATACACAGCACTGGTGAGACGCTTGAGCATTTACTTCATGAAGGGGAAACAGCAAAAGAAGTTTGGGCTATCATGCAGGGGGCTTTCAATATTACTGGGGGAGTTCGGTCTTTGGTTCACAGGCTACGGAGATGGTGGCGTGGTCGTCGACTTCATCAGAAACAGATCGGTGTAGGGGCTGTCATATGGTTTCTGTGGAAAAATAGGAATAAATATAGATATGAAGGGTACAAGTATTCGACAGACATGCTCGTCAAGGAGATCGAAAGACAGATTGGCAAGGCTACTGTTAGTTGCAGACACTAGAAGTTAATCTTTTGTTTTTGGCTTTTTCCTATGTAGTATACTTTTGTAACCCTGAGTTGGTTATCTTCTGGAAGTGAATAAAGTTTAGTGTTGGAAAATATATATATATATATATATATATATATATATATATATATATATTATATATATATATATATATAGATATACATAATTCTATCTACTACCCATATATATCAATATATATGTATACCCTATATATAATACAATCACACTCACATATATATATATAATGACACTATGTATAATCTAATACAATATATATATATATATATATATATATATATATATATATATATATATATATATATATATATATATATATATATATATATATATATATATATATATATATTGTATTAGATTATACATAGTGTCATTATATATATATATATATGTGAGTGTGATTGTATTATATATAGGGTATACATATATTGATATATATGGGTAGTAGATAGAATTATGTATATATATATATATATATATATATATATATATATATATATATATATATATATATATATATATATATATATATATAATAAAATATATATATATATATATATATATATATATATATATATATATATATATATATATATATATATATATATATATATATATATATATATATATATATATATATATGACTTACTAAGTATAGGTTTATATGAAAACATATGACAACTAGCCTATGGCCTAAGTGACTAGCCTATGGCATTAGGGGCTAACCCCAATTGACCTAATGACCTAAACACTAACTAGTTGACCCTTGTTGACTAAGGGTTGACCAAAGTCAACCTTAGGTCAAATTTGACCTAGTTAACCTAGAGTTGACTAAGATTGACCTAAAATGACTAGTTTAACTAGTTTGACTAAAACCCTAACTAGTTTGACTATGGTTGACCTAACTTTGACTAGTTTGACTTTAGAGTTGACCAGAGTTGACCAAGAGTTGACTTTTGACCAGATTGACCTAGAATCATGTAGTATGCATAGTGAACTTTATTTTTACTATTTAGAATACATTGTGACTTGTGTTGCTCTGATCAGGAGCCAGACACCTCTCCTCAGACAACATATTCTCTACAGACATTCATACAGCAGGCGAGTACATTCTCTGACCGTTTCATACTTGTTCAGGCTTTACTTCTCGCTCTAGATTACTTTACTTGATGCTGTCATATTGGTAACACGGATTGGTACTATATGGATCTTTACATGAGATGTTATCCCTCTCGGGAGCATCGGGTACTTCATGTTACGTGTGTTTTACTATCATCATGTACTCCTATGCTTCCATCATTCATGTGTACTCATGTGATCATGTACTCTCATGATTCACTGAGCCCTCATGTATAACTTCACGTATACTCATTTATGAGCCTCATGTGAAGTAATCATGTATAATAACGTAACTTGTCTAGATCCTTGTGTATTGATTGGGGAAACGGAGGAGTAGAAGTAGACATGTGAATAATTCTAAAGTAGTGTAATCATGTACAAACTCAGTAGTATAATCATGTATAAATTCTAGCCATTCACATGCCTATCTTATACTCTACATCACTAGTCACTTACAGTTCTCTATATACAGTAGATATTTCCTTACAGCTATCTTTTTTACATCGTATATTTCCTTTCAGCATTTCATGTATCTTACTCTATTGCCTGTATCATATTTCCTAACCTGATATGAACTGTGTGAGATGTATTGTGCTCGTTCCTGTCCTGACTGGACCTGTTGAAAATATTACAGAGGATGAGGATGAGGCATGGGTGACTACATATTATGGAGTAGGACTAGATGACACTTGTGTTGAGGACCCTCAGCAGGATCCACCTGCAGCTGAGGATGTTGCTCCAGTAGTCTAGACCAGTTAGCTATACAGTCTTTTCTATATTATATTTTGTCTCACATTCTGATTTGTATTTTGAGATGTGGAGATGTATAGATTCTTAGACTTATTGTATTATGAGTTGTCATTCTAGATGTTATGTATCCTAGACACTTAGACTTATTTCATCTATGCTATTGTTCTCTTTGAGTTACTATCTATCTATCTGTCTTTCATTCTTCTACCTTAGATGTGATTGAGACTGTATGTGGTGATGTTACCTCCATTCAGAGAGTATAAACTGTACAGGTACCTTTATATTGTTAGATGATTGACCTAGGACAGCGTTCTACCGCCGACACTGCGGCGTAGGCTGGACGTACCCAATCTCGTGCCCTTACTCTAGGGTACGGGTCGTGACAATATCTGTTTTATAGTTCTCTGTCATTTACTTGGGTTTTCTAGATGAGATGTGCTCGTTCCTGTCCTGACTGGACCTGTTGTAAATTTTACAGATGATTGCCCTGAGGACACATGCCCTACATGTTACAGACCAGGAGATGGCTTAGCTACCTATGGCCCCGACACTCAGGAGTGATCGAGAGTTTAGCTAGTTTGTCTTGTTTTAGGTTTCTTGTTTAGAGCTGGAGTTGTATATATATAGAATTGAGACTTGAAATGTATTTGAGATTATTCAGATGTTGTTATTATTTCAGTAGTTTTGTTGTATTCAGTTTCTTAGTTATATTTCGGTGTTATCTTATCGTGCTTAGACTGTGATTGAGTTACACCATATCTTATACTTGTCCTCCGTTCGGAGTTGATCATGATGAGTACACTATAAACTGCATGAGTTGATGGTTAGTTAGAGACTTAGAACAGCGTTCTACCACTGACACTGTGGCGTAGGCTGGGCGCTGTTACGTACTCGTACCCTCACAGTAGGTGCGGGTCGTGACAGGAAACCCCGCTCCTGATCTATTGCTGCAGACAGATCAGCTTGTCGCAACACTTGAAACTGAGCCACAAGCAGATCAGCCTCTAACAGTTTGGGCTCCAGAAGCGCAGCTATCCCAGCCCCGCCAGGAAGGGTTTTAAGAGTCTCAATTTGGCCACGAGCGTATTGTTGGGCCAAGGCAAAGGGGGTCCCCCGCTCCACAGCGGCTTCTACTCCTCTCTTCAAGTGACGGTAGAAACTATCAACCACATCCTGTGACGCCTCTTTCAGAACTTCTGTAGAGGACGGCGTCAAAGGAAGTGTAGCTGGCAGTGTCGAAGAAGACGCAACAGAACTTGCCGCCCCTGCCATAAGGAAAATAAATTCTGAACGAAAGGACGCTTGAACAGCGGCCAATTCTTCCTCCGCGGCCTGAACAACCTGGATACTCGATAAGGCTGAAAGGTCAACCCCCGAAGTCATACGAGTAGAGATGGATGTAGGGACCATTGCTCCCTGTCCAGGCTGTGCCTCCATCTGATCTCCCGAACTCGATCCGGCGGGAGGCCCTTCGAGATAAGTCGGAAGAGGAGGGGGCACGCTTCCTTCCACCGGATCCCGGTCGGCAGAGCCTTCCCTGACAGTATCCATCATGGGCCGTGAAGAGGCAGGACCTGTATGTCCAGAGCAACCATCAATCAGCTTAACCCGAAGGATGTGATGATAGAGCAAATAATCCTCGTCACTGGTCAAGATCTGACTTAGCTTATCAGGGGAGGGTTGCGGAAGTTGGGGCTCGATCTCAGTCATCGTGCCCTCCTCACCGGCAACATCCGAGACGAATGCCGCTGGTTCTTCCGCTCCAGCAGTCCCGGAGGTAGACGCAGTGGGGCCCACATCACCCGGCTAGACTCCAGCACCCCCGGAGATCGGCTCGGTAGAGTCCACATCACCCGGAATAGAAACCTCCGAAACTTCAGCCGTCGCCGAGAAAACCCCGACAGCAGTGATCTCGGTACACATGTCATTAACCAAAGTGGCTACGACCGGATCATCTTCAGGAGCATCAGCTGGTTCTAGGAAACCCCTCTCTTTTGACGCCTACAGAAACAAGAAAAATGATTAGGCAACAGTTCAGGGAAAAGAAGGACTAAAGAAGAAGATGGCTGCAGTCCAATTCACCTCTGAAGCGGCATCATCACTTTCACCTCTCTTTAATGAACAGCACGCAGCGTATTACCGCAGCACGCTTCGTGGGATAGGTTCTGCCATCATCAGTGGACACGTGCCTGTCCCGCTTGTACGAAGGGCCAGGCGCGACGGACGGCTGATCCGTCACCACCTCACCCGCAGGAGGTAGAGAATTATCAGGAGCATGCTCATCCTCCTCTTCGTCCGCGTTGGCAGACTTCGAGTCTGAAACAGGGACCTCATTCTTCCTCATCTTCCTCGTCTTAGCTCCCTCAGGCTTCTCCGCCAAGCCGGTACCAACAATAAAACTGGTACGCGGGTCAAAGTTAACAGGAGGCCTGCTCGCCGTGACGTGGTAGAGAGCCGTCATATACAGAATCTCTATGGCCCCTCCAGCATCAGGAACCGAGAAACTAGTACGCGTATGAACCGCATCATAATAATCCCAGGCCCTGACACTGTCGAGGACGCTGCCTTCAAAACCCAAGTAAGAGCTAGGATTCTCCAGGAACATCTGGCCATACCCGAACTGACGGGAGAACCGGCTGGGCAAGTAGGGTTCCAGGTAGACGGTATTACGGTTGCGATACACTAAGTGCGCAGGACGGATGTTTCGCAACCAATGAAACATCTTCTCGGACAAGAGATGGGGAGGCCCGCTACCGTCAATATGCACGCCACTCACCTCCTCATCAAAAAAAGAGGGAACAGACACAAAGAAATTGTATTCGTCCACTCTTGCTAGAGCCCTCCGACAGGCAGGCATCGTGTTGTACTCCTACTGCGTCTGACGATACTGGATGATAAAAGTGTCATCGGCAGTCACGTTATCTTCCGGGCCAGATCTCATTAAAGATCGGTAGTGCATCAGTAGCCATCCCATTAGATAATGGTAGGGCAGCTCGATTCGCTCAAAGTCCATTGTCGTGTCACGGGCAATAACCTTGGACGAAAAGGTGAGGCGGCCACAGTGTATACTGCACACCATGGCCGAAAGCAGAGACAGTCTGACCCCGAAGGCCAGTTTCACGGCAGGAAGGATGAAATTGCGACTGATTCTCTCAATGGAACCAGCTCCTTTGGAGACCACGCAATTCCGCAGCCATACCATCAGGAACCCTACCAGGAGTGCCTTATTGGACAACTGCTGAGTATGTTGGTAAAAATAGCCGAAGGAGTCGGTTTGACTCCCAAATGTGTCGCTCATGACCCGCGACCTCTTGGCGGTCAACACTAGATCCTGTATTTCCTCCTGGAACAGAGGATTCCAGGGAGTAACCCGGCCTGAGTCGCTTTGCTTAAAAAGATGGAAGAGCCAAGAGTTAGTATGTAGAGCGCTCCCTTCCGAACTACCATCCTTCTTGATGTTCGTCTGATGGCAGTAACTGTGGTGACACAATAGCTCCTGATAGACGGCAACGAAACCCGGATGTCGTTGCTCCAAAACTTCAAACTCTTCGGACGTTGGGGTGTACACTTCAAACACTTTAACTTCCTAAGGCAGCTTAGAAACAGCGTGTATCTCATGAAGATCGAGTCCAATCTCTCCGCCAGGCGCGAAGAAAGTTCCCGTCTGCCGATTGTACATCTCCAAGAGAGCCATGAACAACGGCTTATTGATGGATAGCCTGTGATAGGTGCCCCGAATGGCGTAGTAAAGGCCGACCTCACGCAGGAGCGTCTCGTACTTCCGCAGAATCTATGTGGTCAGGTTGGCCCACGTAGGGATTGGGTTTATCCAGTTCAGCAGCGCCAACCTGCCAACAGGATAGGACCCCTTGCGAGCAAGCTGGTTCAAGAAGGTGTCAGCTTGGGTAAACGTGAATTTGGGACCAGATACGTTTATGAAGGTACCCGGAGCCAGTCCTATCATATACCGACTGACCGGTTCCCTTCCAGCATATGCCGACCCTAAGTTCCTGTTATAATGGATGTTGCCCACAAACATTCCCGACTTGGTTGGAGTTAGGAAGTCCACCATCTTCCTGTCCAACAATACCATGTTGAACCACGAGAGAGGAAAATGACGCTCCATAGGGGGGATATGGATCTCCACCCCGTCCAAAGTAAAGTCCCAGCTCTCAGTTATATCCAGCACTCGGGGGTTCTTTATGGTCAAAGCATCCCCGAAGAGGAATGCCGGCCTTAGATACTTTTCTTCAAATTTTCCCGAGTTCATCATGGCACAGAGAAAGTGGAAAGGCTGGTTCCTGATGGCGTTCAGCCTCTCCAAAGGCTCATCGGTGGGAAGCTGATCCGACACATATCGAACTAAGTCGTTAAGTCGCACGCCCATAGCAGATCGGGCCGAACCTACCAGGGGTTCTCCTGCCGAATTGACTGGCAGATTCACTGGAGAAAGACAAAAGAAAAAAAAGTTTAAAAGATGGCTAAACAAAACCGCTTAGTGACTTTAGGCTCATGTGGTCCAGTCCACATGAGCTTATGCGGCTCTGTTTAAACATAAGCTTATGCGGCTCTGAGCTCATGCGGCTCTGTTTGAAACATAAGCTTATACGGCACTAATTAGCGTAGGCTTATGCGGTTCTGCTTAGCAGAGCATTTTGCGGCCTAAGACAGAGGAGATTATGCGATTCGGTTTAGCACTGCCTTATGCGGCTCCATTTTTACAGAGTTTATACGGCTCCGTTTGAACGGGTCTTTATGCGGCTCAGCTTTAATAGAGTTCATGCGGCTCTGTTTGGACGGGTCATTATGCGGCTTAGTTTTATCAGAGTTTATGCGGCTCTGTTCTAGCAGGTTCGTATGCGGTTCTATTCAAAGGACTTCATACGGTCCAGTTCATCAGGAACACATGCAGCTCAGTTCGGGGAGACTTCATGCAGCCCAGTTTATTAGGAGCTTATGCGGTTCTGTGCAGTGGGATCTCGTGCAGCCCAGTTTTAAAAGTGCTTATGTGGCCACATGACGACCTCTTGCGGCTCGGACATGGAAGATAACACCATGCGGCTCGGACATGAGATAGACATGCGGCATACACAGCGCTTTATGCGGATTCATCCCTCATGAACGTGAACAGTTCGACGAAGACGAAGAAGGCTCGCGCATAAACATGCGACATAGCCATAATGATTAGGGTTTTGAGTTCATATAACTTGTCCCAGATCCTTACCCTCAATGGTGGCGTAGACGTCAGGATGAACGGTGGGTGCTACAGTCGAAGACGAAGCTGCTTTCTTGTCCTTCGCCGCAGCAGAGGCAGCCTTGGAAGACTTGGGGGCCATTGTTGTCTGATGGTCGGAGAAGGAAGACAAAGGCAGAAATCTAGGGCAAGAAGAGTTGAAGACAAAAGAAAGTAAAGAAGTCTCTCTGTCCAAACACGCTCCTATTTATAGGCAGAAGGAGGGGGAGCTCATAGACCGATGGACGCTTCGATCTGTGTGCTGTATAAAAAAATAGATCCGACTCTTCGGGCATCGAGGCAATCTGATTATTTAAAACCGACCCTTGGGATCCTGCCCCAAAAGGCGGCTTCAAATCCGAAAGCAAATCAAAGGCAATAAATGAGAGGCATACATGGCAGAGAGACGTGGCAGGGAGCCTATACGGCCAGACAGTCCATGCGGCTAGGAAGTCTATGCGGTCAGAACATCCTATGCGGCCAGAAGAGTTTATACATAGCCATGCTTCTTATTCAAAGTATTTCAATTTTGCAAATTGAAAACTTTGAAGGGGGTCTTGTAGAAGCATGGAAAAGAACAAAGAAAAGCCCATGCGGCTCCGACAGAAGGAGCCTCATGCAGCTCAAAAATCCATTAGAAACTCATGCGGTTCAAAGTCCTTTAGAGCCTCATGTGGCTCGGATAGCTCCATGCGGCTCAGAAAAGATCCACGTGGCCCTAAACAGTTCTCCTCTACAGCTGGCCATAATGCAATTGCCGCATTAAATGCCCTGACGGCAGCTCTGACAATGACAATCCTGACAAGTGACAGCTCTGACATAAAATCCAAATAATAACTTTGGCATGATGGCGTGTTCCTAGGGAAACAAAGAAAATCTTTTTACAGCTGGAACGATCCACCTACCCCGAAGCTCCCTATGCGGCTGCCACGCTCATGCGGCTGCCACCCCTATGCGGCTGCCACTCTCAAGCGGCTGTCTCCTTCATGCGGATGCCACCCCTATGCGGCTGCCACTCTCATACGGCTGCCTCCTTCATGCGGCTGTCACTCCTATGCGACTGCCACCTTCATGCGGCTGCCATCTTCATACGGCCGCCTCCTTCATGCGGCTGCCATCTTCATGCGGTTGTCCACCCTTATGTGGCCACCACCTTCATGCGACTGCTACCTTTATGCGGCTATGATTGTGGAGGGGCCACCCGTATGCGAGACCGCACTCATGTGGCTTTGCCAGACGAGACACGTGGCGGTCCTCACAACAGTTGAGACACGTGGCGGTCTTATCCCCCTCGGAGTTATGGTTGCTAGCAAATCATAACAAACCTAGATTTGTTACAATCATCATAATTACCAGGATCAAATCAGATCAGACAAATTGAACACGTGGCGGAAGATCCGAGCTTGGCATAAAAAATAATGAAGATTCTTGGTAATCAACATTAATTGTCCATAGGGATTTGGTGCAATCCACATTAATTGCCCAGATTTGTTATATTCAGGATTAACGGCCCAGATTGATTAATCTCCAAGACGCCGACTTTTCGAGAGGGGCAATCATTGCAAACCCTAATGATGACCCCATTCCTATAAATAGTAAGGTGCTATTCCCTTGCGAAGCAGGACATTCTCTTATAAAAAAATACACAGAGAGCAAAGTGTCATTCCTTTGCAAAATAGAGAGAGGGCACTCCAAAGATCCAGCAACAGAGAGCACAGAGGAGTCTCCCCCACACGTCCGAGATCGTTTCTTCACCGCAGCCAAGGCTGTAAGCCCCTGAATTTTGGGCTCATTTTTTTTCGATTTTATAAATCAATCATTTTGAATAAATATTATTATTTGATTATTATTTAATTTAATGCTCTTTACCGTGCCTTTGACTTCTGGAGCATCAGGGATGCCAGTCTCTGAAAACTTTCTTCTTGAAGTTTGAAGTAGACGAGATTACCTTCACGTCGATATATCATGTCCCATCCAAACTCGTTCCCTTGTGCTCCTTTTGTATCGCGCAAGTTCGGGTCAATTTAGACCATTTAAATTATTAATTGATTTCCCACTCTTTTTCTTGATCCCCATAAGCACGTTACCGTGGCTTTTAATTTAGGAGCACCAGACTAGTCATTCTTTCGAAACCAACTTGTCATGCCTGATCTACTCGAGACGCTCTTCACTCCTGACCTTCGTGTCCCACTCAGACACTCCATTTTGTGCTCCATTTCCTTCGCACAACTTTCGGTTCAATTTAGGCCAATTAATTATCTGCCGTAAAACCTGATTTGATTTCCAATTTAATTTCGGGACCCGACATCGACCCAACCTAGTCGACCCTAAATAGGGACATGGCCCACACGAAGCCTACTACCCGTCTGCCACTTGTGTCCCATTTATTTGAGTCCCCGCATGTTATTTATTTATCCATAATTATAAATCCCTATTTTTAATTCAAATATTGTACCCTGTCCGATTTTGGCCCAATCCGGCTCCACTGAACCCAACCCCAGCTCCATGTTACCCCCTATCATGACTGCCCATACCCCCACTGATAAATATCCCTCTCCCTAAAATATCTTATTTTCCCTCTCCTTGTATATATATACACACACTAATATCTAACTCTCACTCTCTCTCTCTAAATATCCAACTCTCACACACTCTCTCTCCTTCCCACCATACAAACACCCTCTCCCCTCTCTCATGGCCGAATGGTAGCCCCCCTCTCTCTCTCTAATATCTCTCTTCCTCTCACTCTCTTTATTCTCACCCTTCTCCCTTTATATATATATGTTATATATATACACACACACATATCTCTTACTCTCACCCCCCTCCTTACACTCACCACCCCCCTCACCCTCTCTAGCCGACAAGCAACACCCCCTCTCCCATCAGTATAGCCCCCCCTCTCTCTCTTAACTATCTCTCTCTCTCCCTCTTTATATATTATTAATACACACACACCCATCACTCTCTCTCTCTCCCTTCCTTCAATGCAAAATTAATCTTTCTCTCTCCCTCTTCACAAGAGCAGCAGTAGCAGCTCCATACCATGCCGAGCCCATGGCCGAGCTCATTCTCCTCCTCCCGACTTCATCTTCTCCTCCTCCTCCCTAGCTCAAACCAACAACCACCACCCTCACCATTCAAAACAACTCCCACCACCTCCATCTCCGCCCGCACGGCCCCACCGACGTCGTCGCCCCGCCGTCGTCGCCCTGCTGCATGCAGCCTCGCCGCCCCGCCGCGCGCCACCGCGGGTGGCCAGCAGCAGCCGCGAGGCAGCGAAGGCAGCAGCACGTAACAGCGTGCGCGCAGCAGCAGGCCGCGCGCGCGCGCCGCCGTGCGCCGCCGTGGCCGGCCACCGCGCGGCCCCCCCGAGGCCCCCGAGGCCGGGTGCACCCCCGGGCAGCTCCCCTTCGCCGTCCTCCTCTTCTCCGACGAGCCAAATAGGCGATTCGTGCATTTACGTCGAAATCCCGTCGACGCGCGCGCGGAGGAATTCCAGAAATTCGCGCTCCGTCGCAACGACTTCACGTCAATTTTCTGGACAATCCGACCGTTGGATCGGCGAACTCCTTGCTCCGTCTCAATCTCGGTATATCCCTCTTCACCTCTGTCAAATTTCACCCGTTAATTTCGTCGTTTGATACATCAAAACCGGCTACCAAGTTGACGTTTTAATTTGTACTATTTTTGGACAGTTTTGCGACACCAACTTCGCGGGTTCGTATCTTCGTCATCGCAGCTCCGTTTTGCGCGCCACTATTTCCGGTACACAGCTGGTATAACCTTCTTCCAGCCCCCTTTAGATTTCATTTCAGTTTGAGCTTGTTAGGTCGGTCGAATTCGACGCCAAAGTTGGCCGTTCGAATTCTTAATGTTGCACTTGTAAAATTCCATTTTTGAACCCGGGACTCCGGATTCAAATTCTGACACCACCAGTAGACTCGTGGCGTCGTTCTGGCATGTTTTCATATAAAGTTTGCCTGATTTAGAGAACATGGGCCCTGGCACGCATTTCGGTGCAAAGCGGGTCCCACTTTCTGAGTCAACGGGACTTTTTGACGCCGGCTCATCGGAATCCAATTCCGGATATACCGTTGAGTTCGTATCGTCATTCTGGACTCGTTGACATATAATTTGCTGAGTTTTGAGGACATTGGCTCCGACACGCTTTTCCGTGCAAATCGGTTTCCAATGTCCGGGTCAACGGACCAATTTGAGATCGGGTCAACGGAATCCAATTCTGGATATACCGTTGGGTTCGTATCGTCATTCTGGATTCGTGGACATATAATTTGTTAGGTTTTGTGCACTTTTATTTTGGCATGTTTTTCGGTGCAAAGTGTGTCCAACGGCGGACATTATTTTGGTCCGAAATTACCGTTTTGCCCCTGTGTCCAAATTGAACTTTTGAACAGGCAATCCTAGCTGATTTGACCATTCTGGACACGTTGGTGATGTTAGTTTCATCATCCGACAACATCTGTAGATTTTTTCCCTTTTGTGTCATCCTATTATTATAATATTTTCTCCTTTTGGTTGTTTTAGAGACCCGTCGATTTTAGTGATTTCTAAATCACTGAAATTCATAAGTTGACCTCGTAGATATTTATAGAGACTAGCTTGACCATGGTTGACTACTTTGACCAGACGTCGAAGTAGAGTCAACAGTTGACCTAGGTTTTATCAGATTTGACCAACGTTGACTTTTTGACCTAAGTCAACTGTAGGTCAACCATTGACCTATTTAACCTAGATTAGACTTAGAGTTGACCGGAGTTGACCAGTTGACCAAAATCAACTGTACGTCAACTTTGACCCAGTTTGTCTTAGTTTGACTTAGTTTGACCTAGATGTTAGTATGTCATTTGACCCTGATCAGCTCTTGTATTATTTCATCTTTAGGTCTGTGGCTTTACTCTGAACCCTGATTCATATTGACAGCAGGACCCCAGGCGAGTACATTCTCTGATAATATTTCTGTTTTATGATATCGTTTATGTTTCTTGTATTTAGTGTAGATACCCTTGTTCTCTTGACACATGGTTCTCACGGATTGGTATTCTTGGATCCCGACGAGAGATGTTTCTCCTTCTTAGGTTGGGATGTATTGTGCAAGCACCCTTGTAGCTCTTGCTCGATATGTGGTCACTGATTCTAGAGAAGGTTCGCGACCTTCTCAGTAGAATCCCGTGCAGTGACGTGTCTTGCTTGGATCCACTATACCAGTCGGGGGCGAGGAGTACTAGTGTAGATGTGTGGTCATTACCCACCTTGTTTCATCTTGTAGACCTTGAATGCTACCATTCCTACACTCCACGTAGGATTGGCTGATCATAACCTTGTGCAGACCCAATCCGGCCACATGTTGTAGCTAGTATTCACACACCTAGATATATGATTCTTGATTCTTGTACATGCCATGATCAGTTTTACTTGCCTTGTTCTAGCTCTAGATTTACAGTTTACCTTGCCATGATACTCACATGTACATTTCATGATTTTTTGTATATTCTCTCTATTTACTGCTACATGTTCAATATCGTCTAATTAGAACTGTTATTTGAGATTTGTACTCGTTCCATCCTGACTGGATATGTTGACAAAATTTTAGGAGTAGTTGTGCCTCAGTATTTGGACTTCATGATAATGCTAGCTGAGGTGGATCTCACTGTTCCTCCATGTGAGTTGCCTGGTAGTTATTCCTTAGTTAGTCTTGTTGTTCCTTCATTATCTTCCTGTCTTATGATCATTGTATATTCTAGTTGTTCTAGTGATATCGTTATTATTTCTTGTCTTATCTTCCTTAGTTTTCGTGATGTGACATGAGTACATTTCATAATGATGGATCTTAGAAGTTGTAGTTAGTATAGTATACTTGACAGCGTTCTACCGCCGATACCGCGGCGTAGGCTGGGCGTGGCCCACGTATTCGTACCCGTATATCCGGGTGCGGGTCGTGACACGTTTTTAGTGGTGGCCCATGCAGGTCAGTCTTTGCAATTAGTGCGAAGTCGTGGTAGTACTTGAGCTTATCTGTACTACTGCGAGCCTGCCCTAGGATTAAGGTTGAGTCATGGAATATTTTAGGATTTTGGTACTCAGTCACATATTAGGAACTCTTGGTAGATTCCAGGGATGACCCCTGGGAATCTTGTTTCGAAGGCTTTCAAATCTTTTCCCACTTGTTTCTATTCGTCATGATTTCTGAAATATCTGTCTGTATCAAACTTTATTCCTTCTTGGGATAAGTTTGTGGACCCCAGGGGGAAGTTATAAGTTGAACTTGTATATCATCTAGGTTGGGGAGAGAATATGATTTACCAACCTCGTATCATGGTCGGGGTTTGTTTTAGATTATATTCCACCATTTTCTATCTTGACCTAGGTAATACCCTCGGGACTTTCCCTGAGATTTTCCTCTGAGCCCTATCTCGGAAGTTGTTTCCGTTGTTTCTATTAACTTACCCTTGACTTGTTGTTGAATTTTAAATCTTAATATTAGTTGTTGACCTTTAATTTTGTTTTGGATAATTCTTTTAAGAATTGAGTTAAGATATCCTGATAAACATATTTTGGACAATGACGATGAGAACGGTAAGTGTCTACTTTATTTATGGAGTTTAGAATTCATTGCAGTCATATTAGCTAGCGAGACATGGACATAGAGCCTGATTTTGGATATACTATCCTAGTTATGTCATTTAGGTTCTCTTGCAGCCATACCGGGTGGCGTGGTAAAGAATCTAGGTGACGTGATTATAGGGTGTATACCATAGTTATGGACTTTATTGTTTATTACCGCTATGCTTACTGGCGTGGCGAGAATTCTGGCAACATGATTTGGGATAGACGTGTATGGTTATCAGATCGTATCTTAAATTGATTCACTTGTTTTAACCTATTGGGCAAGAGCAGTTCCTACTATTACTTATGTTTTCCATTCTTCTCTTCCTCATCGCATGATGATTTCCTCATCTTACCCTTACTTCCTCCGCCTTGATCAATTATGTCTTAATTCCACCAATTACCTATCTCGTATCTACTTCTGTCAGCCATACCTTGAAAACCTTGAAAATTTTAGAATTTTCATATCTTTTTATCTTGGAAGAAATCGAGGAAGTATCGTAATCATCTGTCTCGGAGTAGACATTGTTGGTAGTAGTCGAAGCAGTGTGAGATGATTACCCCGGCTTCCTCCTACGATCCCATATTCTGGTTTCTATGATAACAGGAGCAATTCAATTCTACATCCTTGATTTGTTTATTATATTTTGATATCGTGAGATTGATCCTCTCTGATTGACCAATCGATTCTGGTTGTCTAGTTTATCGTGCCAAAGAGTCTTGATTGTTGATTAAACTTGAATGGTTTCAAATTCCATTGTGATATGATTTCCTTCTTAGATACTCGTGTTCAGACTTCGTTGATTCTGTTCTCTATTTTGCCAAAATTCTGATTTACTCAAAACTTGATCAATTTAACTCGTGCTGAGACTAATTATTTATTTTCCTCGTGATTGGACAATGCTATCATCACTCGTGCTTTAAACTTTCGATTTAATTCTGGCAAATGACTAAATTCTATTCCAATCACAATTAGGCTTCATACTATCCTTGATTATGCCGGAGTCTCATTTTCTGAATCGTGTCCCAATGACTTAACTTATCTAATATCGTGCCTATATGATTCTGTTCATATTTTGATTCTATCGTGCCAAAATCCATCATCGTGCCTGAACAATTTCGAATCGATTATCTTGATTGTGCAAACTCATCATTCTATGATCGTGCCTAGGTTTTTGCCTAAAACTTTCTATCTTGTTTTACCCCTACTACAACCTTAATTTCGAGGACGAAATTTTTATAAGGTGGGTAGGATTGTAAGCCCCTGAATTTTGGGCTCATTTTTTTTCGATTTTATAAATCAATCATTTTGAATAAATATTATTATTTGATTATTATTTAATTTAATGCTCTTTACCGTGCCTTTGACTTCTGGAGCATCAGGGATGCCAGTCTCTGAAAACTTTCTTCTTGAAGTTTGAAGTAGACGAGATTACCTTCACGTCGATATATCATGTCCCATCCAAACTTGTTCCCTTGTGCTCCTTTTGTATCGCGCAAGTTCGGGTCAATTTAGACCATTTAAATTATTAATTGATTTCCCACTCTTTTTCTTGATCCCCATAAGCACGTTACCGTGGCTTTTAATTTAGGAGCACCAGACTAGTCATTCTCTCGAAACCAACTTGTCATGCCTGATCTACTCGAGACGCTCTTCACCCCTGACCTTCGTGTCCCACTCAGACACTCCATTTTGTGCTCCATTTCCTTCGCACAACTTTCGGTTCAATTTAGGCCAATTAATTATCTGCCGTAAAACCTGATTTGATTTCCAATTTAATTTCGGGACCCGACATCGACCCAACCTAGTCGACCCCAAATAGGGACATGGCCCACACGAAGCCTACTACCCGTCTGCCACTTGTGTCCCATTTATTTGAGTCCCCGCATGTTATTTATTTATCCATAATTATAAATCCCTATTTTTAATTCAAATATTGTACCCTGTCCGATTTTGGCCCAATCCGGCTCCACTGAACCCAACCCCAGCTCCATGTTACCCCCTATCATGACTGCCCATACCCCCACTGATAAATATCCCTCTCCCTAAAATATCTTATTTTCCCTCTCCTTGTATATATATACACACACTAATATCTAACTCTCACTCTCTCTCTCTAAATATCCAACTCTCACACACTCTCTCTCCTTCCCACCATACAAACACCCTCTCCCCTCTCTCATGGCCGAATGGTAGCCCCCCTCTCTCTCTCTAATATCTCTCTTCCTCTCACTCTCTTTATTCTTACCCTTCTCCCTTATATATATATGTTATATATATACACACACACATATCTCTTACTCTCACCCCCCTCCTTACACTCACCACCCCCCTCACCCTCTCTAGCCGACAAGCAACACCCCCTCTCCCATCAGTATAGCCCCCCTCTCTCTCTTAACTATCTCTCTCTCTCCCTCTTTATATATTATTAATACACACACACCCATCACTCTCTCTCTCTCCCTTCCTTCAATGCAAAATTAATCTTTCTCTCTCCCTCTTCACAAGAGCAGCAGTAGCAGCTCCATACCATGCCGAGCCCATGGCCGAGCTCATTCTCCTCCTCCCGACTTCATCTTCTCCTCCTCCTCCCTAGCTCAAACCAACAACCACCACCCTCACCATTCAAAACCACTCCCACCACCTCCATCTCCGCCCGCGCGGCCCCACCGACGTCGCCGCCCCGCCGTCGTCGCCCTGCTGCATGCAGCCTCGCCGCCCCGCCGCGCGCCACCGTGGGTGGCCAGCAGCAGCCGCGAGGCAGCGAAGGCAGCAGCACGCAACAGCGTGCGCGCAGCAGCAGGCCGCGCGCGCGCCGCCGTGCGCCGCCGTGGCCGGCCACCGCGCGGCCCCCCCGAGGCCCCCGAGGCCGGATGCACCCCCGGGCAGCTCCCCTTCGCCGTCCTCCTCTTCCCCGACGAGCCAAATAGGCGATTCGTGCATTTACGTCGAAATCCCGTCGACGCGCGCGCGGAGGAATTCCAGAAATTCGTGCTCCGTCGCAGCGACTTCACATCGATTTTTTGGACAATCTGACCGTTGGATCGGCGAACTCTTTGCTCCGTCTCAATCTCGGTATATCCCTCTTCACCTCTGTCAAATTTCACCCGTTAATTTCGTCGTTTGATACATCAAAACCGGCCACCAAGTTGACGTTTTAATTTGTACTGTTTTTGGACAGTTTTGCGACACCAACTTCGCGGGTTCGTATCTTCGTCATCGCAGCTCCGTTTTGCGCGCCACTAGTTCCGGTGCACAGCTGGTATAACCCTCTTCCTGCCCCCTTTAGATTTCATTTCAGTTTGAGCTTGTTAGGTCGGTCGAATTCGACGCCAAAGTTGGCCGTTCGAATTCTTAATGTTACACTTGTAAAATTCCATTTTTGAACCCGGGACTCCGGATTCAAATTCTGACACCACCAGTAGACTCGTGGCGTCTTTCTGGCATGTTTTCATATAAAGTTTGCCTGATTTGGAGAACGTGGGCCCTGGCACGCATTTCGGTGCAAAGCGGGTCCCACTTTCTGAGTCAACGGGACTTTTTGACGCCGGCTCATCGGAATCCAATTCCGGATATACCGTTGAGTTCGTATCGTCATTCTGGACTCGTTGACATATAATTTGCTGAGTTTTGAGGACATTGGCTCCGACACGCTTTTCCGTGCAAATCGGTTTCCAATGTCCGGGTCAACGGACCAATTTGAGATCGGGTCAACGGAATCCAATTCTGAATATACCGTTGGGTTCGTATCGTCATTTTGGATTCGTGGACATATAATTTGTTAGGTTTTGTGCACTTTTATTTCGGCACGTTTTTCGGTGCAAAGTGTGTCCAACGGCGGACATTATTTTGGCCCGAAATTACCGTTTTGCCCCTGTGTCCAAATTGAACTTTTGGACAGGCAATCCTAGCTGATTTGACCATTCTGGACACGTTGGTGATGTTAGTTTCATCATCCGACAACATCTGTAGATTTCTTCCCTTTTGTGTCATCCTATTATTATAATATTTTCTCCTTTTGGTTGTTTTAGAGACCCGTCGATTTTAGTGATTTCTAAATCACTGAAATTCATAAGTTGACCTCGTAGATATTTATAGAGACTAGCTTGACCATGGTTGGCTACTTTGACCAGACGTCGAAGTAGAGTCAACAATTGACCTAGGTTTTATCAGATTTGACCAACGTTGACTTTTTGACCTAAGTCAACTGTAGGTCAACCATTGACCTATTTAACCTAGATTAGACTTAGAGTTGACCGGAGTTGACCAGTTGACCAAAATCAACTGTACGTCAACTTTGACCCAGTTTGTCTTAGTTTGACTTAGTTTGACCTAGATGTTAGTATGTCATTTGACCCTGATCAGCTCTTGTATTATTTCATCTTTAGGTCTGTGGCTTTACTCTGAACCCTGATTCATATTGACAGCAGGACCCCAGGCGAGTACATTCTCTGATAATATTTCTGTTTTATGATATCGTTTATGTTTCTTGTATTTAGTGTAGATACCCTTGTTCTCTTGACACATGGTTCTCACGGATTGGTATTCTTGGATCCCGACGAGAGATGTTTCTCCTTCTTAGGTTGGGATGTATTGTGCAAGCACCCTTGTAGCTCTTGCTCGATATGTGTTCACTGATTCTAGAGAAGGTTCGCGACCTTCTCATTAGAATCCCGTGCAGTGACGTGTCTTGCTTGGATCCACTATACCAGTCGGGGGCGGGGAGTACTAGTGTAGATGTGTGGTCATTACCCACCTTGTTTCATCTTGTAGACCTTGAATGCTACCATTCCTACACTCCACGTAGGATTGGCTGATCATAACCTTGTGCAGACCCAATCCGGCCACATGTTGTAGCTAGTATTCACACACCTAGATATATGATTCTTGATTCTTGTACATGCCATGATCAGTTTTACTTGCCTTGTTCTAGCTCTAGATTTACAGTTTACCTTGCCATGATACTCACATGTACATTTCATGATTTTTTGTATATTCTCTCGATTTACTGCTACATGTTCAATATCGTCTAATTAGAACTGTTATTTGAGATTTGTACTCGTTCCATCCTGACTGGATATGTTGACAAAATTTTAGGAGTAGTTGTGCCTCAGTATTTGGACTTCATGATAATGCTAGCTGAGGTGGATCTCACTGTTCCTCCATGTGAGTTGCCTGGTAGTTATTCCTTAGTTAGTCTTGTTGTTCCTTCATTATCTTCCTGTCTTATGATCATTGTATATTCTAGTTGTTCTAGTGATATCGTTATTATTTCTTGTCTTATCTTCCTTAGTTTTCGTGATGTGACATGAGTACATTTCATAATGATGGATCTTAGAAGTTGTAGTTAGTATAGTATACTTGACAGCGTTCTACCGCCGATACCGCGGCGTAGGCTGGGCGTGGCCCACGTATTCGTACCCGTATATCCGGGTGCGGGTCGTGACAAAGGCTACGTCCGATCGTCCAAGGAGTAAGGGAGAGTTGCCGTCACTTTCCCGAGTCTCTACCGTCAACCCCCAGAATCTAAAATAAACAATCGTACTTAGATTAATGTACCTAGGTTTTCGTTCCTAGGCTTTCTTTGTACGAGCGAGTTTGTATTGTGAGTCTAAGTTCAGTCCTCCTATATAACTATTCTGTACTTTTACAATCAATGGCAAACAACGAGGTCTACTTGCAAAAATTAAACAATATCTACGAGGTCTACTTGTAGGAAATAAACAATGTCTACGAGGTCTGTTTGCATGAAAATAATAATGTCTACGGTCGGATCACACATCTTTGGTACTTCTTATATCCCGACTCAACAATTTATAACAGAGTATAAAATCACATAACCAATGACCAATCAATAAAATATAGTTAAATTCAATATTGAAAATAGACAATAAACTGTACTCGCCTGGGATCCTTAGCTGGTGAAATTGATAGTCCCATCGGGTTCAGAATAGTCTAGTTGGCTAGGACAGATATGTAGGAATCGAAAGAAAATGGAAAACACGATTAGTCACGGTCAACAACTTATAATTGAAATAATTTACGTAATAAATATATATAACTATTTTGGAAAACTATTTATAATCTAAGAAATCACATTTATATTAATAGATTTAATAAATCTATTTATAGGAACTTATTAGGAATATATATATATATTTTTTATTAGGAATATATATATATATATATATATATATATATATATATATATATATATATATATATATATATATATATATATATATATATATATATATATATATTTATATAAGCCAAAATACTTTATTACTAAGTCAAATACTCTAGTATATCTCATGGGCTTTGAGAGCATAGCCATAAAGGCCCGATTTATTATTTATTCCTTCTCGAAAATATTTGGTAAACGTATATATATTTTAAAACCCAAATATTAAAATTTAATTAAAAGAAACATTCGACCCAAGTCAATAAGTAACTTCCAGTCTAGTTCATTTGTTCCATGGGCCTTGAAGCCCGGTCCCAAAGAACACAGTAATCTATTAGTAAGCCTTAAGTCTACTTAAAGAGAAATTAAACATTAAAATTGTTGGGTTTAATGCCCAAGGCCCAAACTATATTTGTTACAAACAATTTTAGAAAAATATTTAATATATATAGTTATAACTAAAAGCTAATGAAAATACTAATATTTATTTACTTAATAATAATTATACTATTTAATCAAAATACTATAATTTATAATATAATTATTTACTATGTTCTCAGTGTTACTTTCGTAGTATAATAATAATAATAATAATAATAATAATAATAATAATAATTCAAACAAAATTTATCATATTTGTACATTAATCTTCTCAAAATAAAAGTAAATAGTTGTCACAACCCGCTACCCAAATTGTTGGGCCAGGCCGAGTCATGCCCAGCCTACGTTGAGATAAAACGTAGTAAGCTGTTCTAAAGACAACAGGATAAGACTAAATGTGCTAACAGTTCTGTAAGTGAAATAAAGTCATAAATGCTCCAAACACAAAAGTCGTCTCATATAGAAATAAGTCCAAAGTACAAGTGATCTGAAATGTAAAACTGGATACATGTCCAGTTACAAAATATGTAGCCTAATACATGACTACACTAAATATCCCAAACAGCTAAGCAAACTAGACGAGTCTCCCCGCAGGAACATCTTCGTATGGCAAAGCCGGGTCCTCGACAGTATCTCCATAATATGTATCGCAGAGTAACTCCTCCTCAGTAAGGACACCTACAACGTTATCCTGTCAGGACGGGAGTAAGTACTGAATCTAACAAACTAGCATATGAAACATAAAAATGAACATGAGAGGAATAACTGGAAACATGGCATCATATAGTCTATCATGGCAAGGACACATATGTCATAGAGACAGATGTATATGTAATGTTTAAAACTGTAGCAGGTACGTGATCGTCAATAGGTATAAAATGTACTGTGGTACAAGTATATAAAATATACTTCCGTACAAGTAAAACAAGCGATAGATGCACATACGTACAAATACAGCCGGTGCGCCTACGACAAGGTATACATAGAATGTCAACCTTGTTATGTACGTACGTACGAGTAAGGGGGCATGATCACTTACGCAACTAACAGTTTTCCCATTACCCATATTCTAATCATGTGAGAGATACATAAAAACTGTTGTAAGCATGGTAGTAACTGGAAGTACAACATGTAGAGATCTATCTTGCTACCCCAAGGATCAGCATTTATCATGGTGGAGTTTGCAGTTCATTTATGTGACAATATGTAAAGTTCGTAGAAAGTACTTGCCTCTAGCAAAGCAAAGCAAAACAAGCTGCGATAAAAGTGCTATGGATGTCCGGTAACTCGTCACTGTAGAAATAAATACATAAACTTAGCTTTTATACTAAGCTAAAACACTAGGACACTAATTGGTGCGATACGACTTGTGACTGGACACCTAGCCAAAATGATAATTTTAGCATAGGAGACCAATGTGGGATGATAGACTACTTTAACTAACTTTCTAGGGTCTTTATACTAGTGAGGGGTGGGGTTCAATACGGCTAAAACTCAAAATAACACAAAAAGCTACAAGTCGTAATTAATCAATAAATAAATCAAATGACCATTGTGTTCTAACAATTTTTGAGATAGACAAAAAGCTTAGTTTTACTCAAAGTAAAGTACCAAAGTGATCCTTGTTAATCATAGAAATTTATTATAATTTTTTTGGAATTTATTAACCAGTACAAGTATTTAATAAAAATCAGGTTTCCTAAGTATACAGAAAATGAGTTTTGGTTTCATATGCCAAACTAGTGGCAAAACTGTAAACTAAATACTACAAAAATTATACTAAATTAGCTAAATTAACATAGTATCTAAATACTATTTTTTCAGAATTATAACAGTACTTTAAGTATCTTTAGAAAATCAAAAACAGTATTGCACACAATTGAAATTAAATAATTAATTATCTGCGTATTTTGTCCATGTATATAATTTGAACCAAAGTTCAAATACAGGACCCAAGGCCATGAATTAAGTCCAATATGACTTGTACAGGTCTTGAATATGTGAAAACACATTTGGGCCCAAAAACCCATGCTAGGCTTGGACACCAAATGGTTGCAATAATTTAAATATACTAAAATACAAATTGGTAAAAGTGAAAAAATAAATTATTAATATTTTAATAAGATAAAGTTATGCATAGTGAATATATACATACATATGTAAAAAGTACATATATCTATGTATAAGGAAAATACTTAATTTATAAAGTATATATATATATATATATATACAAATGTATATATATATAAGAAAACACTTAATAATAAAGTGTATATATAATAATATATATATACACATGAAAATATATACATATATACATATATGTATATATATATATATTTTTTTTTACAAACATATATATAATTTACTAACTATAAAATATATATACATATATATAAAATACTGTCAAAATACAGTATATATATATATATATATATATATATATATATATATATATATATATATAAAATATATATATATACTAATATATATATATACACATATATATATAAATATATATATAAAACAGAAAAAGAAAAAAGAAAAGAAACAGAAAGGAAGAGGGGGCTCGAACCCGAGCGTGCAGGGGGATTTAGATTAGGTCGGGCTGGCCAGGGGGTCAACCCGAGGGTTGTGTTAGGATTAGAATTTAGGTTAGTTTTATTTAGGTTTTGTTTAAATAACACATAAAAAAATAATAAATTCGACCCTGTGTCCTGACAGTTAGGGACACAGATATTAACATGTCTGGGCTAGCACGACATGTACGAGTTCAGTCTCGCGTGTCCAGTTTTACCATCATGATCGTCAGGACACGGCGAACAATATGGACTCAACACGAGACACGCACGACACGAGAAAGCAATGTTACATACGTGTCCGACTTACTGGGGGTGGGTTCGAGCGTCCTGGCCGGCGGAGGAGGCGTCGGCGAGGCGACGCTCAGGTGGCGCTGCGTCCAGCTCGGCGCGGTGAATCGATCGGTGGTGGTGGATGGGGGTGACGACTGTCGGGGAAGTGGCGTTGGGGATCGCCGGAGTTAGGGTTAGGGTTTAGGCTTAATGGGGGAAGAAATGGGCGGTGATGGTCGGAGATGGGTCGGGGTGGTGGCGGTTGGGTCGGGGAGAGTGAGGGGGTCATTTTATAGGGGTGAGAGGTCGGACGAAGGGCCTAGGTCGGCCGAAAAAACACGGGTCAGCTGGCCAGTCGTCGGTCGTCGGGGGTGGGTGAGAACGTGGGGGGGTGACGGTCGGTTTAGCAGATAGGCCCTTAGACTTTAGGATTTTACAATTAGGTCCCCACTATAACTAAATGTAAATATTAATTTGCATAACAGAATTAAAACAATTCTTAAATTGTAAACTGCTATAATAACAATTCAACAAATTGCATATTGATATTAAAATAATTCTATATATTACAAAGTGATATTAAAATATTTTAATTAATTGCAAATTGATATATTTAGTATTAAAACTCATTAAAATATTATTTTAAAAATTCTAGAAAAATTCCTAAAAATCCTAATAATTATTTTAAGGCTATAAATGACATTAAAAACTAATTAACACTAGTTTAACTAAAATTTGAAAAATAGGGGCTTACAATAGTAATAATAATAATAACCATCATCAGATCTTAATATTTATTTGATATATGTTACATATGTACACAATAGGCTAGTAAGTTGTGAACATAAAAGCACAAACCAACTAAAACTACAACATGTTGTAGCATGAGAGCATTATCCCCCTCCACTTGTTAGCAATCACGTAATAATAAGAATAATATATTGACAAACATCATTCTTTCCTTCATTTAAGACGTACAGTAGATATAATAATAAATAATTAATAATCACTATGAATAAAGTATCACTCTCCTCCATAACTGAAGAAAGAGAAAGAGATTGAAACATAGGAGTATAATTATTAGAGAGAGAAAATAGTGTGTGGAGAGGTTCGAGATAGAGTGCTCACCGGAGAGGAGAACGAGCGCTGGCGCTTGGCCGTGGCGTGCGACGGAAGGAGAAGACCGGTGTCGCTCTGGAGCGGACGTGTGCAGCACCGGGCGAGGGCGCGGACGCGACGGCGGGTCCCGGTACAGCGTTTGGCATCATGGTGCTCGTCGAAGCTGGGTCTCGGTGCAGGGACTACGACGGCGCACCGATCTACCGTGCTGAGTGGAGGAGGCGACCGGGGTCATGGCTCGGTGCTTCGGATCCGGTCGAAAGTGGCGGATCTGGAAGACTGGAGGCGCTCGGCCAGCGGGTGCGACGGTGGTCAGAGGAATGTTGGTAGGGAATGGTGGGTATTGGCGTTGTAGATTTGGGCGGACGGTGGTGTCGCGGTGTAGTGTGGCACCGGGAGTCGATTGCGGTGGTGCGACGCCGGGATGGGAAGGTCGGGTTTTTTCTGACTTATTTTTATTATTTATTTTTAGTTTGGAGATGGTGAAGTATCGAACATGGAAACGATATATGCTGGATGTATTGTGGACACGGGAAGATGAATTTATGACACCCGGGGTCGGACCCGAGGCCGAACATTCGGCTGACACGAGTGGACACGGGCACAGATTTGGTGTGGACACGAATTGTGATGGTGGCCATTGTCCATGTTGGTGGTATTGTCTGTGGCAATGGTGGAGATGTTGATGGGAACAGGGAGTATACCGGATAGAGAGGTGGTGGTACATGAGTGTGGGGATAGCAGATGGTGTCGACTTGGTTTGGCAAGAGGCAGGGTGGAGAATGAGTTATATATATAAGGGAGCATGGAGAAGGTTTGCTGAATAAAGGATGCGGGTCTGTCACTCCCCGTTCTCAGAATGCGTATTTCTATACATGTACAACTCAGGTGTATTTATTTAGTAGTTATAATGTATTATCCTGTATTTAAATTCCTGTAAATTCATGTTAATTAATTAATCTGCTCTTTAAATTTTATGATAATTATTTCCTGCAATTTTATTTTCTGCATTTTATTTCTGCGGTTATTCTTTGTTCGGCTTGGTTGGTTATTTTTGGTTCGGGATTGGCCTTGCCCCTTGAACCCGACCCATTGGACCCGGCCCAACATCTCCACCTACCACCACCTTTTTATTTAAAGCCACCCTCTCCATTCTCTCTTCTCATTTCTCACTCTCACCATTACTCCTCTTCTTATTCTTCATTTACTCTCTCCACCTACCAACCATAGGCAAGTACAACTTGCTTCCACATGAGAGCCCATTTTTATTGCTCTATTAGCTTCTTCTCATATTTCTAAGAGAGTTTAGAACTTGGCATTTTTTATTTTGGAGTCTTAATTTTTGTAGATCTAGAAATTAGTTATTTTCGAATTTTGGTGGTTTTGATCTATCAAACTTCTTTGTTTGTAAGTTTTGATGGTTCTATGTTGTAGAAAGTTTTATTCTACCCAATCTTGACCTTTGGAAAGTTGGATTTGGACTTGTTTTGACCAAGTTATGGACTTTGAAGCTTTGGGGTTAATCCATGGAGTTCTTGCTGTTTGGAGAAGACAGTGAGCAGTGTACACTACCTTTTTAGCTGCGTCACTAAGCTGTGCGCGCTCTTTAGCGTAGCGCAGTATGGAACCCATACGCTGCCTTTTTAGGAAGCGTATGTCTTGCATACGCTGCCCTTTGGAAGCGTGTGTTGTATGGAGTTCATACGCTGCCTTTTGGGAGCGTATGTCTTGCATACGCTGACTTGATGGTCAGGAGTCGTATGAAGTTCATACGCTGCCTTTTGGGAGCGTATGACTTGCATACGCTGGCTTGGGTGTCAAGGAGTCGTATGGAGTTCATACGTTGCCTTACCTGAGCGTAGGCTTACTTGAGTGTAGCATGACCTGAGCGTATGACTTTTGCACTGAGCGTATGACTTTTGCACTGAGCGTGTGGCCTTTGGCTGACTTGGTCTTACGTCAGCGTGTCACTTGGGTTTTATTTTCCTTAAGCTTGGCTCTTCTATAGCCCTGTATATTGATATTTTATTAGGTATTTTACGCCCATTTTATATCCTTACGTCTTTTGGCATGAACTCGATAAATCATGATAGGTTAATATTGTTAATATCGACTGTTATGTGGAATGCGCCTTGTGTCCCGATTGATTTTTTGGATACCCAGTAAGACTGGAACTTGACCTTGAGAGTTATAGACTCGACCCCAATTAATGCTAATTGACTTTCATGCCTTGTCACCATTGATGATGATGGTTATCTTGACTAAATTGATCATGCGTTCCTAGTTGGAACTAAGAGACTGGCTAGTCGTCTTATTAAATTAAATGAATGAGACACGTTCATGTCAGGAACTATTGTAATCGACTGGCTGATCCCGAATATTGACATACATGCACATGCAGGCTTCAATCTACTTATTTTATTATTTATTTATTTTTGTACAAAAGAAGCATGTGTACTTTATGGTCAAGGCATGATTACCGTGGTTAGATTTGATTGTTGCATTACGCTATGTAAAACCTGCAACCTAACCGCACTGGTATCGTTGTAGAGTCATGCATATCGTACCCCGTACGAAAGTACTCATTTGAATGACCATTATCCACGGCATGGGATTTCACTCAACATAGAGACTATTAAGTTAAATAAAATAATGATTGCATGGAGAGAATGGATTTTCGAGTTCTTACATGGCAGCCCCCTTGGGACGAGTATTGCCCGACGGGCCGACTGGTTCCCACAGATACTGTAAATCTGCCACACGGGCAGGGAACAGTATCTGCTTTTATTATTATTGTCTACGGTATATGGTATATTGACGGGCGTCCTGCTAGGACTCGTCTAATTCATGCATGGCGCACATGATTGACTGGATAGACTAGCCTTGCTTGCACATAGTAAGAACTGAGGAATCCCTATTGCATAAAACTCCAGGATAACTTGGGACTCACAATAGCAAGCCGTAGGGGTTGATTGGCCGTTTAAGATGATTTGTTTGTGTACTGTACTACTCTGTTACCTAACTGGGATGATCAGAATGTCAGGACATGACGGACCAACTTCTGTCCTTATTTGGTTGGGAGGTTGGTTCGAAGTGTCATGATGTGATGTGAATTCTAGTAGCAAGCAGAGATTTATTATTATTATTTTTCTTACTTACTGGTTTTAGTTCTCATGTCGTGCTTCCTTGTGGTACTTGCTATTAGAGGTCTAACCTCTCTGGTTTTGCATGGCCAGATTTAGAGCCGGTTCCCGAGGACTCAGCTTACTTCTACCTCCAAAATGGTCAACACTAGAGGGATGATCGCAGGAGGACTCGAGTGGGTTTCTTACTTCACCGCTCGTTTTGTTATTTACCTTATACTTTGCCGTTTGGCACCGACATGTTAGTCGAATCGTCTTGTACTTACTTTTACATAATTGTAACTAAGTCAGACTGCAGCTGATAACAATTGTGTACACTTTGCTATATCATTGGCTGTATTTTGTAAAGCCAGATCTCAAGAACATTTTGACTGAGCGTTTGGGACGCCTTACTGCTTTAATCTTACATGTTCTCTATTTCTGTTTCCTTGTTTGAATGATTGAGAAAATAGATGTGTAATGACCATAGCAAGACTTTTATATAGCATGCACCCCCTCGTCTGGTTAGACAACATTGATCGTATTATACGGTATTCATCTACCCGTAATACGTAGCTGGCTGAGTCATTCCCCCGCTCTCCAGTATTCTGGTTCTGGGGCGTGACAAGGTTTTAGTGGTGGCCCATGCAGGTCCGATTTCAGACTTGTAGGTGTTTTGATTTATAGGATGTCTCAATCACACATGTTCCTCCTTGATCTTATGATTCGTTGTCCTCAATTCTGGCTTGACATTCCAGTATCCCTTGACTTCATTGATCTTTCCCGTCCGGTCGTTTGATTGTTCTCTTGTCCCTTTTCTTAGGGGCACTTCGTCCGCATCGGTCAGAGCTGGACAGCAACAACAAAGGCAACATGGGCAACCTGACCAGGTTGGTCAGCAACAAGGGTCAGAACCACTTCATGAGGCTATTCAAGAAGAGGTAATAGTAGAACCAGCAGTTGGACCGCATTATTCGGAGGTTCCAACACCACCAATAGTTCCACCTACCCCTGTGGAATTGGACACACCAGTCCTTCTGGAGATCATGAGAGGGATGATGGCTACTCAGGAACACCAGATGTTAGCTCAGCAGCGCATGCATGCTCAGTTACAAGAGCAGAATGTACTACTCAACCAAGGATTGCAGACGGCATTGGAAAGAGGGGCGAGGCCAGATTCAGGAGCGTCAGCCCGGTTTTGCAAGTACAACCCCCGTCATTTCGAGGGCACGGAGGATGCTATTTCAGCAGATGCATGGCTTAAGGACATTGAGGCTATTCTGACAGCCGCTAAGGTACCGACAGAAGAACGTGTGGATCTAGTGAAGTTATTACTTCAGGATCTCGCACGTGATTGGTGGGAAGCAGAGGAAGTAGGCATCAGACGTCCTGTTGCTTGGGACGATTTTACTGCAAGGTTCAAGACGAAGTACTATGGAGTTGTGGCGCAGTTTGAGCTACAACATAAGTTTATCAACCTCAAGCAGGCCGGCAAGACGGTAGATGCTTACGCAGCGGAGTTCTGCAGATTGAGCAGGTTTGCCCCAAAGATGGTAGCAACGGAGCGCCAGAGGACGATGAGGTTCCAGCAAGGGTTTCATCTTGAGCTCTTGCAATTGATAGAGGGGCACAATTACCAGACTTTTGATGAAGTATTGACAGCAACCCGTGTAGGAACGATATAGTAAAGCGTAATACTCTAGAGGGGGGTGAATAGAGTTGGCAGCGGAATAATGCTAATTAAAAAAAGTTAGCAACACAATCACAGTATATAATCACAGATGAAATAAAGTAAAGGCAGAGTTCAGAAAGCAAACGCAAAGACAGCGATGTATACTGGTATCCCTCTGTTGAGGACTAATCCAGTCGGTAGAACTCTTCCTACCAGTTTGAATCCACTATAGGAAAAATCGCAAGTTTTCTTACGAAGTCCTTGCAACTTCTACAACGCGAGCTTTGATACGAAGAACTCGTCCAACTTCAAATGTGAAGAGGTATTCTTTAATCAAGCCTTCTGATTACAATCTCTCAGAAACTTCTAGACCGTACCGCACTGGCAAATCGACTAGAGGATTGTAACTGGCTTGGGATCTGAAAATGAAAGCTCTAGAAAACTCTTTGGAAGGCAGAAAGCTTTTTAGATAGAGAGAAGATTGAAAGTGAATGAGTGATTTGAAATGATCGAAATACTTCTCTATTTATAGGATTTCCAAAAGGAGAACTCTGTCAGAATTCGGGCAGAATTTGGGCAGAACTCTATGAGCAAATCTCGGTCAAATCCGCAACTGCAGGAGGACCAAGTTCCAGAGAATTCAAAATCAAAACGGCTACTAACCGAACTCTGGCCGAACTCTAGCCGAACTCTTGCCGAGTTCTGTCAGGGTTAGGGTAGGGTTTTAAAAATAGGTTTTGGTGATTTTTGAAAACCTTTTTGAAAACCTTTTTATAAACATTTTGATAGGTCATTTTAAAAACATTTTTGAACTATTTTAGGGATAGCCTATTTGCCAGTACGACTTGGTGTACAATGTATTCCTAGACTCAAATAAAAAGAAAATTACATTGCATAGAAAATACAGACTCAAGAGGCAAACAGATCTTCAGTCTTGAACGAAGTGAATATCCAATCTTGCTTATGTCCAAGAAGCTGAGATGTCCCAACTAGCTTTTTATATTCAGACAGAGTTTAAATCAATTATTAAAATCCGGTTTGACCATATGACCAATGGGCCAACAATCTCTTCCATTTTGATAATTGACAAACTATGAATGATATAACATAAAGCTTGTTCAAAAGAATATCAAAAAGTAGGAATAGTTCATAACCTGTATTCAACTCAAAACAACTCAAAAAAATGTTATGTTAGATCTTTTAATTTTCTCCCCCTTTGTCACTTAGCAAAATAAATTCACAAGAGAAGGCTCCCCTGCATGAAATGCAGAAGGCTCCCCCGTAATTAATGCATAAGTAACAAACAGCGAGAAAAGAAATAAAGCATAGGAACTAATTAAATAGCATTACAGGCAAAAAAAATTTCTACAGATTATCATCACAGGCATGTATTGTTTTAAAAACTCAGGCATAATATTTCACAATCAGTTTAAAATAGAGAAGCAGTATAACGATAGTGCTAAACAAAAATGCTGAAATAAACTGAGATGTCATAAATGAAACATCATAAACATGTCCATGAAGATAAAAGAGATAAATACTGCAAGCAGACTACAAAGTACTGAAAAAAAATAATGATAAAAACTTGGAATGTCGGAGCATTTCCAAGTATACAGTAGAATGTCACTAGTAATCAGATCAGATCTCATCATCACTGTCCTCATCAATGTCATCAGCAGCACGGCCAGCATGACCGGAAGTACCAGCACCAGAAGTACCAGCGCCAGTAGGATGAGTGGGGGCGCCAGCATAGAACTCGCCAACATAATCTCGAGGAGCACGATACCAATCATAGGCGTTACCGGGCTGGAAGTAGGCATGGACTGCCTCATCCTCACAGCGGTAACCCGAAAAAGCTGGATCTCGAGGAATGGAAGCGGCTGAATGACCAGTCTAGGCAAAACGTAAATCAGCCAAGGAGTTTGCCATCGCCTAGTAACGGGTGACATCGCGGAACTCACGCTCGCGAGCCATGTCCGTCATCGAGACGTGCAAAGCAGATAGGTGCTGATGTATGCCCTCGAAAGTCATGGCATACGGCTGATGTGGTGGAGATGGTGCAGTAGGAGGAGCAGGAGGTGGAGCTGAAGCAGTCCGGCTGCGACGAGAAAGCTGGAGTAACTTGGGCTCAGAGTCCTGAGTACAAGTCGATAGATCGATGTCGAAGCGCTAAAAGATACGAGGGAGAATCATCGCGTAAGAGAGATTTCGATCTCTTGCACGACAATGTCCCATCATCTGAATAATAGTCTTGGGGGCGGAAAAAGGAATCCCCTTGATGAGATGATACATAGCGGACAGCTCAAGCGAAGTCACATCATCCTTGGAAGTGGATTTGGGAGTAGAGTAGAGTAGATGATGCGATACAATTCGTAGTTAAACAAGTTAAGGTTGTTAGCCTTAAACTTTCCAGAACGTACTCTGTCAGGTGCACAAAGTTCCGTTTTGAAACTCGTGAGTGTAGTGCCTTCGGGAAACTCGAATTCCGTGATATCAACTAGTGGTTCACCTTCATTGGGAATCCCAAGAATCTCCGCTAGGAGGACATCATTGAACTCAATATCTAAGCCTCCAACACGTGTGCTCACATCAAAAGTGTTAACTACGAGATTGCAATAGAATAATCTAATGGCATTAGTAGCAATTGGGAAGCACAGTTTAACAAGCAAATGTAACCCTAATACCTCAAATAAGTGACGATGATCAGGAAATACCGTCCATTTAATCGGAGCGCCGCTGCATATGGATCGGGTGGAAAAGTCACCGTACCCTAATAAAGCTTGATCGAGGGTTTGAAAGAAAAACCCATCGAAAGCACCGTCGCTCTTTTGGACCGGCAAAAACAAAGAATCCGTGTGAGGATTCGAAGAGGACCCTTCCTCACTAGGAGTGGTCTTCTTCCTCTTAGACGGATTAAATCTAGGTGCCATTGAAATAAATAAGCACTAATTTGAAAGTGGAGAAAGAGAGAGTTATACCTCACAAAAATTAGATATGTTGAAGAGAAGGATGATCTCCGCACGATTCCAAAGTTTGGAAGGATTTCACCAAGTAGATTGGAAGTAATAGGTTGGTGAAGAACTAGGGTTTGGAGGGTTTTCGGGCGGCTGTAGCTGCTGTTTGGAAGTTTTGGAAGCAATGGAAGAGAAGAAGCTCTCGGGTTGTGTATATATACACAGATACCCCCAACCGAACTCGGGCCGAATTCGGTCAGAGTTCTGGCCGAATTCGCCTAGGGTTCTTTCAAGTTGTTTTTTGCCACTTCTTTTTCATTGACTCGTTTCAAATATTTAATTCAAAGATTAGTTATTTTAGCTTTCAAATAACATAATTAATAATATTTTATGAGTTAAATATCGTTACACAGCAGCTGTCTCAGATTAGCTGTAGGAGTACTGTCCCAACTGGCGGAGGTTCACCGGGGAACTCTTAAATACCGCTTCGCTTCAACCGTAGTTGTGGTGACAGACAGACTCTTTATTGGCTTGTCTCTAACACAGTTTTTACATAATGATATAAAAACATAAAATAAAATCAATTAATATTATTGACGTCCAAAATTCCTAATTCTCGACGTAAATAATTGAAGCGATCTTCCGCTAGAGGTTTAGTGAAGATGTCAGCTAATTGATTATCAGTATCTATGTATACAAGGTTTATATCTCCATTTTGATGATGATCTCTAAGAAAGTGATGCCGAACCTCGATATGTTTAGTACGAGAGTGACATACAGGATTCTTAGTCAAATTAATGGTGCTAGTGTTATCACAGAAAATGGGAATATGTGTGTAAAATAAATCAAAGTCTTCTAAGGTTTGTTTCATCCACAAAATCTGAGCACAACAACGTCCTGCGGCGATGTACTCAGCCTCTGTTGTTGATAAGGCTACAGAATTTTGCTTTTTACTAAACTAAGAGACTAGAGCCTTGCCTAAGAAATGACATGTACCGCTAGTACTTTTTCTATCAACCTTGCATCCAACAAAATCTGTATCCGAATAACCAATAAGGTCAAAGGATTTGGATTTGGGATACCACAAGCCGACAGAAGAAGTGCCTTTAAGGTATCGGAAGATACGCTTAACTGCGGACAGATGTGATTCCTTTGGGTTAGCTTGAAAACGTGCACACAAGCAAACACTAAACATTATATCTGGACGACTAGCAGTTAAGTAAAGTAAACTACCAATCATACCTCGATACTTACGTGTGTCGACTGGCTTGCCTTGTTCGTCAGAATCAAGCTTTGTTGAAGTTGCCATCGGAGTGCCAATAGGTTTGACATTGTCCAGATCAAACTTCTTTAGCAAATCTTTTGTGTACTTGGCTTGATTAATGAACGTCCCATTGTCGGTTTGTTTGATTTGCAGTCTGAGAAAGAATTTCAGCTCTCCCATCATGCTCATCTCAAACTCATTCTGCATACACTTAGAGAATTCTTGACAAAGAGATTCATCAGTGGATCCAAATATGATATCATCAACATAGATCTGAATTAAAAGCAGCTTGCCATTAAAAGATTTAATAAAAAGTGTAGTGTCAACCTTTCCTTTTGTAAAACCGTTGTCAAGTAGAAAAGAGCTTAGACGATCATACCAAGCACGAGGGGCTTGTTTCAAACCATATAAGGCTTTCTTCAACTTGAAAACATGGTCAGGATTTTTGAAATCCGTGAAACCCGGAGGTTGTGCTACAAAAACTTCTTCTTTTATAAATCCATTTAGAAAAGCACTTTTTACATCCATTTGAAAAAGTTTAAAATCATAAAAACATGCAAATGCACATAACATACGAATGGATTCTAATCTCGCAACTGGGGCATAAGTCTCATCGTAGTCGATACCCTCTTCTTGATTGTATCCTTGAGCTACGAGTCGAGCCTTGTTACGAGTTACTAAACCATCCTCATTCAGTTTGTTTCGGAATACCCAACGGGTGCAAATGACCGGATGATCAATAGGCTTGGGAACAAGTTCCCAAACTTGATTCCGTTCGAATTGGTTCAATTCCTCTTGCATGGCATCTATCCAGAAACTATCACTACATGCTTCATCAAAAGATTTAGGTTCTAGCTGTAAAATAAATGCAACACTAGAAATAATATCTCTACTGGATGATCGAGTGCTTACTCCTTTGGTAATGTCACCAATTACCAAATCTTGTGGATGATCAGCTGTGAATTTTAACCTTTTCGGTAGACTCTGTAGGTAGCTGGTTCCTGGATCTCCTCTAGGGGGTTCAGCTAGTGCAGAGCTTGGTTCAGGTTCAGCTGATGTTGAGCTTGATGTAGGCAGATCTTCATCATTGTCATCGAGAGTCATTTGGTTCATTTCATCAAAAGTGACGTTGATTGATTCTTCGATGATCATGGTACGTTTGTTGAAGACTCTGTATCCTTTGCTCTTGGCCGCATAACCTAAAAATATACCTTCATCGGCCTTTTCGTCAAACTTTTCCAAATTGTCTTTAGTATTAAGAATAAAGCACTTACAGCCAAATATCTTAAAATATGAAACTGAAGGACTTCTATCAAACCATAACTCAAATGGAGTCTTCTTCGATTTGGGTCGAATTAGAACTCTATTGAGCACAAAGCAAGCTGTATTGACAGCTTCAGCCCAGAAGTATTTGGGTAGGCTAAAATGATTTAACATTACTCTGGCCATTTCGGTTAGAGTTCTGTTCTTACGTTCCACAACTCCATTTTGTTGTGGAGTTCTAGGGCAGGAGAACTCGTGTATGAAACCGTGTGTGTCACAAAATTGCTCGAAATCAGCATTCTCGAATTCGCCTCCATGATCGCTTCTAATACGAGTGATCATGTAACCTTTTTCATTTTGTACTTTCTTGCAAAAGGTGACAAATTTGGATAATGCGTCATTCTTGCGTGTCAAGAAATATACCCACGTGTATCTAGAGAAATCATCTACAATTACAAAAGCATATAATTTACCTCCGAGGCTAGCAACTCTACTAGGACCAAATAAATCCATGTGTAGCAATTGTAGAGGTCTAGTAGTACATACTGCATTTACAGACTTGAATGTGGATCTGGTAGCCTTGTTCTTTTCACATTGGCTGCACACCGAATCCTTCTTGAATGTTATGTCTGGTAAACCGCGTACTATCTTCTTTGTGGATAATCTTGAAATTGTATCCATATTTGCATGACCGAGTCTCATGTGCCATAGGTGACTCTCATCACTTTTGGCCAATAAGCATCTACCTGAAATATTAGCTTCTTCCAACAGATAGAAAACATATATATTGTCTTCCCTGATGCCTTCAAAGATAGTGCTACCAGTTGAACTATCAACTATAGTACATTTGTCTTTGCCAAAATTGATACCATTACCATGATCAGCTAGATGACTTATGCTGAGCAGATTATGTTTCAACTCGGTAACCAGACAGACATCTTTAATCACGGGATAGGGAGACTTACCAACATCACAGATACCAACAATATACCCTTTCAAATTATTACCGAAGGAAACATAACCTTCCTTCTTCTTCTTCGACAGTGTTGCAAATAGGGTAGCGTCACCGGTCATATGCCGTGAGCAACCGCTGTCGAGGATCCATTTGCTTCTAGCATGTGAAGGGTGTTCCACCTACAAAACAGTTTGCAGATGAAACCTTTGGTACCCATTTCTTGTAGGGTCCTGAATTGTTAGCTTTAGGTATCCAAGCATAAACATTTAAATCTACAAGCTTTCTCATTCTATATGCAGATGATATATGACCAATGAGGCCACAATAATGACATTGTGCATGTCGAGTGTTGAAAGCTGTGTGGTGTGCATGGTTGGTAGGTTTGGATTTTCTAGTATAGAAGAATGCATACCTATGATCATGTTTGGGCTTAACCTTTTGGGGTAAAGGTTTTATATGGTTTGGTCTGACAGTGTTTGGCTTGGGAATGTTCCGAATTTTCGGTAAGTGACACGTGTTAGGATAGGAAGCAGCAGGCTCAGGCTGTTTTTCTAACCTAATTTCCAACTTTTTGGAGGTGTCATATAACTTAGTATAATCAGAAGTGAGTGATTCCATTCTGATTTGTGCAGATTGAAGACTTTTCTTTTCTTTAGAAAGATCTTCTCTCAATTGGTCTATAATCTTGTCTTTCTCTTCGGATGACTGTTTAGCCTCGTGTAATAAGAGCTTTATAGAGGAAAGCTCACCAGACTCACTAACATTAGCTCTAACCTCATCTAGTAGGTCGGTAAGTCTTCCTATTTCTCCTTTGTACTCTCTGAGTACCTTCTTAGCGGTCTGATATTTACTACGCAGTTTCCTGTAGTCAAGCATCAGGTCACTGAAGGCATCTCCTAGTTGCTCAAAGGTAAAGTCATCATAAGTTTCTACAGGTTCAGTAGGTACCTGATCGATTGCCATGAAGCAGATGTTTGCAGCGTCCTCTGAATGTTCATCTTCTCAGTCGCTAGCTTCACTCTTATGCCATATGCTGGTGTTGGCATATTTCCGAGACGTTGATCTTTTCAGGTTGCCTTTTTCATACCTGTTGTTCTTCTTGCTCGATGATGAGTTGATGGGACAGTCTTTCTTCATATGTCCCTTCTTCTTGCAGCCATAGCAGACAACATCTTCTTGGTACCAGTTGTTGCTGTTGTTCTCTTTGACTCTCTTCTCATGTCTCATGAATCTTTTGAATTTCTTTGCTATGAGAGCTTGATCTTCAGCGTCAGATCCACTGCTGTCTGAGTCATCTTCAGCAGCTTTTCTGTGCTGAGCCTTGAGGGCGATAGTCTTCTCCTTCGGTGCAGGCTCTTCAAAATCTTGTAGATCTAGTTCATGAGTGAGTAGCTTACCCATGAGTACTTCAAGTGATATTGTGGTAAGGTCGTTTCCTTCAATGATAGCTGTAGCCTTCGGAATCCAGTTCTTGGTGAGAGCTCGCAGGAGTTTGCGAATCTTTTCGTGGTTACTGTATTCTTTGCCTAAGGAGGACAAAGGGTTTACAATATCCAAGAACCTCTCGAACATTTGTGTGACTGTTTCATTTGGCTTCATTTTGAACGCCTCGTACTCTTGAGTAAGTCTGCTGACTTTTGACTCCTTGACTTGAGTCGTGCCTTCATGTGTAACTTCGAGAAGCTTCCATGCACCATTTGCCGTTGTGCATGTAGATACCCTGTTAAATTCTGTTCTGTCTAAGGCACAAAAAAGAGCATTAATGGCACGTGCGTCAAGACTGGCCTTTTTCTTTTCTTTCTCTGTATAACTGTTTTGGGGTTTTTCAACTAAAACACCCTCGACATTTATACGAGGTGGCTTCTGATAGCCATCAAGAACAATAGCCCATAAGTCAAAATCAAGAGACTTTAAGAAGAAACTCATCCGTGTTTTCCAATAAGTGTAGTTAGTACCATCAAACAGAGGAGGTCTGTTTGTGGCCTGACCTTCACTTGTAAATTTTATAGTAGCCATGTGATGTGCTGGGATTTAATAAATAATGAATAAATAATAGCACTTTTACCTTGCTTTACCTGTAACACCCGCTCTGATACCAATTGTAGGAACGATATAGTAAAGCGTAATACTCTAGAGGGGGGTGAATAGAGTTGGCAGCGGAATAATGCTAATTAAAAAAAGTTAGCAACACAATCACAGTATATAATCACAGATGAAATAAAGTAAAGGCAGAGTTCAGAAAGCAAACGCAAAGACAGCGATGTATACTGGTATCCCTCTATTGAGGATTAATCCAGTCGGTAGAACTCTTGCTACCAGTTTGAATCCACTATAGGAAAAACCGCAAGTTTTCTTACGAAGTCCTTGCAACTTCTACAACGCGAGCTTTGATACGAAGAACTCGTCCAACTTCAAATGTGAAGAGGTATTCTTCAATCAAGCCTTCTGATTACAATCTCTCAGAAACTTCTAGACCGTACCGCACTGGCAAATCGACTAGAGGATTGTAACTGGCTTGGGATCTGAAAATAAAAGCTCTAGAAAACTCTTTGGAAGGCAGAAAGCTTTTTAGATAGAGAGAAGACTGAAAGTGAATGAGTGATTTGAAATGATCGAAATACTTCTCTATTTATAGGATTTCCAAAGGGAGAACTCTGTCAGAATTCGGGCAGAATTCGGGCAGAACTCTATGAGCAAATCTCGGTCAAATCCGCAACTGCAGGAGGACCAAGTTCCACAGAATTCAAAATCAAAACGGCTACTAACCGAACTCTGGCCGAACTCTGGCCGAACTCTGGCCGAGTTCTGTCAGGGTTAGGTTAGGGTTTTAAAAATAGGTTTTGGTGATTTTTGAAAACCTTTTTGAAAACCTTTTTATAAACATTTTGATAGGTCATTTTAAAAACATTTTTGAACTATTTTAGGGATAGCCTATTTGCCAGTACGACTTGGTGTACAACGTATTCCTAGACTCAAATAAAAAGAAAATTACATTGCATAGGAAATACAGACTCAAGAGGCAAATAGATCTTCAGTCTTGAACGAAGTGAATATCCAATCTTGCTTATGTCCAAGAAGCTGAGATGTCCCAACTAGCTTTTTATATTCAGACAGAGTTTAAATCAATTATTAAAATCCGGTTTGACCATATGACCAATGGGCCAACAACCCGCAGGCATGAGATCACCATTCAGAGGCTTGCGGCAAGGACTGGAGGTCAGAAGAGATCCCACAGTCAGATGGAAGGAGGGGGGAGCAGCGCCCCGAACAACAGTACCATCCCCTGGCATTCGTATCCACGATGTGGTGATACGAGGGCCAGCACCACCCAGGCAACAGCAACAGCAACAGAGGAAGAACCAGCAACCCCCTGTGGGCTGCACTTATTGTGGAAAGATGGGGCACACTAGAGATGTGTGTCGGACATTGAACGGACTATGTCTGATATGTGGAAATCTAGATCATCGGGTTACCACATGTCCCATGAATTCGAGGTCAGGAGGACCAGTGCAGCAGTTTCCTGCTCTGCCAGCACCAGGAACAGGACAGTATCGAGGACCAGCGGTAGCAGTGAGACCGTTGGCACAGCGTCCGTTGATGTCGCAAGCTCAGATGTTTCGGCAGCAGGGACCGCCGAAGCAGCAACACCGGCATAGACCACCCCAGCATCATCAAGGAAGGGGCCAGCAACAGCACCAGGCTAGGCCGCAGCATAAGAACCAACAAGGAGGTCGAGGGCAGGCATTCACTCTGTCCTTGGAAGAGGCATTAGCATCGGAAGATGTTGTGGCAGGTAACATTCTCGTCGCCTCATATCCCGCGGTAGCATTGTTTGATTCGGGAGCATCCCATTCATTTATATCTGCACAATTTGCCACACGGCTAGGAATGGAGTTCGAGGCATTGCCAGGGAGGTTGAATATACTCACTGGTAATGGGCTCGTTGGAGTTAGTAGGGTTATTTTAGCATGTAGTATTGTAGTTTGCGGGCATTCCCTACCCGCCCGGTTGATAGAATTTCCTGTTGGAAATTTCGACATTATCTTAGGCATGGACTGGCTGAAAGACAGTCATGCGACAATAGATTGTCGTTGTGGGAGTGTATCTTTTGATATTCCAGGCGTGGAGAGATTCACCTTAGTCAGGTCAGAGGCAACTCAGCAAGAGCAGGGAGTAGTGACGGCAATGGAAGAAGTTCAGGTTCCGAAGGTAGTTGAAGAATTTCTAGACGTATTTCCTGAAGAACTTCCAGGTCTACCACCAGTTTGAGATATTGAGTTCAGTATAGAATTGGCACCAGGAACTAAACCAATATCAGATCGAGTTTACAGAATGGCGGATTCAGAGCAGGCCAAGGTATATCAGCATATAGAGGAATTGAAGGAGAAGAAGTTTATCCAAGCTAGCATATCGCCATGGGCAGCACCAGTGGTACTTGTGGGAAAGACGGATGGGTCATCCAGATTGTACATTGATTACTGGAAGCTTAACGCGACAACAGTGAAGAACAAGTACCCACTACCAAGGATCGACGACTTGTTTGATCAGTTGAGCAGGGCCAGAGTTTTCTCCAAGATAGATCTTCGTTCAGGGTACCATCAAGTAAGGGTTCGGAAGAAGGATATTCCCAAGACAACATTCAGGTCGAAGTATGGGCATTATGAATTCTTAGTAATGCCGTTTGGTTTGACCAATGCTCCAGCCATATTTATGGATTTGATGAACTGCATCTTTATGCCGTACTTAGATCAGTTTGTCGTGGTGTTTCTCGACGACATTCTTGTATACTCTACTAGTGAAGAGGAGCATGAAGACCACCTCAGGAAAGTGTTGCAGGTTCTGAGAGAGAACCAGTTGTATGCCAAGCTCAGTAAGTGTGAGTTCTGGACGGATCATATTTCATTTTTGGGTCATATCGTATCGGAAGCTGGAGTAGCAGTGGATCCCAAGAAGGTAGAAGCAGTAGAGAGTTGGCTAGTACCCAAGACCGTAGCTGATGTACGGAGTTTCTTGGGATTGGCTGGATATTATCGAAGGTTTGTGTCAGATTTTGCAAGACTTTCAGCACCCATGACCCGCTTGACACGGAAGGATGTGTCATTTGTCTGGTCGGCAGAATGCCAGTCATCGTTTGAGAATTTGAAGTAGAAGTTGATATCAGCGCCCATTCTTACATTGCCAGTTGGACACAGAGGTTTTACAGTATATTGTGATGCGTCAGGTAAAGGACTTGGATGTGTCCTTATGCAGCACGGGAAGGTAATAGCATATGCATCTAGGCAGCTTCGGGACCACGAGAAGAATTACCCAACTCATGATTTGGAATTGGCGGCAGTAGTATTCGCTTTGAAGCTATGGAGGCATTACTTATATGGTGACCGAGTGGAGATGTATACGGACCACAAAAGTCTGAAGTACATCTTTACCCAGAAGGAACTGAACATGAGGCAGAGAAGATGGTTGGAGTTGATCAAGGATTATGACGTGGAGCTTCAGTATCATCCAAGCAAGGCTAATGTGGTAGCAGACGCTCTCAGCAGAAGGGGCGACGCATTTATGTTGACAAAACAGAAGCATATTTTAGAAGACCTTCAGGAGATGGGCATAGAAGTTATACTTCCTAGCGATATAGGAGTTCTGGCAAGTCTACAAGTCCAATCTGACTTGGTAGATAGGATCAAGGCAGCTCAGGCACAGGACCCAAGGATTCAGAAGCTTAGGACAGAATGTGAGTCAGGGCTCAGGAAATAGATACAGATTTATGAAGATGATACACTTAGGTTTGGATCACGTCTGTGTGTGCCTAGTGGAGATATCAGACAGGAGGTTATGGCAGAAGCCCACAGTTCTCAGTATTCTATACATCCTGGAGGGACCAAGATGTACCAAGATATCAAGCAGCACTTCTGGTGGAATAGAATGAAGAGGGAGATAGCTAGATTTGTTTCCCGTTGCTTGGTATGTCAGCAAGTGAAGGCAGAACAACAGAGGCCAGCTGGACTATTGCAACCGCTTCCTATCCCGGAATGGAAGTGGGAGCATATTACAATAGAATTTGTGACCGGTTTACCGAGATCACCAAGTGGTAAAGATGCTATTTGGGTGATAGTGGACCGACTTACAAAGGTAGCACATTTTTTCCCTTTTCAGAGTAGGGCAATCTACAGAAAAGTTGGCAGAGTTGTATATGCAACAGATAGTCAGGCAGCATGGAGTCCCTGTTAGTATTGTGTCGGATCGAGATACCCGCTTTACATCATATTTCTGGAAGAGCTTGCATCATAGTCTGGGTACCAAGTTGAGATTTAGCACGGCTTACCATCCACAGACGGATGGGCAATCAGAAAGGACGATTCAGACTCTGGAAGATATGTTACAAGCTTGCACTCTGGATTTTGGAGGATCTTGGGAAAGCCACCTGCACTTAGTTGAGTTCTCATACAACAACAGTTATCAAGCCAGTATCCAGATGGCGCCATTTGAGGCACTATATGGTAAGAAGTGTAGGTCGCCACTAGCATGGGACGATATCGGGGAAAGGAAAATGTTGGGCCCGGAAATGATTGATCAGACAGTTGAAGTGGTTAAAGGAATTAGAGAGCGACTTCGTGTTGCACAAGATCGACATCGTCATTGGGCGGACCAGCATCGTAGGCCGCTAGAGTTTTCTGTTGGGGACCACGTGTTCTTGCGGATCTCACCTACCCGTGGGGTCATTAGATTTGGCGTTCGCGGGAAGTTGAGTCCACGATACGTAGGCCCATTTGTTATCCTTGATAGGATAGGCGATGTTGCTTATCGTTTGTCCCTTCCATCTTCGTTACGAGAGGTGCACGACGTATTTCATGTATCTCAATTGCGAAGGTATGTATCGAACCCTAGCCATGTCCTCGATCACTCTGAGCTGGTTGTTGGTACCAACCTGTCTTACGAGGAGCAGCCTGTGTCCATCTTGGACCGAAGAGAGAAGGTACTCAAGAACCAAACAATTAACCTTGTCCGGGTTGCTTGGGGTCATCACTCTTTGGGAGAGTCAACGTGGAAACGTGAGGATGATATCCGATCACGGTATCCACATCTGTTTGACTCACAAGGTATATCTTTTTCTGTGTACCTTGATTGTCTTGATTCCTCATGCTTATCACCTTATGGGTAGAATTGCTTGATGCCATAGATTATTAAATATAGATATGTTACTTGCTATGGACATTGTAGAATGATTACTTGATTGAATTGCTTGTACCTAAATTAGTTTAGTTTTGATATTCCTATCCTGCTTAGATTTGAAATTCCGAGGACGGAATTTTTCTAAGGAGGGTAGAGATGTCACTCCCCGTTCCCAGAATGCGTATTTCTATACATGTACAACTCAGGTGTATTTATTTAGTAGTTATCATGTATTATCCTTTATTTAAATTCCTGTAAATTCATGTTAATTAATTAATCTGCTCTTTAAATTTTATTATAATTATTTCCTGCAATTTTATTTTCTGTATTTTATTTCTGCGGTTATTCTTTGTTCGGCTTGGTTGGTTATTTTTGGTTCGGGATTGGCCTTGCCCCTTGAACCCGACCCATTGGACCCGGCCCAACATCTCCACCTACCACCACCTTTTTATTTAAAGCCACCCTCTCCATTCTCTCTTCTCATTTCTCACTCTCACCATTACTCCTCTTCTTATTCTTCATTTACTCTCTCCACCTACCAACCATAGGCAAGTACAACTTGCTTCCACATGAGAGCCCATTTTTATTGCTCTATTAGCTTCTCCTCATGTTTCTAAGAGAGTTTAGAACTTGGCATTTTTTATTTTGGAGTCTTAATTTTTGTAGATCTAGAAATTAGTTATTTTCGGATTTTGGTGGTTTTGATCTATCAAACTTCTTTGTTTGTAAGTTTTGATGGTTCTATGTTGTAGAGAGTTTTATTCTACCCAATCTTGACCTTTGAAAAGTTGGATTTGGACTTGTTTTGACCAAGTTATGGACTTTGAAGCTTTGGGGTTAATCCATGGAGTTCTTGCTGTTTGGAGAAGACAGTGAGCAGTGTACACTAGCTTTTTAGCTGCGTCACTAAGCTGTACGCGCTCTTTAGCGTAGCGCAGTATGGAACCCATACGCTGCCTTTTTAGGAAGCGTATGTCTTGCATACGCTGTCCTTTGGAAGCGTGTGTTGTATGGAGTTCATACGCTGCCTTTTGGGAGCGTATGTCTTGCATACGCTGACTTGATGGTCAGGAGTCGTATGAAGTTCATACGCTGCCTTTTGGGAGCGTATGTCTTGCATACGCTGACTTGATCGTCAGGAGTCGTATGAAGTTCATACGCTGCCTTTTGGGAGCGTATGACTTGCATACGCTGGCTTGGGTGTCAAGGAGTCGTATGGAGTTCATACGTTGCCTTACCTGCGCGTAGGCTTACTTGAGTGTAGCATGACCTGAGCGTATGACTTTTGCACTGAGCGTGTGGTCTTACGTCAGCGTGTCACTTGGGTTTTATTTTCCTTAAGCTTGGCTCTTCTATAGCCCTGTATATTGATATTTTATTAGGTATTTTACGCCCATTTTATATCCTTACGCCTTTTGGCATGAACTCGATAAATCATGATAGGTTAATATTGTTAATATCGACTTTTATGTGGAATGTGCCTTGTGTCCCGATTGATTTTTTGGATACCCAGTAAGACTGGAACTTGACCTTGAGAGTTATAGACTCGACCCCAATTAATGCTAATTGACTTTCATGCCTTGTCACCATTGATGACGATGGTTATCTTGACTAAATTGATCATGCGTTCCTAGTTGGAACTAAGAGACTGGCTAGTCGTCTTATTAAATTAAATGAATGAGACACGTTCATGTTATGAACTATTGTAATCGACTGGCTGATCCCGAATATTGACATACATGCACATGCAGGCTTCAATCTACTTATTTTATTATTTATTTATTTTTGTACAAAAGAAGCATGTGTACTTTATGGTCAAGGCATGATTACCGTGGTTAGATTTGATTGTTGCATTACGCTATGTAAGACCTGCAACCTAACCGCACTGGTATCGTTGTAGAGTCATGCATATCGTACCCCGTACAAAAGTACTCATTTGAATGACCATGATCCACGGCATGGGATTTCACTCAACATAGAGACTATTAAGTTAAATAAAATAATGATTGCATGGAGAGAATGGATTTCCGAGTTCTTACATGGCAGCCCCCTTGGGACGAGTATTGCCCGACGGGCCGGCTGGTTCCCACAGATACTGTAAATCTGCCACACGGGCAGGGAACAGTATCTGCTTTTATTATTATTGTCTACTGTATATGGTATATTGACGGGCGTCCTGCTAGGACTCGTCTAATTCATGCATGGCGCACATGATTGACTGGATAGACTAGCCTTGCTTGCACATAGTAAGAACTGAGGAATCCCTATTGCATAAAACTCCAGGATAACTTGGGACTCACAATAGCAAGCCGTAGGGGTTGATTGGCCGTTTAAGATGATTTGTTTGTGTACTGTACTACTCTGTTACCTAACTGGGATGATCAGAATGTCAGGACATGACGGACCAACTTCTGTCCTTCTTTGGTTGGGAGGTTGGTTCGAAGTGTCATGATGTGATGTGAATTCTAGTAGCAAGCAGAGATTTATTATTATTATTTTTCTTACTTACTGGTTTTAGTTCTCATGTCGTGCTTCCTTGTGGTACTTGCTATTAGAGGTCTAACCTCTCTGGTTTTGCATGGCCAGATTTAGAGCCGGTTCCCGAGGACTCAGCTTACTTCTACCTCCAAAATGGTCAACACTAGAGGGATGATCGCAGGAGGACTCGAGTGGGTTTCTTACTTCACCGCTCGTTTTGTTATTTACCTTATACTTTGCCGTTTGGCACCGACATGTTAGTCGGATCGTCTTGTACTTACTTTTACATAATTGTAACTAAGTCAGACTGCAGCTGATAACAATTGTGTACACTTTCCTATATCATCTGGCTGCATTTTGTAAAGCCAGATCTCAAGAACATTTTGACTGAGCGTTTGGGACGCCTTACTGCTTTAATCTTACATGTTCTCTATTTCTGTTTCCTTGTTTGAATGATTGAGACAATAGATGTGTAATGACCATAGCAAGACTTTTATGTAGCATGCACCCCCTCGTCTGGTTAGACAGCATATATCGTATTATACGGTATTCATCTACCCGTAATACGTAGCTGGCTGAGTCATTCCCCCGCTCTCCAGTATTCTGGTTCTGGGGCGTGACAGGGTCATATATATGTATGCTCATAAAAGGAGTCTGTTGGGAGATTTGACAGAATCCCTATGAGATTAGGATATAATTTTGTGTTAGGTTACCTTTTCCCCAAAAATATTTTAAACACTAGTTTAATTTAGCTCAAAACTAAGTATTGGATAATTATATTAATTTAAATCAATTTTGATACTATCAACTAATTTGAATCATTTGCTATCAGAACTTTATCAATTGATGATCAACTTAATAGTTTTTAAAGTAATATTAATATTTATCATAATAATTTAAATTACACAAAAATTCAGATTCAAAATTAATAATTGATTAATACAATAATTTACAATAATATTCAAATTTATCAAATAATGTAAATATACATCCAAAGGTTTATTTAAAAACATATGGACAAAGCCTTTTTATTATTTCAAAATATTTATAACTTTTAAAACTATTTTCTAAAGTCAACCATCTTTTGAAATTCATCACAAAATTCAAGGACAACTATTTTTATCAAAACTTAATTAGTATTTTCAAATCAAAAATTTAAAACTAATTTTTATAGCAGAAAAAAATCATAAAATATTATTCAAAAAAATTTGAGGAAAATTACCTTTAAACACAAATAAAAAAATATAAAAAATCATAATTGAACATCCGGGGAGAGGAGTTACACTTGCGGTGGTGGAATGGCAGAGGTGTTCGGCTATGATGGTGGTGGTGTTGATGGGAGATGATGATGATGGTAATAGGAGATGATGATGATGAATGGGGAGGGAAGGAGCTCAGCCATGGCCTGGTGGTCGGTCAGCCATGGGTCGGCCAAAATGGAGGGGGTCGGCCATGGGGTGGTGGTCGGCTGTGCTCGAGAGCATGGGGGAGCTGTTGTAAATTAAATAAGAGTTGGAGAGAGAGATGTATTAATGAAAGAGAGAGAGTATGAGTGTGTGTGATGTGAGTAAATGAGAGGGGAGGAGAGAGAAAGAGTGTAGGAATTATTAGGGCCGGCCATATGGGTGTATAGGAGTGAGTGTGAGGATGTGGGGTTGGGATTGAATAGGAGTGGAATGAGGGCTTGGATTAAAATGGGGAAAATTAGATCATTCCGTAGGAAATTAAATCATTGAAATACACATTAAATATTTAAAGTGGAAAAAACTAGGTATTTAATATTTGGTAAGGAAAAATTAGTGTGTGGATATTAATGAAGGGGTAACATGGAGCTTGGGCTAGGTTTGGTTGAGTCGGATCGGGTCAAAATCGGACATGGTGCAATAAAAAAATTAATTTAGGTATTTATGATCATGGATAAATAAGTAGTATGTGGGAGCTCAAGTAAATGGGACACAAGTATCATGCAGGTAGTAGGCTTCGTGTGGGCTATGTCCATATTTTGGGTCGACTAGGTTGGGTCGATGTCGGGTCCCGAAATTAAATTGGAAGTCAGGTAACAAATTACGGTGGATAATTAATTTGCCTAAATTGACCCAAAAGTTGTGCGAAGCAAATGAAGCACAAGATGGTGTGTTTGAGTGGGACACGAAGGTCATGGGTGAAGAGCATCTCGAGTAGATCAGGCATGACAAGTTGGTTTCAAGAAAATGACTAGGCTTGTGCTCCTAAATTAAAAGTCACGGTAACGTGCTCACGATGATCAAAGATAAAAGTAGAAAAATCAATTATTAATTAATTAATGAACAAATGGTCTAAATTGACCCGAAGTTGTGTGAAGCAAAAAAAGTACAAAGGAACAAGTTTGGATGTGACATGATATATCAACGTGAAGATAATCTTGTCTACTTCACACTGATGAAGAGAGTTTCCAGAGACTGGCATCTCTGACGCTCCAGAAGTCAAAGTCATGGTAAAGAGCATTAAATCAAATAATAATCAAAAAATAATATCTTTTCAAAAATAATTGATTTATAAAATTGAAAAAAATAAGCCCTAAATTCAGGAGCTTACATCCTACCCACCTTATAAAAATTTCGTCCTCGAAATAAAAAATCATCTAATAGGTCAAGCTAAAACATGCAACTGCTATGGCTACAGTACCCAATCTGCTACCCTTGTGATCATCTATGTTGTTTCTCTCTACAGGTATTTCGATTCAGGTTTAACAAAGGTCCTTCTATCATAACTACGTCATCGAACCTAAGCACAAGATTCTAGTCCTAAATCCATAGTCACAATAATATAATATTCTTACTCCATCTAAGATACCTTAAAATCAATCTATAATATGAAACTAATCATTCTGAATGGTTTCTAAGTCCACTATAGTCAGTCACTCATATTTGTCCTATAAGCTTAACCCAATAAATTCCCAGGAAAAATATACTCATCACAATCACACATAATAACATATTATAGTTACACTACAGAATCTGTTAACAAGGTCTGGCTATCCAATCATCAAAATATAAGGTAACTAGGGCCTAAGACTGGGTCTAGCAATCCATATCAACATTCAATCAAGGTAAGGGTCAAGCAAGACAGAAAAGATTATCGAAATATTTTCAAGAATAGTACGAGGCCAAACGAGATGCATAGGACGTAGTCAAAGTAAAACTCAAGAACCATATACCTCCGTAATTATGTCACATGAAGTTACTATCGTGCTAGTGTGCATCTGGCTGCGATTAACTTCCTTCTTCCATAATACAACGGATGGTTGCAGTGCATAGCTGCCACGCCAGATAATATAGGTTCCTGAACTTAACTTGGCTAAATCCGTGAAATATTTTCAAATAATTTTTACAAAATAAAGGAGAAGATGTTAGTCAAAATGCTTAGGGAGTGGTCCAAGTAGAATTCGAAAAACATATTTAACCATGATGCCGTTATCTGAAGTCATACCTTGCAAGTATTTCTCTGGATGCAAACTCCCAATTCTGTAATACAAGGATAAATATACTTTTCAAACCTTTCCTGAATCAACCCATGAGGCACTTTCAACAATTATCGGGAAAGACAAAAAGAATTACCCAAGTGGTTAGCGAAGAAGAGTTTAGTCAAATCATAGGAAGATGGAACACAAACAATCATGTTGAGAAAATTCTAATTGTGGATGTAGATAGACAGAGTTAACCAAGACGGAGAAGAATAATGATAAGGATTTGTTCTTGCTCATCCGGTCATAACAAAGTGATCCGATTTAAAATATAATCTGATAACCATATACGTCTTTCTGAAATTATGTTGCTAGAATTTTTGCCACGTCAGTAAGCATAGCTGCGATAAACGATGAAGTCCATAACTAAGATATACACCCTAAAATTATGTCATCTGAAATTCTTACCACGCTAACCGGTATGGCTGCAAGAAAATCCAAATTCTATAACTAGGATAAGCATATCTAAAATTAGGCTCTATGTCCATGTCATACTAGCTTGTATGGCTGCGATAAATTCTAAACTCCATAAATAAAGCAAATATTTACCTTATCAGGATATACCTTAATTCAATCCACAAAATTTATCTCGATGCAAGATCAAAGTCAACAACGAACATCAGGAATCAAAATCAACAACAAATCAAGGAACTGTAAATGGAGGCAAGCGGAAACAGATTTCAAGAGTTTTGAAATAATATTCTCAGGGGTTATCCCTAGAATATATCGAGAGTTCCTAACTGTGATTGAGCAACTCCTATCATAACCTAGAACCTATATCCTAGTAACAGGCTCATAGCAGCGCTCTAAGTCAAGCACCACTATGAAATCGTACTAATTGCGACTCAGACCTGCATGGGCCACCACAAAAATGTGTCACGACCCGTACCTTGATTAGGGGCATGAGTACGTGGTTACGTCCAGCCTACGGCGCAGAATCGGCGGTAGAACGCTGTATATAAGGTCTGTAAATACTACGACTAAAATAGTATAAAAGTACCTGTACAGTATATACACTCTGAATGGAGGTGACATAGCAAATACAGTCTCAATCACATCTAAGGTAGAATACGATAAAAAGATAGATAGATACGAAAAGAAATGAAACCACAGAGATACAACCAGATAGAGTTCTAAGTGTCTATGACAATACAAATCTAGAAACATCCCACATCTCAAATACAGTAATCCAGAGAATAAATACAACTGAAAATGACTAATCTAAACTAATGGTGTCTCATCCATTGCTAATGGATCCTGTTGGAGATCCAGGGGTAATGTCTCATCAAACTCTATCCTGGACATACCCGTAAAAGGTAAAGCAATCAGCTAACATGTACTCTATAAACATCAACGGTTATCCTATCAGAAAAATGAGCAAGTACAAACACTAACAGCAGTTCCATATGAATTGACAAATTCTATAAGAGACAATATAATGAAATACAAGACAAAAATATGGAAAAACTTGGGAGCCATTCGAAAGCCGACTTACAACCTGTAAACCAAATAAGGACCGGGGTTGTAATTCTTCTCCCGAACAGAACCTAGCCTTCAATCAAGGTATAGCATAAAAGCATGTAGAACATGTGAAATACAGGATAAAATCAGCAGAAAATGTATAACAGATGTGAGTACTGAATAGGACGACAGTATATACATATAGGATGACTTGGGAACTATCCGAAAGTCGAGTTACAATCCTTAAACCAAACAAGGACCGGGGTTGTAACCTTTCTTCCGAACAGTACTTAGCCTTCTATGATAAATAAATATAAAAGGTGCCTTGAATTATTAGTGCGTTATATGATCGGCTTGGGAAAATATGCTCAGGCTTTCCATCTGACCGGCTACGAACAAGTAACAAGTGTGATATAACAAGTGTGAAGAATACGGTCGGTCACCGTAGAAAGTTATGAACAAGTTGCTATGGACAAGTAACAAGTAACAAGTGTGAAGAACAAGTAGGAATTTTGATCACACAACCACTAATAACTCCCCATCCCCGAATAGTATAAAGGATCCGGAAATAACACGTCATGACACGAGATTCAAAAGCAGGTGATCAGCCCACTCCCAATTCCATGTCTATACAAGTACAAGTAACAAGTCGAGTCTTGTACCAATATACCAAGTAATCTGGAAACAACATCCCATGACAGGATCCGACATATACTAGTCCGTGAACTATCGTGTCTGAAAATCAAGTAAGACACTACAACTGAATCAGATATAGCAGATATCATGACAATAAAAACTATCAGTGAATGTACTGGCCTGCGGTCCTGAGCTGTCAAATGGGGTCGATGCTCAGAGTGATGCCACAAACCTAATGATGAGATATATATAAATTAATTAGGGTTCAACAGTGTTAGGCAGGATTTTATAGAATAAGCTATGTAATCTAGGTCAATCTCAGTCCAACTAAGTCAAACTAGGTCACACTGAGTCACATTTGGTCAAATAGGTCACATGAAGTCAAACCAAGTCAAACTAGATCGAACTAGGTCAAAGGTTGACTTATAATTGACTTTTGGTCAACTAGTCAACTCTGGTCAACTTCTAGATATTTTTAGGCCAAGTATTGACTGATAGTTGTCTTTTGGTCAAAGTAGTCAAACTTGGTCAACCGAGGTCAAAACTAGCCTAAGCATACTATTCTTAAACATTACCAACCAAGATACCATATATCTTGGTCAAACATGGTCAACTCTAATCAAAGAATTTAAATATCAAGTTGTACCTCGTTATTCGTACATCGAAACCTACGATACGTAAATCGAGATAAGATAATCAACGGTAAAGTTAATAATCTTATCACAATGATCCACATGATCATCTTGCCAATTTCAGCGATGTGAGATCACTGAAATCGACTGATCTCAGTTTCGTTGTACTAATTTCGAAATACGAACTTAATAAGAATTAATTATAAATAAAGGTTAATACACAGAGAAAATATCTACAAATATTGTCAGATGATGAAACAAATATTACCAACGTGTCCAGAATGGTCAAATCAGCTAGGATAGTCTATCCATAAGTCCAATTTGGACACAAGGGCAAAAAGGTAATTTTGGGTCAAAACGGTCTCCGTGTCAGACCCGCTTTACACCAAAAAATGTGCAAGAATACTAATCTACTAAACCTAATAAATTATATGTACATGAATCCAGAATGACGATGCGAATCCAACGGTATATCCGGAATTGGATTCCGTTGACCAGGACATTAAAATTTCGATTTGTACGAAAAAGCGTGTCAGAGCCAATGTCCTCAAAACTCAGCAAATTATATTTCAACGAGTCCAGAATGACAATAAGAACTCAACAGTTATCTGAAAATGGATTCCGATGAGCCGATCTCTAAATGACCCATTGATCTGAATATTAGTATCCGACTTGTACCGAAATGCGTACCAAAACCAATGTCCACTAAAATCTAGCAAATTATATGTCAACGAGTCCAGAATGATGATACAAACTCAATGGCATATCCAAAATTGGATTCCGATGAGCCGACGTCAAAAAGTCCTGTTGACCCGGACTGTGGGGCCCGTTTTGCACCGAAATGCGTGCCAGGGCCCACTTTCTCCAAATCTAATAAACTTTATGTGAATATGTGCCAGAACAACACCACGAGTCTACTGGTAGTATCAGAAATTGAATCCGGAGTCCCGAGTTCAAAAATAGAATTTTATAACTTGGAAATTACAAATTCGGACGGCCAACTTTAACGTCGAATTCAACCAATCAAACGTGCTCACAATAAAACAAAACTGGAGAGGTAGGAAGAGGGTTATACCAAATTCACATAGGAACTAGGGGCACACCAGACGGAGCTGCGATGGAGGAGATACGAACGGACAAAGTTAGCTCCACAAAATTGTCCAAAAATAACACAATTTAAATGGTCAACTTGGTGGACGGTTTTGATGTATCAAACGATAAAATTAACGGACGAAAATTAAGGTGACTGAAGATGGATATACCGAGATTGTGAAGGAGTAAAGAAATTGTCGATATAATGGTCAGATTTCTTGGAAAATGTGCGCAAAGTCGCTGCAACGGAACGCCATTTTCGGATCCATTCCGAGCTCGTGCCGACGGAAACCCGTGCCAAACGCACGAATTGGGCGTTTCTCACGCTGGGGACGCAGGGACTTGCCATGGGGGCCTTCCCGGAGGTTTGTCGGAGGAAGTGCGGCCGGCCAAGCGGCGCACGGCGGCGTACGGCAGCCTGTGCGTGCGCGACCTGCTGCTGCTGTGTTGTGCTGCTACTGCTCGCTGTTACTGGCCGCACGGGGGCGCGGCGACGGCGAGCGGCGCAGCTCGATGGCGGTGAGCGACACGTGTTGGTGGCGGAGTAGGCTTGCGGTGGTGGAATGGTAGTGGTGTTCGGCTATGATGGTGGTGGTGTTGATGGGAGATGATGATGATGGTAATAGGAGATGATGATGATGATGAATGGAGAGGAAAGGGGCTCAGCCGTGGGCTGGTGGTCGGCTGGCCGTGGGTCGGCTAAAATGGAAGGGGGTCGGCCATGGGGGTGGTGGTCGACTATGCTCGGAAGCATGGGGGAGCTGTTGTAAATTAAATGAGAGTTGGAAAGAGAGATGTATTAATGAAAGAGAGAGAGAGAGTATGAGTGTGTGTGCTATGAGTAAATGAGTGGAAAGGAGAGAGAAAGAGTGTAAGAATTATTAGGGCCGGCCATATGGGTGTGTGGGAGTGAGTGTGAGGATAGGGGTTGGGATTGAATAGGAGTGGAATGAGGGCTTGATTATAATAGGGGAAATTAGATCATTCCTTAGGAAATTAAATCATTAAAATACACATTAAATATTTGAAGTGGAAAAAACTAGGTATTTAATATTTGGTAAGGAAAAATTAGTGTGTGGATATTAATGAAGGGGTAACATGGAGCTTGGGCTGGGTTTGGTTGAGCCGGGTCGGGTCAAAATCGGACAGGTGCAATAAATGAATTAATTTAGGTATTTATGATCATGGGTAAATAAGTAGTATGTGGATGCTCAAATAAATAGGACACAAGTATCATGCGGGTAGTAGGCTTCATGTGGGCCATGTCCTTATTTTGGGTCGACTAGGTTGGGTCGATGTCGGATCCCGAAATTAAATTGGAAGTCAGGTCACAAATTACGGTGGATAATTAATTGGCCTAAATTGACCCAAAAGTTGTGCGAAGCAAATAAAGCACAAGATGGTGTGTCTGAGTGGGACACGAAGGTCATGGGTGAAAAGCGTCTCGAGTAGATCAGGCATGACAAGTTGGTTTCAAAAAAATGACTAGCCTTGTGCTCCTAAATTAAAAGTCACGGTAACGTGCTCACGATGATCAAAGATAAAAGTGGGAAAATCAATTAATAATTAATTAATGATCAAATGGTCTAAATTGTCCAAAGTTGTGTGAAGCAAAAAGAGTACAAGAGAACAAGTTTGGATGGGACATGATATATCAACGTGAAGGTAATCTTGTCTACTTCACACTGATAAAGAAAGTTTCCAGAGACTGGCATCTCTGACGCTCCAGAAATCAAAGTCACGATAAAGAGCATTAAATCAAATAATAATATCTATTCAAAAATAATTGATTTATAAAATTGAAAAAATAAGCCCTAAATTCAGGAGGCTTACAACAAGCATGATACATTATCTTTTCTTTAGTGGGACATATCATTCATGGCAAAAGGTTAATCTCTGCAAGCATTTATATAGGAACTTAAGCAACACATGTATATCACTTTTTAGTGACTCTTATTATAACCGACGGTCCTTCCCTGCACCAAATACGTTAGCACAATTTGCATATATATGAGAAGCATTCATTTTGTCACAACATGTAAGGCTTTGCAAATAACATACCTGCACCCATTTTCACATGGGGCCCTCTGCGTTAGACATATCGGCACCCATTTTCATATGGGGCCCTCTACGTTTGACATATCGGCACCTATTTTTACATGGGGCCCTCTGCGTTTTCTTTTTTCTTGACTCAGAGCCGAAGCTCCTACATAATTCTTTTCTTTTGTAACATATACAAGTCCATCTGTACATGTCAAGCATTCAAAGCATATTTGAAGGACAAGCAATTATTCATTTCTATGAAACGTTATAGCAGTTTTGTTTAGATTAAGCATAAACATTCTTTCTTTGTAAGCATACGAATTCAGGACATGTGAGCAATCTCTTATAAGCATACATACTGGTTACCGTCTTTTTATTAGCATGACAAGGTTCTCTTTGTCAAGGCACGTTCATTTCTTAGCAAGGCAACATGTGAATTCTCTTAAAGCATACTCGATGATTTACCATCTTGTTATTAACAAAAGCATTCAATCAAAAACTCAAATTCTTAAGGCATAAGCGAATCAGCAAATGAGACTTCGTCCACTCACCCAGATCTATTGTCTTCTGTTGCAGAGCCAGCAATCCGATCTTTCTGTCTATCTAGTGCCTTCGCGGAGCGGGGCACTACATGTAAAACCCCTAAATTTCTACTATATTTTTAGTACTGATTTTTTGTATTTATACGTCGCATAGTCGTATTGTATGTCGCGTGGGAATTTGTGTTTTTCGTATTTACTCGTCAAGTGCGAAAATGAGCGAGATACATATTTTTAGAAAAATGATTTTTGATTTTATTATCGGTGATGGTTTCAAAATCATATATATAATAATTATTTTTTTAAAAGTTGTGAAAAGTATCTATCGAGGTTGCCAAACTTATTACTTTAATTATTTATAAAATGCTATCTTATTTTAGTAGTGGTAATTTAGAAAACTAGATTTATGTGAATATTCAACTCGTGTAAAGCACAAGAAAATAATTTCATGTATAATTTCAAAATTTATTTTTATTATTTATAATAAATTATTTAGCAAGAAGGTATTTTAAATATTTGAATATGCATGTTTACTTTCGAAATTGTTTTATCTAAATTATTAAAAATGTAGTTTAAAATTATTTCCTATTAATACTTAAATATTTATTATGATTTTTGAAATTAATTAATTATTATTATTTATAAAAAGATATTTTGAATTTAATTGTGATAATTTAAATGTAGATTTATTTTATTTATTTAATTTAAATAGTTTAATTTAAATATGTGATTTATCTAAGTTGGGTTTGAACTTATTAAATCTCAATTGGATTAGATTGAGATTGATTTAAAGGAGGAATTGAATTTTTCCAATCCATATCAAACTAGGAGTCCACCTCCTGTATAAGGAGAAACTCTTTGCACCTCCTCCATTAATTTACAATTCTACAAAATTCTCCACTATCTACAATAGTACGTGCATCGTGTCTGTGTCCATCCAAAGTCTTATTCCACTTTTTACACATACAATTTTTCTTGTGTCGGACACACCCCCGACAAATCAAATACATAGCCCTATTCCTAACCCCGATATGCCACCCCGACTACTACCGCTGCCACCTACGGTAATACACAGATAACCCCGCCATCACTACGTCTGAACAAGCCGACTTCGTCCCTTGTTCACCGACTCACACCAAAACCCAGTATTTCAGCCTCGACTCCAACGCCTACCGGACACCTGCGGCGACCAATCCAGCCTCCTTCACAACTTCGTACCGTAGCCCTCGCCAATCTATCACCACCATCATCCCCGCCTACCAGCCTTTGCCGCTCGACCATAAGACAAACCCGGCCAACCTAAGCCCTCTCCAGGCTCCTTCACGATAGCACCGTCACCACCATAACCGTAGCCCTGCCATCCACGTCAACCGTTCCCGCCACACCGGCAGCCCCGACAACCACTGCCACCAAATTTTCGACCACCACATCCCGACCCCTGGACATCACCACCAACCCCACAAAAACAAGATAGAAAAAGAAATTCTAACCTTACCACCAGACACCACCAACGCGTCGTCGCGTCCCCGATGCGAGTGCCCACTCCGCGTTGCGCTCTCCGCCGCCAGGTAGCCGTCGTGTCGACTGCCCCGATCCACGTGCGCCAGAGCGTCGAGACCCCTCGACCTTCCCTGTCGGCCATAGCGCCGCGACTGTGGCTTCCCGACCACCCCTCCACCGGACCTGCGTCTCTCCTCCCCTCTCCGCCTCTCTCCAGCCGGCCCTGACCAGTGCCATGGTCGGTGCGCTTCACCGCGGCCACCATCGGCCGGAGCCGCAGCCACCCACTCACGACCCCAAGCCCTGATTCTCTCCGCCCCACCGGATCTCCACCACCGCATTTCCTCCTCTGTATGGCCGAGCATCCCTCTCCCTCTCTCCGATCTCCCGCTCTGCTCTCCATGTACAGCAGGCGCCGAATCCTCCGCGGTCCCTTGAGCTCGACCGAAACCCTGACCGCTGACGAGCCACCACCTTCTCCGACCCTCTCTCCCTTCTCTCTCCCCGCTCCTCCTTCCCTCCCCTCTCTTTTCCCTCTCCTTATCCCTCTCTCTCCTATCTGATTTTTTTCTTTTGACCCTCTCTCTTCCTCGTTTTCATTTCCTCTTTCCTCTACGTGAGAAGCCCCTCTTCATTTTCTTGTGCTTTCCCATCCTCTTCTAATCAGAGGAGAGAAACCCCCTTCTGATTTGTTAACACTATATATTATATTATATTATTTTTTCTTTATATTACTTTTGAGTGGTAATTTATGTATACAGCATTAGTATATACAATGTAGATATTTGTTAAAAGTATTGATTAGCATTCTATTATCAGATATAGTATAAGATATCAATATGTATGTACGCTAGTATATATTTTATATAATTAGTCAAAGGTATTAGTTATTTATCTTATTACTAGTATTTTGGTACTAATATTTTCATTAATATTACAAAATTATTTAATAAAAAATAATATATTGGGACTTGACCCTATATGTAAATTTAAATTTGTTTCAAAACCTAATTAATTGGTATTTTGACAAAATTTTGTTTATAGCCCAAATTCATCTAATTGTTTCTCTTTAGATCATATTTTCCAAAAGTATTACTACTCATGTTCTAGCTATTTTTCGAAATAGAATAATTGGCTTTTATCTGGTGGTATTTTAAAATAAGCTTCCGGCCTAAAAAAATATTATGTTATTTTATAGTATCAAAATGGTTGCAGTATTCTCTACCTAAGAAAATTTTAGTATTGATATAAGAGTAATTTTTCGTAATTTTCAAGTATTCATCTAAAAGTATGTTTTGACTAATACAAATGTAGTTTCTAAATTATATTTATATTTTCAATTATTTATGTAAAAATTATTATTATTATTATTATTATTTTCCTTGAGTATGGTATCATAAATAATTTAAATAGTATAAAGTATTTTATCCTCTAATTTCTTCAATTATCACCGTGACCAGACTAATTCCACCACTCCTAGTCCTCCGCCAATTTTGTACGTCCTCCTATCGACCCTAGCTAAATTGACCAGCCTGGACCCGATGGACCAGTCCGTGCCATTGTCAGAGGCCCTTTGTGTAGTTGTAACACTGAGGCCACTTTCTGCGCCACCTTGATTATCACACCACACCAGGCGGCCTACCAGGCAAGTATACCTTGTTTAATTGTTAAATTATTTATTTTTTGTATTATTTATTTTGTTTCATATTGTTAGTTTCCTTTGTTATAAACTGTGCGTCCAAGCTATACTTGGGTGCAACCGACTCTATTAGTCGTTTTACTTTACTATATGCATGTCAACTTAGTTTTAGCGGAATACCTTCTTGTTGGGGGATATCTTTATATCTTATTGGGCCAGGACACTTACTCTACACGGTTTGAGACAGTTTGCTAGGGATACGACTTATGGACTGGCCATCTCTATTGTCGTGTGATGGATAGATGATCGTAACTGTTATGACTAGGGTTGTAGAGACTCAAGCAGTTACAAAACTGGATGAGCCATGAGCATGACTTGGACAGTGGGGAACATTAGGGGAGGACAGTCGCTAGTGCGTATGGGAATCCAAACAGGTAAACCATAGTCTCCGAATGGAACTGTGGCAATTTATATTTGCAGATGCCCTCTGACGTTTTGGACGTTACGGACGGATACGGATGACTGTATGCCAGTTACGTACTTATACCAAAACAATTTATTATATGATATCTTTTATTCTCTTATTTTTTGGATGAGATTAGTTACTTGTGGTTTACTGCATTTTACAGCTTATGTATACATTTAAGTCCCATGTACTTTGTATGTATACAGCTGGCATGTCAACATACTTAGTCCTACGTATTTTAGGACTGGAGCGTTACATATTTCACTACATTGCATTATCTAACATGCATACCTATATTGCATTATATCAACATATATATATATATATATATATATATATATATATATATATATATATATATATAGAGAGAGAGAGAGAGAGAGAATAAGGGAGGTAGGGTGCCACCTCACGGGAGGGTGTCTACTTGTCACCCCCCATGCTATCATCAAGCACATGGGTGCATGATGATAGCATGTGGGTAGTGACAAGTAGACACCCTTCATAGGTGGCACCTCACCTCCCTCATCCTCTCTCTCTCTCTCTATATATATATTTCTCTCTCTCTCTCTCTCTCTATATATATATATATATATATATATATATATATATATATATACACACGATATATTACAGAGATAAAGAGGGGGTGATGAGTGGCATAGCTGTGTGTGTGTATCATAGCAGTAGGGGGTTCAATGTGTTTATGGATAAATGGAAAGTGTCAAGGTAAAGTGTAAAGGTGTGTCATGACCCGCACCCACTGTGAGGGTACGAGCACGTAACAATGCACAGCCTACGCCACAGGGTCGACGGTAGAATGCTGTTCTAGGTCACTATCTAACCAACCAATCACGCAATTATATAATGTACTTGTCAAAATATTAACTCCGAACGGAGGACAAGTATAGATATAATGTAATCTCAATCACAGTCTAAGCACGATATGACAGCACAGAAGATTATACCTAAGACTAAATAACAGAAATAAAACCAACAACTAAATAATATAATCTCAGACAATCTCAACTACATATCTCAACTTATGTACAACTCCAGTTCTAAAACATGTAAGCTAAAACAGGACAACTAGCTAAACTCTCGATTACTCCTGAGTGTCGGGGCCATAGGTAGCTAAGCCATCTCCTGGTCCATAATATGTAAGGCATGAGTCCTCAGGGCAATCATCTGTAAAATTTACAACAGGTCCAGTCAGGACAGGAACGAGTACAACTCATCAAGAAAATCCAAGTAATGACAGAGAACTATAAAGCAGTTATAGGCAGTTTTATTGATGAACATAGTGGTTTATATACAGTTGATGGTATAGAGAACAGATAAGATACGAGGAAATAAGTAACTAAACAAGAGCAGAATCATGGCAATGAAGACTGTAAAATAAATCTAGCTGAACTAGAGTAATATGATAAGTACAGACAGTAAATATAAACCAAGTGTAATTCTATGTAAATCCAGTACAGGATGAATCTAATACAAGATGAATCCAGTACGAGATGATTCTAGTCAGTGATCAAGAAATCTAGGTGAGACCAGCTATAATCTAATAGTGTGTTTTAAAATACTGAGATCGACATGTAAACGGCTGTAGGTATCAGGCACATCTCTCACTGATTAGGCGAGAAACGGCTATGCTTCCAGTAGATTCTAGTAGGGAGATTCCAGATTTGGGGTATCTTTACATGCCTTACTCAATATTTCCCCGTCCCGTAATACAAGTGAATCCAGTACAAGACACGAGAATCGAGAGAGTTCAGCCAAACACGATACTAGTAATGATTCCAGAATGATTCCAGTAAAAGAGGCTAGACAATATAGTGAGTGTGTCGCATACATGAATCCAGAAATATCCATACGTGTGGTATCTGAGAATCACATAAAACTAACTAGAACTGAAGTACAGTAACTGGCAAATAAATGAGAGAACTATCAGAGAATGTACTCGCCTGATACTCTGAAATGAGTAGTGTAATATCAGATGTCTGTACCGGAGTCACAATGTCCTAAATAGAACAGTACAGGTTATAATGTTTTTAAGATAAGGTAAATAAATGATACAATACAAACTACATGATTTTTAGGTCAATATAGGTCAAAGTCAACTCTAAGTCAAACCTGGTCAACTATCTAGGTCAAACTAAGTCTAAGTCAAACTTGGTCAACTCTGGGTCAACCCAAGTCAATACTCTAGTCAAATTAGGTCAATTAGGTCAAGCCTAAGCCAAACAAGTTTCACTAGGCCTAACCAGCCTATTCTAGCAAACACACACACTATCTAGGCTATACAAGCCAACAACACATATTCACTGGCATTCATGCCATATACATAGGCAATGAGCCATAGGCTATGTGCCCTGTACATAGGCTAAACACACATTAATTATATATCTAATTTAATATAGTTAATCACATATACATCTATAGGCTACATGATAATATATTTCACATATATAGATATATATATATGTATATACATATATATGTAAATATATGCATGGGTTAATAGGGAGAGGAATACATGTGTGTATATGAGGGTGGAGTGAACCTAAAGTGTATGTGACAGGTTGCATATGTGTGTAAGGTGTAGAGTATGTACATGTGTCAATAGGGTGTGTGATACAAGGGGTTGACAGGAATTCAATAGGGAAAATGTGTTAGTGTCTAGGTGTACATGGGTGTGTGCTCTCAGAAATTTGAGAGTGCCACCAACTCAGAATTGGTTTCCAGAGAAGGGAAGAACCCAAAGACAGTTAACTCAAGGACTCCCCAACCACATACAAAATCCTATTTTGAAATGCAACCTAAATTAACATTTAAACAACTAATCAACCATATATTAGGAATAACATAGTATTGAAGAATCAACTCAGTTTTGTGTATAAATCTGGGAAAAAGACAGTTTCAAAATCCCCACCAATCCAATTAGGACTATTCCTTCATGACAGGTATCAGAAAATATTCGCATTACATATATAAACACACACACCCACTGCCTCCGGCCTGTACAGGCCTAAGCCTACACCCACTGCCTGAACATTGGACTATGGCCAATGTTACTGCTACCTACTGCTGCTGCTAATGCCACTGCCTGTTGCTGTTAGCTACTGCAATGCAAAGCTAAGGCAGGCAAGCATGTTGCAACTGCTGCTAAGGCTCTGCAATGCAAAGCCAAGGCAGGACAATGCATTGCCTGTTGCTGCAACTGCAATGCAGGAAAAGCATTACCTTGCGCAACCTCTTCCCCATCAAGTCCCAGGAACTAACCCTCAGGATCCAACCTAATACCAATAAAACCCTCGAAATCAAGCTTAACTGATACCATATCAGTAAAACAACATTTATACATAGATACATATATTGCATTCAATCAAATAGGAAGGGAATAGAAAACTGAGACAGTGACTAATGATAGGTACAAGTGTATACCTGTGTGTGTAGATGATAGGAAGTGTGTGTGGTGGAAATAGGGATATTGAACCATAGTGCCAGTAGCATTGTCAACATTAAATATGGTGTGCTATAATATAGGGGCTGAGAACTTGACTAAACAACCTAAGAATTTTAGGACTGCACAACCAAGCATTACATGATGCAGGACAACATATTAAGGTAAACTAAACTGTACTAAGGATGGGGTTAACCAAGGATTGAATCAAAGGAAAATTGGGTCTGTCATGTGGGAAATTCTCAGGAAAACAAAGAAAATAGCTAAATCCCCATGAACCAACCCAATGTGTACATACATGTATATATCATCAATTTATTCACAGTTTTAACATCTAATCAATTTCAAACTCAAAAAATGATACCGAATCAGAACCTATTACAGAAACCAAAATCCAGCATTGAAATCCCATTTCGAAATCCAAAAATCACCACAAATCAAAAATCAAGATTTCAGTTATGTAATACACATGTAGATAAGTTTCATAGGACAATTAAACATCAAAATTGGTTTGAAAATAGAACTCAACCTCAGAAATTTCGAACAGCAGCACATAGTATCAGTGGTAATAGGAAATGAAAATTCGAATTCAATACATGGTAATATACTAAATTAAAGGTTGTTAAACCTTGCCACACACGTGATTGTGTCCCAGGAGTCTACTCGTGTCCAAACATTTGGACACGAGGTGTCCAATCATAAAAAAACACACACAGACACGCACGAGCACACCAAGTGTCGTGCAAGCGTGTCACGGAGTCGTGTGCATGACACACAACACGTGACACGTCGTGCTCGTGTCCAGACACTCACCAGGGATAGGGGTACGTGGCAAACATCCTGCACCATGCCAACGTGACTCGTGTCGCGTGCACGAGACGCGTATCAGTACACGTTTTCACACACGTACAGCACAGACAAGGATCGGTACGATCGAGTTTTCTCTCGATCCGCTCGATCAATTCGCCTTAAATTTTATGTGGGTGATGGCAGACAATGCCCACACGTGTCCACAAAAAATCAGCTCACAAGAGTCCGTGTCGTGTCCTGTGTCGACCCCGAGCAGCAGGGCAGCGTACCGGGGCCTCGTGCACGCGTTCGTGTCCAAATTTGGACACGAAAACTAATCCAATTCATGCTCAGACATAGACCATAGTAATCTACACATAATAAGCTTTCAAAAGGTGTAATTTATTTTGAAAACCAAGAACAAAAAGTTCAAAGAGGCATTTCATCAAACACCTAAGTATACACTATGACACGTGTCCGATACGGACACCAAACGGACACAAAATTCACCCAAATTCCACGGACATCTAGGGGACTCCTAGATCTAGCCCTAAATGCAAAGAAAATAGAAATTTAAATCAATTTGGGGGAGTTTTACCTATAGGTATAAAAAGCATGAAAAAGCTCCAAATGGGGGGTGTTCTTCTTCATGGCCAAATGCTCCAAATGAGCCCAAAACTGAGATTAACCTCCAAAAATATTAAACATATAGAAATTAGAACCTAATGCAAAAGGCTAGGATTAAAAAGGAATTAAAATGAATTTATGGGGATTTTTTGAAGGGGAAAAAATATCTTTCTTTTCCTATGTATTGAAATGAAATAAAAGAGGCAAGCCCTAATGAATAAGTATTTATATAGGGTAGGAATCCCTATGTGGCTGGTCATAAAGGAAGGAATTAGGGTTAGGGTGTCAAATCATGGGCCATGGGCCAAGTCATTAAGTCCTTAATCACAAGTCCTTTCATTAAAATCACAAACCATGAAATAATTTCACTTAAACTAATCCTCTCATTGTAAAACTAATCTTTAATGACTAAAATGAGTTAACTCAAGCTAGACTAGGGTTACCATAGCTAGGGTTAGCTTCTATGCTAGTCCACTAGGTCTCAACAAGTCAAAGTCAAACTAGAATTAACCAATTCAATAAATCATCAAATAATTCAAATAAGTCAAAATGACCAAATTATCCCTAGGTTAAAAATTGATAATTAAATCATCCTAATGACATGGTTAGGCTCTAGGTCATGCAGTCTCTAGGGTTTTACTAGCAGCACGTCAAAATCACAAGTCATGACTTAAGGCAATTTTTAAATAGTTTAAAAATTATTAAAAATTACCAAAAATCATAATATGAAACAAATATCAATAAATAATAATTAGAGAAAATTTGAGTGGCACTCCACTTTTTTTACGCTTATTTATTGTGCATCCCACAAGTTTACATGAATGTATGACACCCTCCACTTTTGACGGTTTCCGTCCAAAACAAACTTTTTGGACGAAAATACCCCATATCTTTTGTCCTCTTCCCCGCGTCAACTATCCGGCTCCCCTCGCCGTGCTCGGCCCCCCTCCACGGCGTCGCTGCACCCCCCTCCCCGACCTTGCCGTATCCCCCGACCATCACCACCACCACCACCATCATTGTCATGTCCCGCTCCCGCAGGAGCGATCGTCCTCGCTAAGGCGTGATGCCGTACGGGCCTAAGTTGCGCCCGTACAAGGCCAAGTCCAGAAACGACCGATTTAATCTAGGCCACAGAGTCACACAGAGTGTCCCCATTTACAGCGAAAAGTAAATGAACACAAGTAGAAGTGAATTCAAGCTCTTTATTGATATTCAAGAAGTTTACAAGCGACGCTAGGCCGATATTATAAATCGCTCAAGCTCTCTCTCTCTGAAACATAAAAGGCGTGCCAAGTGGCTTACAAGATGGAATGATTCATGGCGATGTTCCGATACATTATGTCCTGTATATGGTGCTCCAGCTCCTTGCAACGCTCCAAGGCTCCAGAGATAGCTCCGCGCCTTAGCACGTTCGAGGAAAGCTCTGCACCCGCCGACGTTTCCTGCTTCCTGCAAGCAGACTATGGGGTTATCAGTACATTGTTATGCACTGGTGGGGAGGCTAGCTCGCCCACAATGCTATCATTATCAAACACGTTCTATTTACTTTTGTGCATCTCTATCATTCATTGTCTTTCTAATCTTACCTTAGGATCAGTTTCATGCATATTTCATAACCTATCTCGTGTTGCCAATTTCAAGTATCGCATGAAAATACATGCATGACTTACCCATACTTACCGTCCGACCTTCTCTGTTCAATGTAAACCAATTTAGTCAACAATTCATATGTAATAACATAACGTGCCTCATGTAAACTTTCAATATCAAGGGCGTGTCCCTGCCTCGGTTTCTAGCGTGCCGTTGGCGTATTTTCTAACTCCTTTGCCAAAGTACTTTCAATTATCTGGTGTGTTATATTCAAGCCCGTTCAGAAGGCACTTTATTTAGTTAACTTAGACTACTTTGATTTCAATGCAAGGACTTGCACGTGGATTGCCACCAGCAAAGCCCACTTAACTCTATATGCACCGGTCGCTGGCACCACAAGCCATTTTGGACCCTTTACCCTTTGGTATTTCGTAACTATTCAGAGCGTGCGGCTGGTACACGTTGATAGTGTCTAGAAATACCCTGCACTTACGTCCTCCGGGTAGCCAAGCCCTCCTAGGCAGCCCGTAAGCCCCTTTTGATTCCGTCCGGACCGGCAAGTCCTTCACACTTTGATCATGCCGCGGAATCCCTTTTTCTTTACAGCACAGCATTCGCCACCCCTCGCTTGTGCCATTTGCCCATGACCATTTCGTATTAATTTGTCTTTTTAACTTAACGGCTGTCTCTGAGCCGTAGGCTAACCCTTAGCCTTAATACGTTATCGACCAGGTTGGCGTCCGCGCAGCGCGGGTAGCGAGCCCCGTTGCACGTGCCCGTCATACCTGTCGCTAACCATTTCCATCCTTCTTATCTTTTATTCATTCTTTCTTTCACTTGTTCATTCATTCGTTGATTCATTCATTCACTTATTCGTTTACTCTTTCATTCATACATTTTGTAACTTCCCGTGCGGGAGTCGCCTTGGCGACCCATCGGTCCCATAGTCTTTCAATGTTGCTATACTCTACTCGGAACGACTATATTGATAGTCTTTCCATTTCACTGTTGTAACCCATTCATTGTTTCATTGTTGAACGCAAGCTTATGCCTTAGCACGAGCGTGGAGCACGGTGCAAGAGTTCTCGTATTTTCCATGTTCTTTTCCATATTCTATACAAGCATACAAGATGGGATTATTCCCTTAGCTAGGTGCATTGGGTCAATTATTAGCATGCGCGGTGTTATCGTCTAGCGACTTCAGTTATAGTGTCCGTATTGTTATGTGTCTAGGCTAAGCAAAGACGGGTTCATCGGAGCCACCCACCTTAGCGATGTTCGTATCGGCCGAGCGATCCTCCGAGCGCGCCTTTGAAAGTCTAATTCTGGATTCATCTTGACGGACCAATGTAAGCCTTACATCGATTCGCATCGATACTTCATCGGGTCGACGCAACTCTTCGAGTCGACGGCTCGTTTGAGTCGTTACACTTGCCGTTGGAATCGACGTTCTACTAGGGCGGAGCGGGTCATTACATAATAAACCACTCAAAACAAGTCTCGTCCTCGAGACTTCCTGAGTGCATGTCATCCTACCATTCCTTAACTCGTGTCGTCGTGTTTCTTAGACGATTCTATCGAACGGCTCTATCGTTCGAAGGCATCGAGCCATGCTCGGTTATTCTTCCAAGTTTTATGTCGCATACGTTTGGTCGATTTCAATAAATGAATTTTTATTCATTTTAGAGTTTATGGTACTTATTCAATTATTGCGTTTCTTTGACTTGGTTGCTATATCGACGTATAATGGGACTGAAATGGTCGTACGAGGTGTATCGTGATTTATCAAACTCGAGAGTCGTAGGCTAAGGAAAACTCATTTATTCGTTCATGCGCATCGCAACACCCACTTGCAGCTGCATTCAAGTTCATCATATCGCTGAGTTTGGATCGTGCACGTATCTAAGGCGTCCCCCGAACACGTACATTTCAACCAAGCTTAGCGATTAGCGAAGTCGGACAAGCTACTCGTGATAGTTTTGATTTACCGATCGTTTTGCTAACTTCGATTTAAAACCGAACTCATGTGTATCTCACTATCGTTTATCTCGGTCCTCGAGATGATTCGGTTCGCTTCTCAAGTATTCTTGTCTACGAAATCAATACGATTTCTTCTTCTTAGCGGAGTCGACCAAGTCTTAAGTACCTTCCGTCTGATTCAGGACCAAGTATCGCACTGTCATCGAGTATGTCTTCCAATCAATAATTCGATTCGTTATTCCAACTTTACTCGCGCATCATCCATTCCTATCATTCACTTGTTTAGAGCCAATCTTGCCGTCGTTTACGTACACCCCCAGTTCCACGTCCTACTCTAAGTCTTGTTGCCCCAAGTCATTCGTCCGTCCAGACGATACTGTAAGGTCAATCGCACAAGTTTAATCACTTGGCATAGGGCGTCCGCCTATCCGCTAGGTCAGCTCACAAGGTCATAGTTACAAGTCATGTTCACGGTTCATCGTGCAAAGTCATTGCACAATGCTTGCCCCAATTCTATGGTCAAACCATTTGTTTATTGTACGGGAGTTTCTACCCAAGTTAGTTTTACTCAAATTTCTAAACATCGAGCACAATCACCTATTCGCATCAATGCATTCGTTGTGCGTATTCAATTCCATTCAATCACCAGTTCTAACCAATTTATGTATTCGATCACGAGGTCATCCAGCTCGACAATACGTTGCGCCCCAATCTCACGCGAGTCCAATTATCCACGGCCGTTCATGAATCACCATGCAACGCTCCCGTGGAATAATTATTCTCATCGGGGCATAACTCTTATTTGAGTTTTAGACTAATCCATTCTCGATACGCGGATTGGACCTACTCAATCCTCAAGTTCAATTCCTCAAGCACACAAATTCATTCTCGAGTCTACCTTCGCGTCAAACCATAAGTCGAAACAATCAGATTGCCATGCCATCCAAGTTTAATCACTTCCACTGTATGAATCACCATATCAGCGCTCACGCGGAGTGATCGTCATAATTCTGGCACGACGCATGTGCGAGGCTGGAGTTGCGCTCGCATAAGACAAGAACATCAACATTGTGGTTGTCAACGAAGCAAATCCAAGCATTCACATTTTTCATCCAAGCCAAATCAATTCTATAGTCTGACCGTCATACGTTCAACTAGAAAATCCTCGAGCCAAATCTATCTTTTTCTCGACATATTTTTAATATTTTAAGTATAGCGTCCAACGGAACAATGATATTTGCACGACCGTCATTTGCCGAGTCAGAGTGCCCCCGAGTTATCGCATATCGATCTTTGATACGCCTCAATGCCATCGACGATATGCGTAACCTGACGATCTTCCTTTGCAACCAATTTCGAGTCGTGCGTTGATGCTATTGTCCGAGTTGGATATTCCACAATTTTCTCGATATTCAAGATCAAGTTCGATCGCTATTCTTCAAGCTACTTTCAATATCGTTGTCCAACTCAAGTCATAATTCATTTGAATCAATTCAAAATCGTACGCGCGATCCTCTAAGTTTCCTCGATCAAGACCATTCATTTTTATTTGTCGTTCCGAATCGTTTTCTAACTTGCGTTGCCCATTGACAAGTTGTCCGAGCGACATCTCGTTCGGGATATTCGAGGTCACAACCAACTAAGCGTGACACGTTCTAAGGCTTTGCGCGAACGCATCGCTTGCCGACATACTAGTACGATCCGTAAATCCTTTAGTTTTGCTCGAACAATTTTCTATAATGTCCATACACCACTCAGGGTTCGAGCCACTCGATTGGTCGTCGACACTCATCCTTATTCTTCCTCGAAGCTATCACATACACCACTCGGATTTGAGCCATCCTATTTAGCCCACAATCACATTCGCATCACTTGCTAAGACATATTTCAGATTCGTTCGACAAATCTCTAGCGTAACTGCTTACGTCGTATTGACGCACTAAGTCGTTCGTACTAATCCTCAAATTCTAAGCCAATCTTTCGAGCACGCCTAAGCGTTAGTTTGGTAGCATTCCTATCGATTCATACTCTAAGTGTATCTCCGTTCCCGACCGAGCGATAATTGATATCATCGCTCGCAACTCAATTACACCAGAAGTCGAGGTGCGCGACATGCAGACTAAGTTGTGCCACATAACCATCCCGTGCGGGCTATATTCAAGTTTGTACGCTCACTTAGCTGTGTTCTCTATCGAGTCATGTTTAACATCGTTCGGCATAAAGGCCTTCGCCTATCGATCCCGTTCAACCGAGTACTTGTACGAGCTTTTAAAAATATTAGACATATTGTATGGAACATCCCAAGGCACAATAAGAGAGAGCGTACACTTTTCTTGTTTCCAACCGAGCTTTCAAAACTGAGAAAATCGAAATAAAGTCCAAGGACGTGAAGCCGTGCTCTGATACCAATCTGTCACGTCCCGCTCCCGCAGGAGCGATCGTCCTCGCTAAGGCGTGATGCCGCACGGGCCTAGGTTGCGCCCGTGCAAGGCCAAGTCCAGAAACGACCGATTTGATCTAGGCCACAGAGTCGCACAGAGTGTCCCCATTTGCAGCGGAAAGTAAATGAACACAAGTAGAAGTGAATTCAAGCTCTTTATTGATATTCAAGAAGTTTACAAGCGGCGTTAGGCCGATATTACAAATCGCTCAAGCTCTCTCTCTCTCTCTGAAACATAAAAGGCGTGCCAAGTGGCTTACAAGATGGAATGCTTCATGGCGATGTTCCAATACATTATATCCTGTATATGGTGCTCCAGCTCCTTGCAACGCTCCAAGGCTCCAGAGATAGCTCCGCGCCTTAGCACGTTCGAGGAAAGCTCCGCACCCGCCGACGTTTTCTGCTTCCAGCAAGCAGACTGTGGGGTTATCAGAACATTGTTATACACTGGTGGGGAGGCTAGCTCGCCCACAATGCTATCATTACCAAACACGTTCCATTTACTTTTGTGCGTCTCTATCATTCATTGTCTTTCTAATCTTTCCTTAGGATTAGTATCATGCATATTTCATAACCTATCTCGTGTTGCCAATTTTAAGTGTCGCATGGAAATACATGCATGACTTACCCATACTTACCGTCCGGCCTTCCCTGTTCAATGTAAACCAAGTTAGTCAACAATTCATATGTAATAACATAACGTGCCTCATGTAAACTTTCAATATCAAGGGCGTATCCCTGCCTCGGTTTTTAGCGCGCTATTGGCATATTTTCTAACTCCTTTGCCAAAGTACTTTTGATTATCTGGTGTGTTATATTCAAGCCCGTTCAGAAGGCACTTCATTTAGTTAACTTAGACTACTTTGATTTCAATGCAAGGACTTGCACGTGGATTGCCACCAGCAAAGCCCACTTAACTCTATATGCACTGGTCGCTGGCACCACAAGCCATTTTGGACCCTTTACCCCTTGGTATTTTGCAACTATTCAGAGCATACGGCTGGTACACGTTGATAGTGTCTAAAAATACCCCGCACTTACGTCCCCCGGGTAGCCAAGCCCCCCCCAGGCAGCCCGTAAGCCCCTTTTGATTCCGTCCGGACCGGCAAGTCCTTCACACTTTGATCATGCCGCAGAATCCCTTTTTCTTTACGGCACAGCATTCTCCATCCCTCGCTCGTGCCGTTTGTCACGACCATTTCGTATTAATTTATCTTTTTAACTTAACGGCTGTCTCTGAGCCGTAGGCTAACCCTTAGCCTTAATACGTTATCGACCAGGTTGGCGTCCGTGCAGCGCGGGTAGCGAGCCCCGTTGCACGTGCCCGTCATACATGTCGCTAACCATTTCCATCCTTCTTATCTTTTATTCATTCTTTCTTTCACTTGTTCATTCATTCCTTGATTCATTCATTCACTTATTCGTTTTCTCTTTCATTCATACATTTTGCAACTTCCCGTGCGGGAGTCGCCTTGGCGACCCATCGGTCCCATAGTCTTTCAATGTTGCTATACTCTACTCGGAACGACTATATTGATAGTCTTTTCATTTCATTGTTGTAACCCATTTATTGTTTCATTGTTGAACGCAAGCTTGTGCCTTAGCACGAGCGTGGAGCACGGTGCGAGAGTTCTCGTATTTTTTATGTTCTTTTTCATATTCTATACAAGTATACAAGATGGGATTATTCCCTTAGCTAGGTGCGTTGGGTCAATTATTAGCATGCGCAGTGTTATCGTCTAGCGACTTCAGTGATAGTGTCCGTATTGTTATGTGTCTAGGCTAAGCAACGACGGGTTCATCGGAGCCACCCACCTTAGCAATGTTCGCATCGGCCGAGCGATCCTCCAAGCGCGCCTTTGAAAGTCTAAGTCTGGATTTATCTTGACGGGCCAATGTGTAAAACCCCAATATTTTCTAATTATTTTAATACCTTAAAAATTATTTTCTATATTTTTTTGATTTTATTTGGTATTTGTACGAATTTATAGGTGTGTATCATATATGTATGGTTGCGTGCTTGTATATTTAAATACTATAATTATATCCTACAATTATTACAAATATTTTTGATATTTAACTATGAATTTTATAAATTTTATTGTGAATATATATATATATATATATATATATATATATATATATATATATAGTTTTATTTATTGTTTGTTAAAAAAATATATAGTGGAGGGGGGCCGAACCCCCCAAAACATCTACAGCTGCGGATAGGGGTGGGCCCGACCCCCCCACCCTCCACAATGCGAATTGCTAACAGCAGCAATAGCTGCAACCCCCTGTAAAGCCGACCCCCCCTTAGCTTGCGAGCAGCTCTAAGCTGCAACAAATTTTTGGCCGACCCACTCACATTGCCAGCAGCATAGCTGCAACTTAGCAGCACCCAACCCCACAATATAAACTATAGCAGCACCCGACCCCACAATGTAAACCAGCAGCAGCTGCACCCTTAGAAAAATGCGACCCCACACCTATTTAAAACCCGACCCCAGTTCAAATTCCAGTTATATTAGTAGTCGGAAGCAGCAGAAGTAGGTATTTAAAACCCACACAAAAACCGAACCCCTAATCGTCCGAACTCCTCACCTCCACATCTCATCTCCATCTAGAATCTCCGGCGGACTACCCAGGCCGTTGGCGGTGCCACACCACCGTGCGAGCGCTACCGGAGAGCCCACGACGACCTCGCAATTCGAGCGTTCTCAGTTTTTGCAAACAGCGAGGTACCCCTCTTCTAATCGACTTTTCTTCATGCACGCTTGATGATTTCTCGAACTATAAATTTTTGTGCGTAGCCCATATGAACCTCTCCAATCCCCTTTTGGTAGAATCCTGGGAAACCCAGGGGATTACTCGAAAAATCGAGACGAAGTTGGAGAAAACCTACTTTTCTGATTTCTAAAAACTGTTTTGAAATGCCAACTTGTCGGCCACTTTTCTCGCTGTTAATTAACCTTTCGTAAAAACTAATTGAACACGTTTGAAGACAACCTAACCATGATGGAAATGTAATTGGTAGAATAGTATTTCGATTTCTGTGTGTGTATTAAATCAGTGTTGAAGTTGTGCGAAAAACTGTTTTCAAAATAATAAAATTCTAAAATTTTTGTCCGATACGACGTCGCCCCGACAAACCGGGCGACGTGGTCGCGCGTTATACTCATCGAAAGGCGCGTATGGACGTTGCGAAAGTGTGGGAACTGACGTAACTCAGTTTCGTCATGTGTGTGCGACGAAATCAACGCGTATCCGTCGAGATATCCCCGTATTGGCGTTTTGCAAACTTGTCCATAACTTTGTGTACAGTCGTCAAATCGAGACGAAACTTGCGCCAATAGGTCCGGATCGAAATTCTGGTCCTGCATGCCAAGTTTGGTTCGATTCTGAGAAGGTCGAATCGGAACCCATTTTTGGCGGGCCCGCGACCTACTCAAACGGGCGAATTTGTACACGGCTCATCGGAATCCAAAACTGGACATACCGTTGAGTTCCTCTCCTCAAACTGAATCCGTAGACGTATAGTTTGACGACTTTAGAGACCATAGACTTTGGCACGCGTTTCGGTGCAAAGCGGGTCCAACGGCGGATATCGTTTTGACCCGAAATTACGATTTTGCCCCTGTTCCAGAATTGGACTTTTGGACAGGCATTTCCTAGGTATATCTTCCTCATCAAGATCATTTTTGATATTTGTTTCAGCGGTTGGATTCATCTGTGATTTGTGAGTTTTGGTGCTGACACTTGCTACTCTTCGATTGCCTTTCTCGCTCCGCAGGCAAGTATACCTTGCCATAGATTCTGATTGTGCTCATTTATTTTCAGTATATTTTATTATTGCATATTTCTTTCTCTTATTTGTCAGTTGTTTCTATTAGGCGTCCAAGTCACACTTGGGTGCAAGCGGCTACATTTAGTCGTTATATTTATTTGTCTTTACTTGCATGTTGACCTTGTGTCAGTTGACTTCCCTATGAGTATGTGGGGGTATTTTCATATCTCCTATGGCCTTGATACATATGTATCACGTGATGAGTGAGTTATATAGGACACGGACCTGCGTGCTCGACTGGCCATCGATACGTACGGGACGTGCGACGGTTAGGAGGTAACTGCTACTAGTGTGTCGAGTTAGAAGCCGTAGCAGTTGCCAACTGGACAGGCTGTGGATACATCTTGGACAGGAGCAGTTGGGGGGAGGGGATAGCTACTAGCGTAGGGGCTACTTTTATTTACACACATTTGGAAGATAGTGTCTCGGATGAGCGCTACGTGTTACCCGGCCGATAGTGTCTCGGATGAGCGCTACTTGTTGGCCACTCTTTATTACTTGCTTGAGACAGCCCCTGCGTAGAACATTGTCCTCTAAAGTGCATCTCACATAGACGGTTAGGAGATCCTGTAGAGTTATAGCTGCATATTTTATTTTGCCCATTCAGTTACTTCGCATGTTTTCTGTATCTTGTTACGTCCCTCTGAGGACCTGGTGATCTCTCCAGGATTAGACGAGCAGGACTATCCAGAGGAGTACGGTGCCGCATTGGATCCAGCATACATCGGTGACGAGGCACCTTCCACTCTTACTTAGTTTTATTCTTTACTATCTGAGACCATGTATTGGACATCTTTTTATCATTCTTTCTTGCTGTTTGTGGAGGTTGGACTCCATTTAGTTGAGACTATTTTCCATAGCTGTTTGGGTGGGAATGTCTACCCGGCTATATTTTGATATCATCATTTATCTTATTTTAGTGGACTTATCATATTCTCTGTGTTGAGCTGTGGATGAGATTTAGTTATATTATTTTGGCTTATCATGTATTATTATTACAGCTTATGTACCAATACGGGGATTACCATATATTGGTGTATTCTTCGTATAGTACAGCTGGCATTTTTACGTACTTAGTCCTACGTATTTTGGGACTAGGGCGTTACATATTTTTGTGGTGGCCCATGCAGGTCCGTAATATTGTTGGGTTACATGACTGTGCCCAGCAAGCCTACAACTAGAAATAGGATATAAAATCTCATCCACTACTACTACCTTCTTTGATCTCTACTCCATCTACTTTTTCCTATAACTTATTGAATTCCTTTCAGCTTGAAATTGTTCTAACCAACTCTAAATTTTCGTGCCAATATAGGATGAATCTTCGTAGCGGTTTCACTACTCCCCTTGCCATTACTGACGGGAACACTACTGCTCGCGAGGAACCTGTAAATCCGTAGCAGCCAGCTATGTCTCCGACCACTCCAGCACCATCCGGGCCATCCACCCAGCCAGTGATGACCCCAGCCACGACTCAGCAGACTGGTCCCGAGGATCCTGCACCCCAGGGAGAGTACCTACCACCACCACCACCTTATCCACCTCCATTCCTACCACAGATTCTACCCACATATCCACCCTCATCATATCCACCTCCACAATATCTACCACCATCATATCCCCCACAACAGCCACCACAATATCCACCATCCTATCCACCTCAGCAGCCTCCACCATATCCATCACCATATCCACCATCATATCCACCCCAGTATCCTCCACAGAATCCACCTCCGTATCCACCCGCATACCCTCCACATTATCCCTTTCCATATCCTTCATATCCTCCATAGTATGGGCTACAGGATGCCCCACAGATCATGCATCAGATGCCATACATGCCACCACAGCAGCCCATGCCTCAGGCTGGTGGGACTACTACAGAGCAGATTCTCCAGAGCCTAGTACAGGCTCAGATGCAGCAGAGCGAGGCCATCAGGAGGAGTTTAGAGACATCATTGACCCGAGCACCACAAGCCTTTGTTGGTTCTATCGAAGGGTTCCGCAACATGAATCCTCCGCACTTCAAGGGCACTGAAGACGTTATCGGGATCACCAATTGGCTGGTTAAGACAGAGAATCTCCTGAAGGCTTCAGAGTTATCCGCAGATCTATGGATGACGGCAGTGAAGTTACAGCTGGAAGAAAATGCTTATGATTGGTGGGCCGCATAGGAGAGGCGGTTAGGACTTGATCAGACATGGAAGGAATTCAAAGAACTGTTTAATAAGAAGTTTTTCTCCAACACTGCCAAGGATGCTTTATATGAACAGTTTCTACACTTGGAGCAGGAGAATATGATAGTTGATGAGTATGATGTCGAGTTTAGCCGACTGAGTTGTTTTGCACCAAGATTGGTTACGATAGAGCTGGAGAAAGCCAAAAGATTTTATAGAGGATTGAGTATAGAATTGCAGAGCTACACCAGCTCCGAGTCGAGGGTCTCCCAAACAGCTGTTCTGGTAGAGGCTAAAACTTATGAGGCCATAAGCAAGAAGGCAAATCGACGAGTTACATCGACTATGGGGTCAGCTAAGACCACTACAGGAGGACAGTGAGACGTCCTCCCACACATCAGCATCAGCAGAGGACAGGGCTATACCAGACACCGGAAAAGGCCATTTGCCATTACTGTGGCAAGGTTGGTCATATCCTGAGAGATTATAGACGCCGACTGGGACACTGTTTAGCTTGTGGATCGAACCAGCACCAGACTAAGGATTGCCCCTTTCAGAGAAATACTTCACATCATCAGCAACAGAGGCCAACGATTGCGGGACCAGGAGCACCACGACCACCCTTACCCCCTCAGACAGCCCAGTTTCAACAGGCCAAGGCACAGGCGGACAATCAGAGAGTGGGGAAGGTTTTTGCACTAGCTGCAGAGGAGACAGAACCAGAGGTGGAGGTCATAGCAGGTATGATTTTAGTTGCATCATTTCCTGCCATCATATTATTTGACTCTGGAGCCACCCATTCATTCATAGCCACTAGCTTTGCCACTAGACACAGTATACCCATGTCATCTTTATCTAAAAATATTAGAATCCTCACTGGAGGAGGAGTGGTACCTGTTAGTGGTATTTGTAGAGATTGTCCTGTAGTGATAAATGGTAGAGAGATGAAAGCACGACTTCTTGTATTTCCGATGCCGACGTTCGATGTGGCTCTTGGAATGGACTGGTTGAGCCAAAATTTTGCTCTCATTGACTGCCATAGGGGCAGTATCATCTTTAGACCACCGAGTGATGCGGAGTTCGAGTTTACCAAAGAGGATGCCTTGAGGAGCGATGCATCTGCATCGGGGACTCACATGATGATGCAGGACACCCCTCAGCACCCTATCATTACCGAGTTCGAGGATGTATTCCCCGAGGAGTTGCCAGGACTGTCGCCTGACCGAGACATTGAGTTTTCTATTGAGCTTATTCCGGAAGCCGAGCCTATTTCATCTCGAGTTTACCGACTAGCGCCCAAAGAGTTGGTAGAGATGAAGACGCAGATTGATGACTTATTAGAGAAGGGCTTTATTCATGCCAGTGCATCACCGTGGGGAGCACCCGTTCTTTTTGTACCTAAGAAAGACGGGACCGTGCGCATGTGCATTGACTACAGAGCTTTGAATGCAGTGACAGTGAAGAACAAGTATCCATTGCCGCGTATATATGATCTATTTGATCAATTGAGTGGAGCAAAAGTATTCTCCAAGATTGACTTACGATCAGGCTGTCACCAATTGAAGGTTCGGAAGGAAGATATTGCAAAGACGGCTTTTCGATCGAGGTATGGACACTACGAGTTCTTGGTCCTGCCTTTCGGTTTGACCAATGCACCCGCAGTTTTCATGAATTTAATGAATAAGATCTTTCAACAGTACTTGGACAAATTTGTAGTAGTCTTTATAGATGATATCTTGATTTACTCCAAGTGTCAAGAGGATCATGAGCAGCATCTACGGATAGTTTTGGGAACACTGAGGAATGAGAGACTCTTTACGAAGCTTAGCAAGTGTGATTTCTTTCTCAAGGAGGTATCATTTCTCGGTCATGTTGTTACGGGTGATGACATATCAGTGGATCCAGAGAAGATCACAGCAGTCGAATCATGGCCCGCTCCCACATCAGCTTCAGAGGTGAGAAGTTTCCTCGGACTTGCGGGTTACTACCGACGGTTCGTGGAAAATTTCTCTTGAATAGCGGGGCCAATGACTCGATTAACTTGCAAGGATCAGGAGTTTGTATGGACAGATGAGTGTCAAGCCGCATTTGATGAGTTGAAGAAGCGATTGACCACAACACCGATCTTGACACTACCATCCGGGAAAGGATTGGGATGCGTATTGATGCAGCATGGTCGGGTAGTAGCATATGCATCACGACAGTTGAGGGTGCACGAGAAGAATTACCCGACCCACGATCTTGAGCTCGCAGCGATTATCTTTGCTTTGAAGTTATGGAAACACTACTTGTACGGTAAGAAGGTTGATATCTACACTGATCATAATAGCCTCAAGTACGTGTTCACACAAAAGGAGTTGAATATGCGACAGCGACGTTGGTTGGAGTTGATGAAGGATTATGAGATCGAGCTGCATTATCATCCGGGCAAGGCTAATGTCGTGGCAGACGCATTAAGCCGCAAGCCCATGGCACACTTTTTGACTACACAGAGGGAGCTGATTAGATACTTGGAGTAGCTTGGTATTGAGGTAGTATTGCCTGGAGCCGATGGCGTATTAGCCAACCTCCAAGTGTAATCATCATTGGTAGAGCGCATCAAGGCAGCATTGCCTAATGATGCTAGATTTCGACGGCTCAGAGAGAGGACCGAAGCAGGAGAGCAGACGGGATTGAAGATTCATTCTGATGGGACATTGCGATGTGGTGATCGCATTTATGTTCCCAATGGAGAGTTGCGACAGGAGCTGATGGCAGAGGCTCATAGTTCGACTTATTCGATTCATGCCGGAGGAACCAAGATGTACCGTGACTTACGACAGTATTATTGGTGGCACGGAATGAAGCGAGAGATAGCTCGTTTTGTTGCCAAGTGCTTGGTATGTCAACAAGTGAAGACAGAGCACCAGAGGACAGCTGGACTGTTACAGCCGCTACCCATTCCTGAGTGGAAGTGGGAGCACATTACTATGGATTTTGTCACGGGTTTTCCTCGAGGTCCTAGAGGATGTGACGCGGTATGGGTGATTGTTGATAGACTTACGAAGTCAGTCCATTTTATTCCTTTTAGAGTGGGCCAGTCGACAGAGGTATTGGCAGAGATGTATATGGAGCAGATCATGAGATTGCTTGGTGTGCCTGTTAGTATTGTGTCGGATCGTGACTCGAGATTTACCTCGCACTTTTGGAGGAGCATGCAAGAGAGTTTGGGCACTCGATTGAAGTTTAGCACATCATACCATTCGCAGACAGATGGCCAGTCGGAGCGTACCATTCAGACGCTAGAGGATATGTTGAGAGCATGCATGCTTGACTTTGGCGGTTCATGGGAGGACCATCTTTATCTTGTGGAGTTTTCCTACAACAATAGCTATCAAGCGAGCATTCAGATGGCTCCGTTTGAAGAGTTGTACGGTAGAAAGTGTCGGTCTCCTGTTTGTTGGAGCGACATAGGAGAGCGACAGCTATTGGGTCCCGAGTTAGTCTTGAGCACAGTGGAGACAGTGAAGAAGATCCAAGGCCACCTGCGAGCAGTGCAGGATCGTAAGAAGCAGTGGGCAGATAATCTTCGTCGACCTTTGGAGTTCAAAGATGGCGACCATGTGTTCTTGAATATATCCCCCACTAGAGGCACGATTCGATTCGGAGGACGTGGTAAGTTGAGTCCAAGGTACATCGGGCCTTTCGATGTCTTGGAACGTGTTGGAGAGGTTGCTTATAGATTGGCCTTGCCACCGTCGCTGGAGGGAGTGCATGACGTGTTCCATGTATCTCAGTTGAGGAGGTACGTGGCGGACAGCAATCATGTGCTTGATCACTCCGAGATCACAGTTGGACCGAGCTTGTCGTACGAAGAGCAACCAGTAGGTATCCTCGATCGCCGAGTGAAGGTGTTGCGGAATCAATCTATTCCATTGGTTCGCGTGGCATGGAAGCATCACTCGCCAGGGAAATCTACTTGGGAGCGCGAGGACGACATCCGAAATCGCTACCCGCATTTGTTCGAAGATGAAGGTATGTCTTGCATTGAAGTTTTTTTTTTTTGTTATTATCAATTTTCCTTGCATTGCATTTTATCCCCCGACCTTAGTTTAATTTCGAGGACGAAATTTTCTTCAAGTTGGGTAAGATGTAAAACTCCAATATTTTTCTAATTATTTTAATACCTTAAAAATTATTTTCTATATTTTTCTAATTTTATTTGGTATTTGTACGAATTTATAGGTGTGTATCATATATGTATGGTTGTGTGCTTGTATATTTAAATACTACTAATTATATCCTACAATTATTACAAATATTTTTGATATTTAATTATAAATTTTAATGTGAATATATATATATATATATATATATATATATATATATATATATATATATATATATATATATATATATATATATTATATATATATTTAGTTTTATTTATTGTTTGTTAAAAAAAAAAAAATATATATATATATATATATAGTGGAGGGGGGCCGAACCCCCCAAAGCAGCTACAGCTGCGGATAGGGGTGGGCCCGACCCCCCCCCCCCCACAATGCGAATTGCTAACAGCAGCAATAGCTGCAACCCCCTGTAAAGCCGACCTCCCCTTAGCTTGCGAGCAGCTCTAAGCTGCAATAAATTTTTGGTCGACCCACTCACATTGCCAGCAGCATAGCTGCAACTTAGCAGCACCCGACCCCACAATGTAAACTATAGCAGCACCCGACCCCACAATATAAACCAGCAGCAGCTGCACCCTTAGAAAAATGCGACCCCACACCTATTCAAAACCCGACCCCAGTTCAAATTCCAGTTATATTAGTAGTCGGAAGCAGCAGAAGTAGGTATTTAAAACCCACACAAAAATCGAAACCATAATCCTTCGAACTCCTCACCTCCACATCTCATCTCCATCTCGAATCTCCGACGGACTACCCAGGCCATTGGCGGCGCCACACCACCGCGCGAGCGCTACCGGAGAGCCCACGACGACCTCGCAATTCGAGCGTTCTCAGTTTTTGCAAACAGCGAGGTACCCCTCTTCTAATCCACTTTTCTTCATGCACGCTCGATGATTTCTCGAACTATGAATTTCTGTGCGTAGCCCATATGAACCTCTCCAATCCCCTTTTGATAGAATCCTGAAAAACCCAGGGGATTGCTCGAAAAATCGAGACGAAGTTGGAGAAAAACCCACTTTTCTGATTTCTAAAAACTGTTTTGAAACGCCAACTTGTCGGCCACTTTTCTCGCTGTTCATTAACCTTTCGTAAAAACTAATTGAACACGTTTGAAGACAACCTAACCACGATGGAAACGTAACTGGTAGAATAGTATTTCGATTTCTGTGTGTGTATTAAATCAGTGTTGAAGTTGTGCGAAAAACTGTTTTCAAAATAATAAATTTCTGAAATTTTTGTCCGATACGACGTCGCCCCGACAAACCGGGCAACGTGGTCGTGCGTTATACGCATCGAAAGGCGCATATGGACGTTGCGGAAGTGTGGGAACTGACGGAACTCAGTTTCGTCGCGTGTGTGCGACGAAATCAACGCGTATCCGTCGAGATACCCCCGTATCGACGTTTTGCAAACTTGTCCATAACTTTGTGTATAGTCGTCGAATCGAGACGAAACTTGCGCCAATAGGTCCGGATCGAAATTCTGGTCCTGCATGCCAAGTTTGGTTCGATTCTGAGAAGGTCGAATCGGAACCCATTTTTGGCGGGCCCGCGACCCACTCAAACGGGCGAATTTGTACACGGCTCATCGGAATCCAAAACTGGACATATCGTTGAGTTTCTCTCCTCAAACTGAATCCGTAGACATGTAGTTTGACGACTTTAGAGACCATAGACTTTTGCACGCGTTTCGGTGCAAAGCGGGTCCAACGGCGGATATCGTTTTGACCCGAAATTACGATTTTGCCCCTGTTCCAGAATTGGACTTTTGGACAGGCGTTTCCTAGGTATATCTTCTTCACTGAGATCATTTTTGATGTTTGTTTCAGCGGTTGTAGTCATCTGTGATTTGTGAGTTTTGGTACTGACACTTGCTACTCTTGGATTGCCTTTCTCGCTCCGCAGGCAAGTATACCTTGCCATAGATTCTGATTGTGCTCATTTATTTTCAGTATATTTTATTATTGCATATTTCTTTCTTTTATTTGTCAGTTGTTTCTATTAGGCGTCCAAGTCACACTTGGGTGCAAGCGGCTATATTTAGTCGTTATATTTATTTGTCTTTACTTGCATGCCGACCTTGTGTCAGTTGACTTCCCTATGAGTATGTGGAAGTATTTTCATATCTCCTATGGCCTTGACACATGTGTATCACGTGATGAGTGAGTTATATAGGACACGGACCTGCGTGCTCGACTGGCCATCGATACGTACGGGACGTGCGACGGTTAGGAGGTAACTGCTACTAGTGTGTCGAGTTAGAAGCCGTAGCAGTTTCCAACTGGACAGGCTGTGGATACATCTTGGACATGAGCAGTTGGGGGGAGGGGATAGCTACTAGCGTAGGGGCTATTTTTATTTTACACACATTTGGGAGATAGTGTCTCGGATGAGCGCTACGTGTTACCCGACCGATAGTGTCTCGGATGAGCGCTACTTGTTGGCCACTCTTTATTACTTGCTTGAGACAGCTCCTGCGTAGAACGTTGTCCTCTAAAGTGCATCTCACATAGACGGTTAGGAGATCCTGTAGAGTTATAGCTGCATATTTTATTTTGCACATTCAGTTACTTGGCATGTTTTCTGTATCTTGTTACGTCCCTCTGAGGACCTGGTGATCTCTCCCGGATTAGACGAGCAGGACTATCCAGAGGAGTACGGTGCCGCATTGGATCCAGCATACATCGGTGACGAGGCACCTTCCACTCTTACTTAGTTTTATTCTTTACTATCTGAGACCATGTATTGGACATCTTTTTATCATTCTTTCTTGCTGTTTGAGGAGGTTAGACTCCATTTAGTTGAGACTATTTTCCATAGCTGTTTGGGTGGGAATGTCTACCCGGCTATATTTTGATATCATCATTTATCTTATTTTAGTAGACTTGTCATATTCTCTGTGTTGAGATGTGGATGAGATTTAGTTATATTATTGTGGCTTATCATGTATTATTATTACAGCTTATGTACCAATACGGGGATTACCATATATTGGTGTATTCTTCGTATAGTACAGCTGGCATGTTTACGTACTTAGTCCTACGTATTTTGGGACTGGGGCGTTACATGTTTTTGTGGTGGCCCATGCAGGTCCGTAATATTGTTGGGTTACATGACTGTGCCCAGCAAGCCTGCAACTAGGAATAGGATATAAAATCTCATCCACTACTACTACCTTCTTTGATCTCTACTCCATCTACTTTTTCCTATAACTTATTGAATTCCTTTCAGCTTGAAATTGTTCTAACCAACTCTAAATTTTCGTGCCAATATAGAATGAATCTTCATAGCGGTTTCACTACTCCCCTTGCCATTACTGACGGGAACACTACTGTTCGCGAGGAACCTGTAAATCTGCAGCAGCCAGCTATGTCTCCGACCACTCCAACACCATCCGGGCCATCCACCCAGCCAGTGATGACCCCAGCCACGACTCAGCAGACTGGTCCCGAGGATCCTGCACCCCAGGGAGAGTACCTACCACCACCACCACCTTATCCACCTCCATTCCTACCACAGATTTCACCCACATATCCACCCTCATCATTTCCACCTCCACAATATCCACCACCAGCATATCCCCCACAACAGCCACCATAATATCCACAATCCTATCCACCTCAGCAGCCTCCACCATATCCATCACCATATCCACCATCATATCCACCCCAGTATCCTCCACAGAATCCATCTCCGTATCCACCCGCATACCCTCCACATTATCCCTTTCCATATCCTTCATATCCTCCACAGTATGGGCTACAGGGTGCCCCACAGATCATGCATCAGATGCCATACATGCCCCTACAGCAGCCCATGCCTCAGGCTGGTGGTACTACTACAGAGCAGATTCTCCAGAGCCTAGTACAGGCTCAGATGCAGCAGAGCGAGGCCATCGGGAGGATTTTAGAGACAGCATTGACCCGAGCACCACAAGCCTCTGTGGGTTCTATCGAAGGGTTCCGTAACATGAATCCTCAGCACTTCAAGGGCACTGAAGACGTTATCGGGATCACCAATTGGCTGGTTAAGACAGAGAATCTCCTGAAGGCTTCAGAGTTATCCGCAGATCTATGGATAACGGCAGTGAAGTTACAGCTGGAAGGAAATGCTTATGATTGGTGGGGCCGCAGAGGAGAGGCGGCTAGGACTTGATCAGACATGGGAGGAATTCAAAGAACTGTTTAATAAGAAGTTTCTCTCCGATACTGCCAAGGATGCTTTATATGAACAGTTTCTACACTTGGAGCAGGGGAATATGACAGTTGATGAGTATGATGCCGAGTTTAGCCGACTGAGTCATTTTGCACCAGGATTGGTTACGACAGAGCTGGAGAAACCCAAAAGATTTCATAGAGGATTGAGTATAGAGTTGCAGAGGTACACCAGCTCCGAGTCGAGGGTCTCCCAAGCAGCTGTTCTGGCAGAGGCTAGAACTCAGGAGGCCATAAGCAAGAAGGCAAATCGACGAGTTACATCGACTATGGGGTCAGCTAAGACCACTACAGGAGGGCCAGTGAGACGTCGTCCCACACATCAGCATCAGCAGAGAACAGGGCCATACCAGACACCGAAGAAGGCCATTTGCCATTACTGTGGCAAGGTTGGTCATATCCTGAGAGATTGTAGACGCCGAATGGGACACTGTTTAGCTTGTGGATCGAACCAGCACCAGACCAAGGATTTCCACTTTCAGAGAAATACTTCATATCATCAGCAGCAGAGGCCAACGATTGCGGGACCAGGAGCACCACGACCACCCTTACCCCCTTAGACAGCCCAGTTTCAACAGGCCAAGGCACAGGCGGGCAATCAGAGAGTGGGGAAGGTTTTTGCACTAGCTACAGAGGAGACAGAACCAGATGTGGAGGACATAGCAGGTATGGTTTTAGTTGCATCATTTCCTGCCATCACATTATTTGACTCTGGAGCCACCCATTCATTCATAGCCACTAGCTTTGCCACTAGACACAGTATACCCGTGTCATCTTTATCTAAAAATATTAGAATCCTCACTGGAGGAGGAGTGGTACCTGTTAGTGGTATTTGTAGAGATTGTCCTGTAGTGATAAATGGTAGAGAGATGAAAGCACGACTTCTTGTATTTTCGATGCCGACGTTCGATGTGGATCTTGGAATGGACTGGTTGAGCCAGAATTTCGCTCTCATTGACTGCCATAGGGGCAGTATCGTCTTTAGACCACCGAGTGATGCGGAGTTCGAGTTTACCAAAGAGGATGCCTTGAGGAGCGATGCATCTGCATCGGGGACTCACATGATGATGCAGGACACCCCTCAGCACCCTATCATCACCGAGTTCGAGGATGTATTTCCCGAGGAGTTGCCAGGACTGCCGCCTGACCGAGACATTAAGTTTTCTATTGAGCTTATTCCGGGAACCGAGCCTATTTCATCTCGAGTTTACCGACTAGCGCCCAAAGAGTTGGTTGAGATGAAGACGCAGATTGGTGACTTATTGGATAAGGGCTTTATTCGTGCCAGTGCGTCACCGTGGGGAAATACATGCATGACTTACCCATACTTACCGTCCGGCCTTCCCTGTTCAATGTAAACCAAGTTAGTCAACAATTCATATGTAATAACATAACGTGCCTCATGTAAACTTTCAATATCAAGGTCGTGTCCCTGCCTCGGTTTTTAGCGCACCATTGACGTATTTTCTAACTCCTTTGCCAAAGTACTTTCGATTATCTGGTGTGTTATATTCAAGCCCATTCAGAAGGCACTTCATTTAGTTAACTTAGACTACTTTGATTTCAATGCAAGGACTTGCACGTGGATTGCCACCAGCAAAGCCCACTTAACTCTATATGCACCGGTCGCTGGCACCACAAGCCATTTTGGACCCTTTACCCCTTGGTATTTTGCAACTATTCAGAGCGTGCGGCTGGTACACGTTGATAGTGTCTAGAAATACCCCGCACTTACGTCCCCCGGGTTGCCAAGCCCCCTCCCCCCAGGCAGCCCGTAAGCCCCTTTTGATTCCGTCCGGACCGGCAAGTCCTTCACACTTTGATCATGCCGCGGAATCCCTTTTCCTTTACGGCACAACATTCGCCATCCCTCGCTCGTGCCGTTTGTCCACGACCATTTCGTATTAATTTGTCTTTTTAACTTAACGGCTGTCTCTGAGCCGTAGGCTAACCCTTAGCCTTAATACGTTATCGACCAGGTTGGCGTCCGGGCAGCGCGGGTAGCGAGCCCCGTTGCACGTGCCCGTCATACCTGTCGCTAACCATTTCCATCTTTCTTATCTTTTATTCATTCTTTCTTTCACTTGTTCATTCATTCGTTGATTCATTCATTCACTTATTCGTTTACTCTTTCATTCATACATTTTGCAACTTCTCGTGCGGGAGTCGCCTTGGCGACCCATCGGTCCCATAGTCTTTCAATGTTGCTATACTCTACTCGGAACGACTATATTGATAGTCTTCTCATTTCATTGTTGTAACCCATTCATTATTTCATTGTTGAACGCAAGCTTGTGCCTTAGCACGAGCGTGGAGCACGGTGCGAGAGTTCTCGTATTTTTTATGTTCTTTTTCATAATCTATACAAGTATACAAGATGGGATTATTACCTTAGCTAGGTGCGTTGGGTCAATTATTAGCATGCGCGGTGTTATCGTCTAGCGACTTCAGTGATAGTGTCCGTATTGTTATGTGTCTAGGCTAAGCAAAGACGGGTTCATCGGAGCCACCCACCTTAGCAATGTTCGCATCGGCTGATCGATCCTCCGAGCGCGCCTTTGAAAGTCTATGTCTGGATTCATCTTGACGGGCCAATATAAACCTTGCATCGATTCGCATCGATACTTCATCGGGTCGACGCAACTCTTCGAGTCGACGGCTCGTTTGAGTCGTTACACTTGCCGTTGGAATCGGCGTTCCACTAGGGCGGAGCGGGTCATTATAATCATCACCATAATCATCATCACCACCACCATCAACCATCATCATTACCACCAACACCCTCTTCCCCTGACCGACGAAAAGTCCTACAACTACAACGGCTGAGCCATCCCGCCGGCGGCTCTCAAGGCGATTCTCCAGCTCCCTAAATTGTCCGCCGCCGCCGCCGGTTGCCAAGCCAGATCGGAGGAGGACGTGGACTCCGATCGCCTGTCGGGCACGGTCTTCGTCTCGGAACGAGGCAGCCTCGAGACGCTCCACGTGGCCCTCCGACGCTTCGACGACGAGGTCTAGGTGTTCAGCTGCGCCGATCTGTTCCCGGCCGAGACGTCGGCGTTCAGGGGCATCCGCATGGAGGACAGCGGCTGCTTCGCCGCCGACGGCGATTATCTCGTCCACGTCACCACCAAGGACCGCGCTGCTGAGTGCCGGCGCCGATCTGAACGCCTCACCCTATCAAGTAATCAAATTTAATTCCTTCCTCAGTAACTATTAATTCTCATTCACAATCTTTTTTATTTTGAGAAATTACTCAGTGGTGGTGATGATGGTTGATGGTGGTGGTGATGATGGTGATGGTGGTGATGGTGGTGATGGTGGTGGTGGTGGTGATGGCCGGGGGGGTACGGCGAGGTCAGGGAGGGTGGGGGGTGCGGCGACGCCGTGGAGGGGGCCCGAGCACGGCGGTGGGCAGGCACGTGTGACGGGGAGGGAGGACACACAAAAGGAGACGAGGGCATTTTCGTCCAAAAAAATTGGTCAACGGGGTTGACCGTTCGTTTTGGACGAAAACCATCAAAAGTGGGAGGTGTCATACATTCATGTAAACTTGTGGGGTGCACCTTAAATAAACGTAAAAAAAGGGGTGACACTCAAATTTTCTCTAACAATTATAATTACAAAATTTCAAAATTACCCTCATCTGGAAAACTGGATGTTACAAGGTGTGTACATGGTGTCAATGTGAAGTGGACATGAATGGGGGTTAGATGTGAACATACACTAGTGTACATGTGTGTATAGGGATATAGTGTACATGGCAGCAATAGGTAATGCAAATACATGTAGGTAGTGGGATAGGGTGTCAATGTGAAGTGAGGGGGAAACTGGAAGTGAAGAGGTTGTTCTCAGTTCAATTTATGCATTGCATTTGTTAGGATACCTACATGCCCATTCATTCCATTCAACATTTACATGTTTACATTTCATGTATGTAAAAAGAGGAAAAATGAAATGAAAAGGGAAGGGAAAATGGGACAATAGATGCGAAATACAACCCAACAATTTCAACATTATCTCATATTCAGATGAGAGCCCAAGCAACAAAGACATTCAACATATTGTCATATTGAATTATTTGGTAAACCAACATGTTCACCAAACTTTACCACTACTAGAGGCAACATGCACGTCTTGCTAACACCTTGTACCCGACAACTAGACCAATCTTATGAAGATGCTACCCCGACCACCGCGCGTGAGAGAGAGAGAGAGAGAGAGAGAGAGGAGAGAGAGAGAGAGAGAGAGAGAGAGAGAGAGAGAGGGAGAGGAGAGAGAGAGAGAGAGACGCCGGAGAGAGAGAGAGATGATCGCCTTTGGGAGAGAGATAGCCGCCGGAGGAGAGAGAGTGAAAATTTGGGGGGAATGAAAAATTTCTCCCGTCGTTTTAAGTTAGGATCGTACATTTAGCGACGGATAATATCTGTCGCTAAGCCGACGATGTACTAACATAACTGCCGACGGAATATCCGTCGCTACGTAGTCGTAAATTTATCCCGCTATTTCTCCGACGTCGTAACGACGGACTGGCGACATTTTCTCACCCTTAAAATAAAAATAAAAATTTATCAGCTTCTCGTCGATAATCCGTCGGTGATTTGTCGAAAGTCCGTCGCTAATTTCGATGGAAAAAATCCGTCGCTAATTGCCTGTATTTTGGTAGCGCAAGCAAGCAGACGCTTAAAATATTATACAGGTACGAGTGAAACATCTGAAGAGTTGGATAGGACTTTTAAGATACTACAGGAATCCACTATATCAGATTTTTTATGGATAGACAGATAGATAGAAGGTGCTTGCTTGCTTAGTAGCTATTAGAGTCAGTGGCTGGAGCATTAACCCACAGATTTTCCAATAGAGCCTGGTTTAGTAAGCTAAAAGAATCCTTTTGTGATACTTCCTTCTCCAGTGCAGCAAAGAAAATACTGGTAGTCTAGGCAAGTCGCACAACATTTTTGCAATATACTCACCAGAACAAACAGACAAAACTATCCTCTAAAATAAAGGCCCGGAGAGCCAAATTTCTATGATCAAATTATCAATACATTCAGGTAAAATGCAATGTCAGGGAGAAAGCATACTATTGACTGGAAATTTATGCGGAAAAAACAATGTTATTAGAAATTATCTCAAGTCTTTCCCCAAGAACTGGGTGTACATACTAGAACTATAGCTAAAAAGTCGATGAATCTGTGATGCTATAACAGTGAATGTTGTATATACGAACCTCAGCATCACATAATCCAAAATTATGCCCCGTTGGCGTGGTTCAGCATTCTGCTGACGTCATCTTTCACCGGGAGAATCAAACCCAGGATTGCAACAAAATTCGACACAGCCAGCATGACAAAAACCCAATCCCAGCTCTTAGTTAAAACATATCCAGTAGCAAAAGTTCCCAAAGCTGCCCCTAGCGAACCAATACCATCAACAATGCCTATGACTGTGCCCAAAGCTCTTTTATTACCCACGGTTCGAGTACCCAAATCAACTGAGACTGCCATTGAGATGAGCACATATGGACCGTTTACGAAAAAGCCTATCAGGATCATCAAAATAATGTTTAGAAAGATTGATATCCTTCCGTATGGTCCGAAGAGAGCAATGGTTGGGATCGAGACAGCAAGAAAAATAACGCAAGTAACTGAACGAGCACCAAGCCTATTTGAAATGAACTCGGCTGAAAATCCGCCGAGTAACCCTGCACAATCATATAAGAATGACAGGAGTCCTACCACTCGATGAGAATACCTCTGGCCGGCAACATCTACAATAGCAATATACAATCCGGTTAAGTATCATTGGTATATCACGAGAACTTATTTATTGTAAGTATATACAAGCATTGCAACTTAAAATTTATGATACCGAATGATTAGCATCATTATAACCAAGTGAAAACTTGATAAATATTGTAATCAAATTTCTGTTTGAATTACAATAGAATGGAATTCAAATTTGTAACTGTATGAGTTCATATATATAACGAGTTCAAGCCCACATCTTATGAAAATCTTCTTGCAAACTACTTCAACAGTTCTAACTTCTATAGTAGGATACTAGACACGAATGAGGTTCAATCTTACACAGCTATTGATCAAATCAACAATGGTGGATTTGCATTGTTTGTTAGTCGAATGTACCCAGAGAACGTATGCACTTTTTAATTATTAATATCATAGCTCTGTTTGTGGGTCAGACACCTTCATATCTTGCAAGGTATTTGCATCAAAGTGAACACATGTTAGATAGGGAGAGCTTTACATTTACAATATGCCTAAATGAACATGGTTAGGAAGAGTCTTAAAATTAGAGACTAGTCTACTTTTGTCCCACATTGGATAGAGTTGTATGAGTACATTTACTATATGTGTTATTTTCTACAAATTTTTAATCTACAAAATGCACCATTCCATATTTTTAAGCATACGCGACCAGCATACGTACCGTAGCGGCCAATGCAGAACGGCAGCCAGTATAGAAAAGTATATGCGACCAGCTTTGAGAAAAACAAAGAGAAAGCATACGGCGCCAGGCCTTGGAGCCTACACGCGTCCCAGTTTGTATTTTGTAATGATTAAGACTTGATTGCTATTTCAGTTTGTATTTTGTAATGATTAAGACTTGATTGCTATTTCTCCACCCAAACTCTTCAACCCTTTATCCTAAATTTTATTTCAGTTTGTATTTTGTAATGATTAAGACTTGATTGCCATTTGATTATGAGTTTAATATTACTTTTGTTTATAATTATTTCAAATATTATATTAGAGTCCGATAAACCCGATGGATTCGACCCAACCCAAGCCAAACCCGATCCTCCGGGCTTGGTCTTGGGCTTCATATATTGAACCCGAGGTCGGGTCGGGCTTGGGCTCGGGCTTGACTTATGATTCATCGGGTTGGGCACGGGTTGACCTCAAGCCCGACCCAACCCGCCCGAGTTGCACCCCTAATAGTTAGTAAATTAGCCGCCAGTTGATTTGGACCCGGATTGGACCCTTGCAGTACGTTCAGCATAAACCTTTTTTTTTTGGATTTTTTGACTTTCATCCCACTTATTAATATGACTTTGTACTTACATCCCACTTTTTATTTTTTTTTAGACTTACATCCCACTTTTCGTCACTAAAAGTATTTTTCGTGACAAAACAAATACTTTTTGTGACAAAATGAATGTTTTTCGTGACGAAAAGTGGGATGTAAGTCTAAAAAAATTAAAAAGAGGGATGTAAGTACAAATTCATATTATTATTATTATTATTATTATTACTATTATTATTATTATTATTATTATTATTATTATTAATATTATTATTATTATTAATATTATTATTATTATAAAACCTAAAACAAACCCTAACCTATCTCTCTCTCTCCCTCTCCCCTATACTCACCAGCCGCCACCCCCCTCTCCCGCTCATCTCTCTCCCCTCGGATAACCCCCTCTCTCTCTCCGAGCTCTCCCCCTCACTCTTGATCTCTCTCACTCCCATCTCCCCTCTCTGTCTCTCTCTCTCTCTCGGCCTCTCCTCGACCTCCGGCTCGGCCAGCTCTGCCGTGTCCACCACCATCGACCACCACCATCTCACTCCCGCCATAGCCACCAACATCATCATCGCCTTCTTCTCCTCCGCCCCCTCTTTCTAGCGTCGTGTCGCCGTCGTCTCCACCATCTCCTCTGCCTCCGCCCCTCTCCGGAGTCGCACAGCCACCTCCTCCCTCTGCTACCTCCATCGGGCGCAGCGCTGTCGCTGCTGCTCGTTCTCCACCGTCGGGAGCCCGTCCTGACTTAGCTGACGGTTCCCCAGCAGCTTCTCTGCCTCCTTCCTCTTCTCCTCCGTCGCGGCCACCGCCACCGCCGTTGCTCCGTCGCAAGCGCTGTACGCCAGCCTCGAGCGGTAGGAACCCCTTGGGCTCCACGCTGCTTTGGTAGCGTGTAGCCTCGAGCTTTGTGCCGTCCCCGGGCCGCCTGCCTTGGTGTGCGTGCACCCTCAAGCAGTATGCTGCCTCGAGCAGCACACCCATGATTGATGTGCCCCCCGTTCTTTGTGCCGTTTCGGGATCCGTGCACCCTCGATTCACATGTCCCCACTTTCTTCGTGCTTTTCGGGACATGTGCACCTCGATTTGTGTGTTGTCTCGGTTTCCGTACGACCTTGATCCATGTGCTGCTTCGGGCAGCGGGTCGCCTCGAGCCCCACGCTACCTCGAGCAACGTGTCATCTCGGTTTGTACGTCGCCTCGTTTTCGTGTGTAACACCCACTTTTCTAAAATGAGGGTAATTTTGAACTTTTGTAAAAGTTTATTATTTAATAAAAGGATTTATGATTTATGAGAATTTTTAATTAATTGAATACTATTTAAAATTGGTAAATTATAATTTTGATGTGTTAGCTAGTGAACCCTAGAACTGTTGAGCCTAGAGACTAACCATGACCATGGAGACCAAACCATGTGATTAGAATGACTATTTACAACTTTTTAGGCTAAGGGTATTTTGGTAATTTTGTGACTTTTGAATTATTTAGGATTTTAATTAATTGGTGAATTTTAGATTATTTTAATAATATTTAAAATGATGTATTATAATTTTGATTATTTTTTATATTTTAATATTTTGGGAAAATTTTATATTTTTAATATTGTTTTTATTGGATTTGTTTAGTCGGGTTTGAATTTCAACTCAATCTGACTTGTATCGGAGACCCGGGGTAGCTTCGACTCTAGTGTGGACCCACTCATTAGTTACACATGGCCCACATTTGACAATATTTAAGTTAGTACGGTTGGACTAATTGTTCATGACTAGGTTGGGTTATTTTGAGACTCAAACTAGTCTATTTTAGCCCCAAACCCTAACCTAACTTAAGTTGAACCTAATGGGACAAGAGGGGCATTTTGGACTTTGCCAAAATGGGATAAATAGCCAATATGGCCAGCCACCAAAGGAGGGGAATGAGTCATCATTCATTTTGTTCTTAGCCTCTTTTTTCATCTCCTTGAGTTCTTCTCCAAATTTGAGAAGAACCTCCATTGATTTCATCTCCAAATCAACCCATTCCTCCATCCAATCTTCTCCATTTCTTCTCTACTCAAGCAAGAGGAGGTGCTAGCCAAGTTTGGGAGGAGTTTGCATTATTTTGTGTCTATTTGGAGATCCCTTCGTGTCGGTGTCGTATCGGAAGAATTTCTTGAGATTTCACCTCCCGGAAGGTAAAATCTACCCTCTAATCCAAACCCTCATGCATTTAGGAATATTTTGAACCCATAGAAATTTTTTCTATGGTTGTGCCTCCATTTGTGTCCATTTTGGGTCCATTTGGAGACATTTAGGAGTGTCCTTGATGTGTTATTGTGTCCATGTGGAAAAATTCCAAATTTGGACACACTATGTGTTGTTGTTATGTGTGAATGAATTATTACATGTTTAATCTCATATTTTTGTATTGGAGATGTGTTATATAGTGTCTCATATATATATATATATATATATATATATATATATATATATATATATATATATATATATATATATATATATATATATATAGTGAGTTCTTGATATATTATGTTATATACTTGTGTTTCTTTTGTCTCAAACTACCTAAATTCGTCATAATATTTATCCACGTTTTTAGTAGCAATAGCAACTTAGAAATGTCATAACTTTTAGATTAAAACTCCGATTTATCTTCCATTTTTTTAAAAGAACCGTATCGAAGTTAGCTTTCCAAATATATATTTTAATAAGCCAAATTCATTCTGAAACTTTCTGTAAAATTATTTGAGTGTCAGCTGTACGAAAGACGAAAGCGTTTCGGTATTTTTGCGATTCCGGAAGCTTCCGGACATGAAAATGCGATCCGTTGAAAGTTTCGGAAAGCTAACACAAAGATCTATAACATACTTTAATCCTAGAATTTAATGAATGCTTAATTTGTACAATATTGATTTTAAATAGAAGATTACTATACGACATATGCGTTTTGTGTATCCTTGTATGTACAAATATGTATGTATGCATGTGTATATATATGTGTGTGTGTGTGTTAAGAGAATGTAATATAATATAGAGTATGCATAAATGATATAATGTATGAAAGTATATAATGTATTCAAATATGTATGTATAGGTGCATGAATGAATGAATGCAATGCATGAATGAATGCAATGCATGAATGAATGGATGAAATGCAAGCATGTGGGTAATGCAAGGTATTGAAACATGTATGCAAGTATCCATATGTAAGTAAGTAACGTAATCAAGTATGAATGTATGCTATATATGAATGCCAACATAATAGGAATGTATGATGCCATATTAGCACTTAGCACCATGTTCATATGTTAAAACCCCCATCTACATGTTGACAGTAACCCCAAGCATGAATACACATAAAACCTACTTACTATTATGAGTAAACCCTTTGACATATAAATAAACCCTTTTGATATGATTAACACCCACACACACACATGCTAAACCTACGCTTTACATGTTATTTCTTCTATGTGATACAATGAACCCTTGCTAAATGTTATCCTTCTAACATAACCTTCTCACATTTGAACACATTGTACTGCTATATACAAATTGCCATATCCACATTCATGTATCACTCACTCCTTGTCTTTATGTACTTTGCTTGTAATAAACATATATATGAATATATATGTAATGTGTGTTCGATAACTTGTGTAGCTTTGTGATTTTGTGTGAGTGATAGTCTAGGCTTAGTTAGGCCTAATGAGACTTGTTAGTCTAGGTTTAGACGTAGTACTGCCTAGTTAACCTAGTTTGACTAGTACGGTTGACCAGAGTTGACCAAGAGTTAACTTTGACCTAGAATGACCTAGAATCATGTAGAATGCATAGTAGAGCTTTATTTTACCATTTTGGACTTGTTGTGACTTGTGATGTTCTAAATAGGAGCCAGACACCTCTCCTCGGACAGTACATTTCCTTTGGACATTCAGATAGCAGGCGAGTACATTCTCTGATAGTTTTTTCATTTACTTGTCAAATAGTGTACTTCAGCTCTAGTTAGTTGTATGAGATTCTCTGTTACAACACGTATGGATATTCTGGATTCATGTGTACGACACACATTTATTATCTTGCCTCTATTACTGGAATCATTTACTGGTATCTTCATATTACTGGCTGGACTCATCTTGAATCATTGTATCGAAATTCTGGATTCACTTGCTGGGAGGGGAAATACTAGAGTAAGACATGTGGACATATCCTAATTCTGGAATCACCCCTTTGCTGGAATCAAACTGGAATGATAGCCATCCCACACCCGGCCAGGTGTATGATGTGCCGGATTACCTATAGCCGTTTACATGTCGATCTCGGTATTTTAAAACACACTGCTAGAGTATAGACTGGACTCACCCTGGAATTATTGATCACTATAACTGGAATCGTCCCTTACTGGATTCATCTTGTATTAGATTCATCTTATACTGGACTTACATTGGAGTTACACTTGTCTACATTGCTGTCTGAACTTTATATCATATTACCCTGGTTCAGCTAGTTCTATTTTTACAGTCTTCATTTCTATGATTCTTCTCTTGTTTAGTTATTTACTTTCCTTGCACTTTATCTGTCTTTCTTACCATCACCTGAATATAAACTGCCATATTCATCAATACAACTGTCTATAACTGCTTTATAGTTCTCTGTCATTACTTGGGTTTTCTTGATGAGTTGTACTCGTTTCCGTCCTGATTGGACCTGTTGAAAATTTTACATAGGACGAGGAGGAGGCCTGCTTAGATACTTTCTATGGGACAGCCTTAGAGACACTTGCGATCCGTACTTCCAGTCGGATCCCTTAGCTGTAAAGACTGTTGCTCCATAGATATCTTTATCTTATTTCATAGTATTGGAGATTGAGTTGTATATTTGGATTTGTATTTTTTCTGGATGTTAGTGGAGTTTATCTAGAAACTTAGCTTTCTCTCTATTTGTATTTCCTGTGGAATTGGAACTTGCATCTTTTATATCATTATGTCTTATCGTATTCTACCTTAGATGTGATTGAGATATATTCTGTTATGTCACCCCCATTCGGGGAGTATAACTGTTATTACCTTAAACTGTTAGATGTTGTGACTTAGGACAGCGTTCTACCGCCGATACTGCGGCGTAGGCTGGACGTACCCACATCTCGTGCCCTTACTCTAGGGTGCGGGTCATGACACGTTTTTAGTGGTGGCACATGCAGGTCGAGTTTATGTAGTGGTATTCAAACTAGAGTATCACTACAGCCTGCAGTAGGATTAGGATATTTTTGAAGGTACTCAATCACAGTTAGGATTCCTTGAGAGATTCCTGGGACGACCCTTGAGAATCTTATTTAAACTTTTATTTGAAATCATTTTCCTTGTTTGTTGCTCTCACTCCTTGATTATTGAATTTAATTTTGTTGGATCGTTGTTAATTTTGATTTTCCTATCGAGATGAATTTTATGGCCTGAGTTACGATATTTTCTGATAACATATGTTGACGGGAATACATGGATGGTAAAACGTCTACTTGATTATGGAACCTGTAGTTTATCGCAGCCATATTAGCTGGCGTGGCGGAAACATAGGGACCTGACTTCGAATGTACGTATCTTGGTTATGAGATTGAAATTTCTCGCAGCTATACTAGTCGGCATAGCAAGATTTCCAGACGACATGATTGTAGAGGTGCATACCCCAGTTATGGAATCTACCGTTTATCGCAGCCTTGCTTACTGGCATGGCGAGGACTCTGAGTAACATGATTTTGGACAGATGCATATGATTATCAGATTGTATCTTGAGAAGGATTTTAAACATATCATCTCTATCGTACCATTCTGTTGTTATAAATTGTATTCCATCATCAAATAACTTAGGAGTAGGAGTATGAGTAGGAGTAGCTTAGCTGTTATTATAAATCTAGTATAACTTCTTGCTATAAATTTTTTTTCTAATATAATAAATCGATGATTTTGCTAGACCTTAACTTGGATTTGATATTATAGCTCTGGTTTTAAAATGGTTCCTTCTTTTAAACAGATAAACAGAACAGATTTTATCATTATTTCTTTTTTGCCATTATTTCTTGTATTACCTTAAAAAATATATATATATAGTGGACACAGATACTTGCCTGACTCGTATGCATGCTACACTTGATTACCAACCTATCTAAATGCATATTAATATGTTTGATGTTAATTTCTTAAATTTCCAATATTTTTAATATAGTACGGTATCAGTGACTAGTTCTCTATTTTCCAGATTAAATTCATAAATTAAATATAAATTTCATGTTATTAGTCGTTGTTTACATCACTGCACATGTATGTTATATATAGGGTTTTAAATTTTAAAGAAATTGGTTGAGTTTTGTGTTTGAATTTGTCAAATCTGAGACCGTGTGCATATTAACCCTTTAAGCCTGAATTCTAAGTGATTAGTCAATTTGCAGTTTTTTAAATGTAATGTTTTGAGCCGTATACATTATTTTATGTAGGGATATAATGTTAGGTTTCATACTCTTACATGTTAGGTTGTGGTTGTGGTAAACGTTGGGTTGGTTTTGATGTTCGAATTTCTCCAAAATCCTGAAAACTGAATACATGTTAACATTTTTTACATTGCTTTCAAATGTGTAGTTCAATTTCGGATTAATATGTAATGTTGAACTAAACTGAATGATTGAATCCTTCATTTCAAGTTTTAACCCATGTACACTTGACACTCTACACTAATGTTCACAACTGCCATATAAACCTAACCCTTCATCTCCATATATATATATATATATATATATATATATATATATATATATATATATATAGTTTATGCATACATGTTATAATGTATATAGATACATAACTAAATCTCTACCTCTCTATACATATAGATATACATATATATATGGTTAGCCATGCATGTTATGAGTAAATAACTTGTGCCTTGTAGACTGTTTAACCAATATGCCATGAATAGTATAACTTGATAGCTATTGTTTTGAGACCCAAATCCTCCTATACACTTTCATGTATATTTCACACACACAAGCCTACTATCTAACCATATGAACATGTCCACATACACCCATACACACACTAACCACATAACATTTATATAATGTTAGCTTTTCCCTCTCTAACACTCTCTCTTTCTATATATATTATATTGTGATTGGATTCAATGCTATTGACTTTCGTTCCTTAAACTTTTGGTTTGATTTTTCTTAAATAGTACCCCTTTATAGATGATCAGTAGTTATCTTATTTATTTTTCATAATTACCAGTTTTCATATAGGATGGTAGACTACCTTACAGATTTGATGATTATTGTTTTTGTAACTTTTCTAGTTCAACACCCTTGATTGCTTGTATGTATTGATACCCTATGATTGTTTTGGTCTAGTGTGACTAGTATACCTAGATGAGACTTTCATTACCACCGTATGCCATGATCATGTATGCCGTCCTTTTAAATTGTATGATTGATTAAGTTTTGAGATTTTGATTGTGGGGGTTTGACCTGGAAGGGGTAGGAACATTTTAATTTCGAGGACAAAATTTTCTAAGGAGGGTAGACTTGTAACACCCACTTTTCTAAAATGAGAATAATTTTAAACTTTTGTAAAAGTTTATTATTTAATAATAGGATTTATGATTTATGAGAATTTTTAATTAATTTAATACTATTTAAAATTGGTAAATTATAATTTTGATGTGTTAACTAGTGAACCCTAGAACTGTTGAGCCTAGAGACTAACCATGACCATGGGGACCAAACCATGTGATAAGAATGACTATTTACAACTTTTTAGGCTAAGGGTATTTTGGTCATTTTGTGACTTTTGAATTATTTAGGATTTTAATTAATTGGTGAATTTTAGATCATTTTAATAATATTTAAATTGTTGTATTATAATTTTGATTATTTTCATGTTTTAATATTTTGGGAAAATTTTATATTTTTAATATTGTTTTTATTGGATTTGTTTAGTCGGATTTGAATTTCAACTCAATCCGACTTGTATCGGAGACCCAGGGTAGCTTCGACTCTAGTGTGGACCCACTCATTAGTTAGACATGGCCCACATTTGACAATATTTAAGTTAGTATGGTTGGGCTAATTGTTCATGACTAGGTTGGATTATTTTGAGACTCAAATTAGTCTATTTAAGCCCCAAACCCTAACCTAACTTAAGTTGAACCTAATGGGACAAGAGGGGCATTTTGGACTTTGCTAAAATGGGATAAATAGCCAATATGGCCAGCCACCAAAGGAGGGGAATGAGTCATCATTCATTTTGTTCTTAGCCTCTTTTTTCATCTCCTTGAGTTCTTTTCCAAATTTGAGAAGAACCTCCATTGATTTTATCTCCAAATCAACCCATTCCTCCATCCAATCTTCTCCATTTCTTCTCTACTCAAACAAGAAGAGGTGCTAGCCAAGTTTGGGAGGAGTTTGCATTGTTTTGTGTCTATTTGGAGATTCCTTCGTGTCGGTGTCGTATCGGAAGGAGTTCTTGAGATTTCACCTCCCGGAAGGTAAAATCTACCCTCTAATCCAAACCCTCATGCATTTAGGAATGTTTTAAACCCATAGGAATTTCTTCCATGGTTGTGTCTCCATTTGTGTCCATTTTGGGTCCATTTGGAGACATTTAGGAGTGTCCTTGATGTGTTATTGTGTCCATGTGGAAAAACCCCAAATTTGGACACACTATGTATTGTTGTTATGTGTGAATGAATTATTACATGTTTAATCTCATATTTTTGTATTGGAGATGTGTTCTATAGTGTCTCATATATATATATATATTAGTGTAGAGAGTGAGTTCTTGATATATTGTGTTATATACTTGTGTTTCTTTTCTCTCAAACTACCTAAATTCGTCATAATATTTATCCACGTTTTTAGTAGCAATAGCAACTTAGAAATGTCATAAATTTTAGCTTAAAACTCCGATTTATCTCCCTTTTTTTAAAAGAACTGTATCGAAGTTAGATTTCCAAATATATATTTTAATAAGCCAAATTCGTTCTGAAACTTTCTGTAAAATTATTTGAGTGTCAGCTTTACGAAAGACGAACGCGTTTCGGTGTTTTTGCGATTCCGGGAGCTTTCGGACACGAAAATGCGATCCGTTAAAGTTTCGGAAAGCTAACACAAAGATCTATAACATACTTTAATCCTAGAATTTAATGAATTCTTAATTTGTATAGTATTGATTTTAAGTAGAAGATTACAATACGACATATGTATTTTTTGTATCCTTGTATGTACAAATATGTATGTATACATGTGTATATCTATATATGTGTGTGTGTTAAGAGAATGTAATATAATATAGAGTATGTATAAATGATATATTGTATGAAAGTATATAATGTTTTCAAATATGTATGTATAGGTGCATGAATGAATGAATGAATGAATGAATGAATGCAATGCATGAATGAATGGATGAAATGCAAGCATGTGGGTAATGCAAGGTATTGAAACATGTATGCAAGTATCCATATGTAAGTAAGTAACGTAATCAAGTATGAATGTCGGCTATATATGAATGCCAACATGATAGGAATGTATGATGCCATATTAGCACTTAGCACCATGTTCATATGTTAAAACCTCCTTCTACATGTTGACAGTAACCCCAAGCATGAATACACATAAAACCTACTTACTATTATGAGTAAACCCTTTGACGTATAAATAAACCCTTTTGATATGATTAACACCCACACACACACATGCTAAACCTACGCTTTACATGTTATTTCTTCTATGTGACACAATGAACCCTTGCTAAATGTTATCCTTCTAACATAATCTCCTCACACTTGAACACATTGTACTGCTATGTACACATTGTCATATCCACATTCATGTATCACTCACTCCTTGTCTTTATGCACTTTGCTTGTAATAAACATATATATGAATATATATGTAATGTGTTCGATAACTTATGTAGCTTTGTGATTTTGTGTGAGTGATAGTCTAGGCTTGGTTAGGCCTAATGAGACTTGTTAGTCTAGGTTTAGACGTAGTACTACCTTGTTAACCTAGTTTGACAAGTACGGTTGATCAGAGTTGACCAAGAGTTGACTTTGACCTAGAATGACCTAGAATCATGTAGAATGCATAGTAGATCTTTATTTTACCATTTTGGACTTGTTGTGACTTGTGCTGTTCTAAATAGGAGCCAAACACCTCTCCTCGGACAGTATATTTCCTTTGGACATTCAGATAGCAGGCGAGTACATTCTCTGATAGTTCTCTCATTTACTTGTCAATTACTGTACTTCAGTTCTAGTTAGTTGTATGCGATTCTCTATTACAATACGTATGGATATTCTGGATTCATGTATATGACACATATTTATTATCTGGCCTCTATTACTGGAATCATTCTGGAATCATTTACTGGTATCTTCATATTACTGGCTGGACTCATCTTGAATCATTGTATCGAAATTCTGGATTTACTTGCTGGGAGGGAAAATACTAGAGTAAGACATGTGGACATACCCCAATTCTGGAATCATCCCTTTGCTGGAATCAAACTGGAATGATAGCCATCCCATGCCCGGCCAGGTGTGTGATGTGCCGGATTACCTATAGCCGTTTACATGTCGATCTCGGTATTTTAAAACACACTCCTGGAGTATAGGCTGGACTCATCCTGGAATCATTGATCACTATAACTGGAATCGTCCCTTACTGGATTCATCTTGTAATAGATTCATCTTGTACTGGACTTACATTGGAGTTACACTTGTCTACATTGATGTCTGGACTTTATATCATATTACCCTGGTTCAGCTAGTTCTATTTTTACAGTCTTTATTGCTATGATTCTTCTCTTGTTTAGTTATTTACTTTTCTTGCACTTTATCTGTCTTTCTTACCATCGCCTGAATATAAACTGCCATATTCATCAATACAACTATCTATAACTGCTTTATAGTTCACTGTCATTACTTGGGTTTTCTTGATGAGTTGTACTCGTTCCCGTCCTGATTGGACCTGTTGAAAATTTTACAGAGGACGAGGAGGAGGCCTGCTTAGATACTTTCTATGGGACAGGCTTAGAGGACACTTGCGATCCGTACTTCCAGTCGGATCCCTTAGCTGTAGAGACTGTTGCTCCATAGATATCTTTATCTTATTTCATAGTATTGGAGATTGAGTTGTATATTTGGATCTGTATTATTTCTGGATGTTAGTGGAGTTTATCTAGACACTTAGCTTTCTCTCTATCTGTATTTCCTGTGGAATTGGAACTTGTATCTTTTATATCATTCTGTCTTATCGTATTTTACCTTAGATGTGATTGAGATATATTCTGTTATGTCACCCCCATTCGGGAAGTATAACTGTTATTACCTTAAACTGTTAGATGTTGTGACCTAGGACAGCGTTCTACCGCCGACATTGCGGCGTAGGCTGGACGTACCCACGTCTCGTGCCCTTACTCTAGGGTACGGGTCGTGACATCGTGTCCCGGCCCTTGTATCTATCTCGATTCTCTTGCCGCTCCGATTTGCATACTCGTACACGATTTATAAAGTATATATATATATATATATATATATATATATATATATATATATATATATATATATATATATATTTATATATATATATATATATATATATATATATAAAATATATATATATATATATATATATATATATATATATATATATATATATATATATATATATATATATATATATATAAAATACTAATATATATATATATATTTTTTTTTTTTTTTTTTTTTATAAAATACTAATATATATATATACACATATATATATAAATATATATATAAAATAGAAAAAGAAAAAAGAAAAGAAACAGAAAGGAAAAGGGGGCTCGAACCCGAGCGCGTAGGGGGGATTTAGATTAGGTCGGGCTGGCCAGGGGGTCAACCCAAGGGTTGTGTTAGGATTAGAGTTTAGGTTAGTTTTATTTAGGTTTTGTTAAAATAACACATAAAAAATAATAAATTCGACCCTGTGTCCTGACAGTTAGGGACACAGGTATTAACGTGTCTGGGCTAGCACGACACGTACGAGTTCAGTCTCGCGTGTCCAGTTTTACCATCATGATCATCAGGACACGGCGAACAATATGGACTCAACACGAGACACGCACGACGCGAGAAAGCAATGTTACATACGTGTCCGACTTACTGGGGGTGGGTTCGAGCGTCCTGGCCGGCGGAGGAGGCGTCGGCGAGGCGGCGCTCCGGTGGCGCTGCGTCCAGCTCGGCACGGCGAATCGATCGGTGGTGGTGGATGGGGGTTAGGGTTTAGGCTTAATGGGGGAAGAAATAGGCGGTGATGGTCGGAGATGGGTCGGGTGGTGGTGGTTGGGTCGGGGAGAGTGAGGGGGTCATTTTATAGGGGTGAGAGGTCGGTCGAAGGGCCTAGGTCGGCCGGAAAACGCGGGTCAGCTGGCCGATCGTCGGTCGTCGGGGGTGGGTGAGAACGTGGGGGGGGGTGACGGTCGGTTTAGCAGATAGGCCCTTAGACTTTAGGATTTTACAATTAGGTCCCCACTATAACTAAATGCAAATATTAATTTGCATAACAGAATTAAAACGATTCCTAAATTGCAAACTGCTATAATAACAATTCAACAAATTGCATATTGATATTAAAATAATTCTAATATTACAAAGTGATATTAAAACATTTTAATTAATTGCAAATTGATATATTTAGTATTAAAACTCATTAAAATATTATTTTATAAATTCTAGAAAAATTCCTAAAAATCCTAATAATTATTTTAAGGCTATAAATGACATTAAAAACTAATTAACACTAATTTAACTAAAATTTGAAAAACAGGGGCTTACAATAGTAATAATAATAATAACCATCATCAGATCTTAATATTTATTTGATATATGTTACATATGTACACAATAGGCTAGTAAGTTGTGAACATAAAAGCCCAAACCAACTAAAACTACAACATGTTGTAGCATGAGAGCATTATCCCCCTCCACTTGCTAGCAATCACGTAATAATAATAATATATTGACAAACATCATTCTTTCCTTCATTTAAGACGTACAGTAGATATAATAATAAATAATTAATAATCACTATGAATAAAGCATCACTCTCCTCCATAACTGAAGAAAGAGAGAGAGATTGAAACATAGGAGTATAATTATTAGAGAGAGAAAAGAGCGTGTGGAGAGGTTCAAGATAGAGTGCTCACCGGAGAGGAGAACGAGCGCTGGCGCTTGGCCGTGGCGTGCGACGGAAGGAGAAGACCGGTGTCGCTCTGGCGCAGAGGTGTGCAGCACCGGGCGAGGGCGCGGACGCGACGACGGGTCCCGGTACAGCGTTTGGCATCATGGTGCTCGCCGAAGCTGGGTCTCGGTGCAGGGACTACGACGGTGCATCGATCTACCGTGCTGAGTAGAGGAGGCGACCGGGGTCGTGGCTCGGTGCTTTGGATCCGGTCGAAAGTGGCGGATCTGGAAGACTGGAGGCGCTCGGCCAGCGGGTGCGACGGTGGTCAGAGGAGTGTTGGTAGGGAATGGTGGGTGTTGGCGTTGTAGATTTGGGCGGACGGTGGTGTCGCGGTGTAGTGTTGCACCGGGAGTCGATTGCGGTGGTACGACGCCGGGATGGGAAGGTCGGGTTTTTTCTGACTTATTTTTATTATTTATTTTTGGTTTGGAGATGGTGAAGTATCGAACATGGAAACGATATATGCTGGATGTATTGTGGACACGGGAAGATGAATTTATGACACCCGGGGTTGGACCCGAGGACGAACATTCGGCTGACACGAGTGGACACGGGCACAAATTTGGTGTGGACACGAATTGTGATGGTGGCCGTTGTCCATGTTGGTGGTATTGTCTGTGGAAATGGTGGAGGTGTTGATGGGAACAAGGAGTATACCGGATAGAGAGGTGGTGGTACATGAGTGTGGGGATAGCAGATGGTGTCGACTTGGTTTGGCAAGAGGCAGGGTGGAGAATGAGTTATATATAAGGGAGCATGGAGAAGGTTTGCTGAATAAAGGATGCGGGTCATATATATGTATGCTCATAAAAGGAGTCTGTTGGGAGATTTGTCAGAATCCCTATGAGATTAGGATAGAATTTTGTGTTAGGTAACCTTTTCCCCAAAAATATTTTAAACACTAGTTTAATTTAGCTCAAAACTAAGTATTGGATAATTATATTAATTTAAATCAATTTTGATACTATCAACTAATTTAAATCATATGCTATCAGAACTTTATCAATTGATGATCAACTTAATAGTTTTTAAAATAATATTAATATTTATCATAATAATTTAAATTACACAAAAATTTAGATTCAAAATTAATAATTGATTAATACAATAATTTACAATAATATTCAAATTTATCAAATAATGTAAATATACATCCAAAGGTTTATTTAAAAACATATGGACAAAGCCTTTTTATTATTTCAAAATATTTATAACTTTTAAAACTATTTTCTAAAGTCAACCATCTTTTGAAATTCATCACAAAATTCAAGGATAACTATTTTTATCAAAACTTAATTAGTATTTTCAAATCAAAAATTTAAAACTAATTTTTATAGTAGAAAAAAATCATAAAATATTATTCAAAAATTTTTGAGGAAAATTACCTTTAAACACAAATAAAAAATATAAAAATCATAATTGAACATCCGGGGAGAGGAGTTACACTTGCGGTGGTGGAATGGTAGTGGTGTTCGGCTATGATGGTGGTGGTGTTGATGGGAGATGATGATGATGGTAATAGGAGATGATGATGATGAATGGAGAGGGGAGGAGCTCAGCCATGGCCTGGTGGTCGGTCGGCCATGGGTCGGCCAAAATGGAGGGGGTCGGCCATGGGGTGGTGGTCGGCTGTGCTCGAGAGCATGGGGGAGCTGTTGTAAGTTAAATAAGAGTTGGAGAGAGAGAGATGTATTAATGAAAGAGAGAGAGAGAGAGAGAGTATGAGTGTGTGTGATGTGAGTAAATGAGAGGGGAGGAGAGAGAAAGAGTGTAGGAATTATTAGGGCCGGCCATATGGGTGTATGGGAGTGAGTGTGAGGATGTGGGGTTGGGATTGAATAGGAGTGGAATGAGGGCTTAGATTAAAATGGGGAAAATTAGATCATTCCTTAGGAAATTAAATCATTGAAATACACATTAAATATTTAAAGTGGAAAAAACTAGGTATTTAATATTTGGTAAGGAAAAATTAGTGTGTGGATATTAATGAAGGGGTAACATGGAGCTTGGGCTAGGTTTGGTTGAGCCGGATCGGGTCAAAATCGGACATGGTGCAATAAATAAATTAATTTAGGTATTTATGATCATGGATAAATAAGTAGTATGTGGGAGCTCAAGTAAATGGGACACAAGTATCATGCAGGTAGTAGGCTTCTTGTGGGCTATGTCCATATTTTGGGTCGACTAGATTGGGTCGATGTCGGGTCCCGAAATTAAATTGGAAGTCAGGTAACAAATTACGGTGGATAATTAATTTGCCTAAATTGACCCAAAAGTTGTGCGAAGCAAATGAAGCACAAGATGGTATGTTTGAGTGGGACACGAAGGTCATGGGTGAAGAGCATCTCGAGTAGATCAGGCATGACAAGTTGGTTTCAAGAAAATGACTAGGCTTGTGCTCCTAAATTAAAAGTCACGGTAACGTGCTCACGATGATCAAAGATAAAAGTAGAAAAATCAATTATTAATTAATTAATGAACAAATGGTCTAAATTGACCCAAAGTTGTGTGAAGCAAAAAGAGTACAAGGGAACAAGTTTGGATGTGACATGATATATCAACGTGAAGGTAATCTTGTCTACTTCACACTGATGAAGAGAGTTTCCAGAGACTGGCATCTCTGACGCTCCAGAAGTCAAAGTCATGGTAAAGAGCATTAAATCAAATAATAATCAAAAAATAATATCTTTTCAAAAATAATTGATTTATAAAATTGAAAAAAATAAGCCCTATATTCAGGAGCTTACATCCTACCCACCTTATAAAAATTTCGTCCTTGAAATAAAAAACATCTAATAGGTCAAGCTAAAACATGCAACTGCTATGGCTACAGTACCCAATCTGCTACCCTTGTGATCATCTATGTTGTTTCTCTCTACAGGTATTTCGATTCAGGTTTAACAAAGGTCCTTCTATCATAACTACGCCATCGAACCTAAGCACAAGATTCTAGTCCTAAATCCATAGTCACAATAATATAATATTCTTTACTCTATCTAAGATACCTTAAAATTAATCTATAATATCAAAGTAATCATTCTGAATGGTTTCTAAGTCCACTATAGTCAGTCACTCATATTTGTCCTATAAGCTTAACCCAATAAATTCCCAGGAAAAATATACTCATCACAATCACACATAATAACATATTATAGTTACACTACAGAATCTGTTAACAAGATCTGGCTATCCAATCATCAAAATATAAGGTAACAAGGGCCTAAGACTGGGTCTGGCAATCCATATCAACATTCAATCAAGGTAAGGGTCAAGCAAGACAGAAAAGATTGTTGAAATATTTTCAAGAATAGTACGAGGCCAAACGAGATACATAGGACGTAGTCAAAGTAAAACTCAAGAACCATATACCTCCGTAATTATGTCACATGAAGTTACTATCGTGCTAGTGTGCATCTGGCTGCGATTAACTTCCTTCTTCCATAATACAACGGATGGTTGCAGTGCATAGCTGCCACGCCAGATAATATAGGTTCCTGAACTTAACTTGGCTAAATTCGTGAAATATTTTCAAATAATTTTTACAAAATAAAGGAGAAGATGTTAGTCAAAATGCTTAGGGAGTGGTCCAAGTAGAATTCGAAAAACATATTTAACCATGATGCCGTTATCTGAAGTCATACCTTGCAAGTATTTCTCTGGATGCAAACTCTCAATTCTGTAATACAAGGATAAATATACTTTTCAAACCTTTCCTGAATCAACCCATGAGGTACTTTCAATAATTATCGGAAAAGACAAAAAGAATTACCCAAGTGGTTAACGAAGAAGAGTTTAGTCAAATCATAGGAAGATGGAACACAAACAATCATGTTGAGAAAATCCTAATTGTGGATGTAGACAGACAGAGTTAACCAAGACGGAGAAGAATAATGATAAGGATTTGTTCTTGCTCATCCGGTCATAACAAAGTGATCCGATTTAAAATATAATCTGATAACCATATACGTCTTTCTGAAATTATGTTGCTAGAATTTTCGCCACGCCAGTAAGCATAGCTGCGATAAACGATAGAGTCCATAACTAAGATATACACCCTAAAATTATGTCATCTGAAATTCTTACCACGCTAACCGTTATGGCTGCAAGAAAATCCAAATTCTATAACTAGGATAAGCATATCTAAAATTAGGCTCTATGTCCTTGTCATGCTAGCTTGTATGGCTGCGATAAATTCTAAACTCCATAAATAAAGCAAACATTTACCTTATCAGGATATACCTTAATTCAATCCACAAAATTTATCTCGATGCAAGATCAAAGTCAACAACGAACATCAGGAATCAAAATCAACAACAAATCAAGGAACTGTAAATAGAGGCAAGCGGAAACAGATTTCAAGAGTTTCGAAATAAGATTCTCAGGGATTATCCCTAGAATATATCAAGAGTTCCTAACTGTGATTGAGCAACTCCTATCATAACCTAGAACCTATATCCTAATAACAGGCTCATAGCAGCGCTCTAAGTCAAGCACCACTACGAAATCGTACTAATTGCGACTCAGACCTGCATGGGCCACCACAAAAATGTGTTACGACCCGTACCTTAATTAGGGGCATGAGTACGTGGTTACGTCCAGCCTACGGCGCAGAATAAGTGGTAGAACGCTGTATATAAGGACTGTAAATACTACGACTAAAACAGTATAAAAGTACATGTACAGTATATACACTCTGAATGGAGGTGACATAGCAAATATAGTCTCAATCACATCTAAGGTAGAATACGATAAAAAGATAGATAGATACGAAAAGAAATGAAACCACAGAGATACAACCAGATAGAGTTCGAAGTGTCTATGACAATACAAATCTAGAAATATTCCAAATCTTAAATATAGTAATCCAGAGAATAAATACAACTGAAAATGACTAATCTAAACTAATGGTGTCTCATCCATTGCTAATGGATCCTGCTGGAGATCCAGGAGTAATGTCTCATCAAACTCTATCCTGGCCATACCCGTAAAAGGTAAAGCAATCAGCTAACATGTACTCTATAAACATCAACGGTTATCCTGTCAGAAAAATGAGCAAGTACAAACACTAACAACAGTTCCATATGAATTGACAAATTCTATAAGAGACAGTATAATAAAATACAAGATAAAAATATGGAAAAACTTGGGAGCCATTCGAAAGTCGACTTACAACCTGTAAACCAAATAAGGACCGGGGTTGTAATCCTTCTCCCGAACAGAACCTAGCCTCCAATCAAGGTATAGCATAAAAGCATGTAGAACATGTGAAATACAGGGTAAAATCAGCAGAAAATGTATAACAGATGTGAGTACTGAATAGGACGACAGTATATACATATAGGATGACTTGGGAACTATCCGAAAGTCGAGTTACAACCCTTAAACCAAACAAGGACCGGGGTTGTAACCCTTCTCCCGAACAGTACTTAGCCTCCTATGATAAATAAATATAAAAGGTGCCTTGAATTATTAGTGCGTTATGTGATCGGCTTGGGAAAATATGTTCAGGCTTTCCATCTGACCGGCTACGAACAAGTAACAAGTATGAAGAATACGGTCGATCACCATGGAAAGTTATGAACAAGTTGCTATGGACAAGTAACAAGTAACAAGTATGAAGAACAAGTAGAAATTTTGATCACACAACCAATAATAACTCCCCATCCCCGAATAGTATAAAAGATCTGGACATAATACATCATGACACGAGATTCAAAAGCAGGTGATCAGCCCACTCCCAATTCTATGTCTATACAAGTACAAGTAACAAGTCGAGTCTTGTACCAATATACGAAGTAATCTGGAAACAACATCCCATGACAGGATCCGACATATACTAGTCCGTGAACTATCGTGTCTGGAAATCAAGTAAGATACTACAACTGAATCAGATATAGCAGATATCAAGACAATGAAAACTATCAGTGAATGTACTCGCCTGCGGTCCTGAGCTGTCAAATGGGGTCGATGCTCAGAGTGATGCCACAAACATAAAGATGAGATATATATAAACTAATTAGGGTTCAATAGTGTTAGGCAGGATTTTATAGTATATGTAACGCCCCAGTCCCAAAATACGTAGGACTAGGTACATCGATATGCCAACTGTATACATACGAAGTATACTCCAATATATGGAAACCTCGTATGAATACATAAGCTGTAAAATACAGTAGAACCATAATAAATAAATCTCATCCACAAGATAAATAAATAATATAAAAGCAACTTTGAATTTGTCATGTATACAACCGTTGGGCGGAGACAAAGTCCAGTACCAACTATCTCAAATAAATGTACAAGAAGTGATTGATAAAATGATGAGACGAACCAAGCGCAACCATCTTCGAAAGAATGGAGAAGATCACGGCCTTGGCTAGAACTGTAATACCTGTTGTTCGTATTACGTATTTAAGATTACGTGTACGTATTTTATCTCGTATTGGCCATGGTTCATCTTGGTTTGGGTTGGCTTGGGTTGGTTCGGCTAGGCTTGATTAGCCTTGGTTCATCATGAACCAAGGGTGAACCCCCTACCTACCACAACCAACACCATTTATTAACCTCTTCCCATTCTCTCTCCTCATTATTTTCTTTCTTCTTCATTACTCTCCAACACCAACCAAGAAAACCCTAGCCTAGGCAAGTGCAATCTTGCTTCATGAAGAAACCCACCATTTTTATTGTTCTAACCTCTTCCTTGCAACTTTCTAATCCACATTAGAACTTGTCATTTTCTATTTTGAAGCTTAGATTTTTGTAGATCTAGAATTTAGTCATTTTTGGATTTTTATGATTTTGATCTATTAAATTCCCTTGTTTTCAAGTTTTGATGGTTCCATGTGGTAGAGAATTTCCTTCTACCCAATTTTGACCTTTGGAAAGTTGGAATTGGACTTATTTTGACCAAGTTATGGACTTTGGAAGCTTAGGGTTCAACCATGGAGTTCCTGCTGTTTGGAGAAGACAGTGAGCAGTGCGCGAGATTTTTAGCTTGCATCACTGAGCTGTGTGCGCTCTTTAGCGCAGCGCAGTAGACCCCATACGCTGCCTTTTGGAAGCGTATGACTCGCATACGCTCGTTTGCTTGACAAGGAGTCGTATGGAGTCCATACTCTACCTTTTTGGAGCGTATGACTTGCATACGCTCACTTGGATAGCCATGAGTCGTATGGAGTCCATACGCTGCCTTTTGGAGGCGTATGACTCGCATACGCTCGCATGTGTGACAAGGAGTCGTATGAAGTTCATACGCTGCCTTTTTGGAGCGTATGTCTTGCATACGCTCACTTGTGTGACAAGGGGTCGTATGGACCTCATACGTTGCCCTTTGTGAGCGTAAGCTTACCTGAGCGTAGGCTTACCTGAGCGTAGGCTTACCTGAGTGTAGCTTGACTTGAGCGTAGCCTGACCTGAGCATATGACTTTTGTACTGAGCGTATGGCCTTGGCTGACTTGTTCTTATGTCAGCATGTTACTTTGGTTTTATTTTCCTTAAGCTTGGCTCTTCTAATAATAATTGAACACGGCATGGCAGGACAAGCATACCTGACATGATTATCTCGAATTGATGTTGCGACGGCTAACGTGACATGACCTGACAAGAATGACTAACCTGGACACCGTGGATGATTGCGTTTGCACAATAAACCAGTATTGTCTTGCATCATGTCTAGGATGGGATCCCTGAGTATCACGGTCAGGGATATCTACTGTAATTAACTAAGAGTAATAAACTAGAATAATTCAGTAGACATGAAGAGATTCCCAGCTACAGGCAATCCCGTTATCTGGGCGCATTAAGTAGACTTGTAGCCTACCGACGAGTAGGGCACACTTCCAGCACACAGTCATGTGGTGCATCCTTCATAAATGGATATTCGATCTGGATAACTTGGATGGTCTGCAGGGGTTGTGGCTGTTAAAATAATCTCATTGTATCTTGCTAGTAACTAGGCCTGTGATAACCCTAGCTAGTTAAAGTATCAAGCCGTACTTTTGATTGGCCGTGATTGATTGGATGAAGTTATTCCAGCTTAGTCTTATCCTGATCCTGTGTAAGGTCGTGACAAGACACGATTATTGATGCTTGCCTTAACAATAACGATCGGGGGACCAGTTCTGTTCAGGCGAAGGGTTACAACCCCGGTCCTTGTTTGGTTTAAGGGTTGTAACCTGGCTCCTGGAGCAGTTCTGTGTCTTCCCTTCGGTTATTGTCTTATTTGTACTCCGTGCCATGCTTGTCATGTTCTATCTTACTTCAGCAACATGATTATCTATAATGGCCTTAACAATAAAGATCAGGAGTCCAGTTCTGTTCAGGCGAAGGGTTACAATCCCGGTCCTTGTTTGGTTTAAGGGTTGTAACCTGGCTCCTGGAGCAGTTCTATGTCTTCTTTTCATTTATTGTCTTATTACCTTATCCATAGTATTTGAGACGGATTTCCATTCAGGTGAAGGATTGCAACCCCGGTCCTTGTTTGGTTTAAGGGTTGTAGTCTGGCTACTTGAATGGTTTCCTCGTACTCAATTATTGTTGTTATTTCTGATAATTTAACTTTAATGTTCCTTCCTATATGCTGGTTTTAGTTTCTAAGTGAAGCCTCCTTTGTGGTACTTGCTCTTTCTGGGGTCTGACCCAGCCGGTTTTGTGTGGCCAGATATCGGAGCAGCTCCAGAGGATCCACCGATCTTCCAGCCAGATGGTGACCACTAGACGGAACCCTGGCAACGAGTGGGTTTCTTTTTGTCCTCCCACTTATTTGTAAAAATTATTCTTTTGAGGCGTTTAGCCGGCGAGCACGTGTTAGCTCGATTGCATCTTTATTTACTGTCTGCCTACGGGCAGTAACATGATTGACAGATCCTAGGGTTGATCATGTATGACTGAACTCTTGCTAGCCCTGGCATTTTGTACGACTAGTTTCATGATTATCCAATATGTAATGTATGGGACGCCTTGCTATTATATATTTGGTGCTCTGACATCTTGTAGTTACCATTGCTTGCTTGTGATTGAGACAATAGGCTTGTTCATGACCTTAGGAGACTGCTGGCTTGTAGTTAAACCCTCATGTATCTAAACAGCCATGACCGTATAGTGAGATGGATTCTATTTCATATACGTAGCTGGCTATGTCTGCCCCCGCTCTCCAGTATTCTGGTTCTGGGACATGACATGGTTTAAGTGGTGGCCCATGCAAGTCTTGTAAATCAAGATATGTGAGGGTTTACCGAATAGACGTCTCAATCAGTATTCGTCCTTGATCTCTGCTCGTATCTTCTGAATCCCTGGATTCTTGTCCTGATCATATGCTTGTATCGTTGATCTGTCCTGGTCCTTCCTTATTGTTTCCTATGTCGTCTTCTTCAGCGGCATTGTTCGTGGTCCTACTGACCAGCAAGGCGAAGCACCTCCCGCGGACCAGCAGCAACCTGGAGATCAAGCCCAGCATTCCGGAGTAGCCTCTAGAGTCGTGCCTTCTGGCAGAGAGCCACCAGTCCAGCCAGTTCAACCAGTAGAACATGATGACGACACTTTGGTAGGACTCGTCAGGACCCTGATAGCTTCCCAAGACCGGCGTGGAGATGCCTTGCACCAGGCAGTGACGGATGCTTTGACCCGGGGTGGTCATCAGGGTAACAGCACGGCCAACAGCTTCAAGCGCCTGAACCCTCCATTCTTCGACGGCAGCGAAGATGCGATCACCGCGGATGCTTGGCTTCAGGATACCGAAGTAATTTGTCACCCCCAATTTTCACAAACAGGGGTATTTCGATAATTTTCCACTTTAAAAATTATTTTGAAATTATTTATTTATTATTTGTATTATTTTGGGGTTATTTGAATCGGGTTCGAATTTCAATTCGTTTCGACTTGTTTTGACTTGTTTCGGGGACCCGGGGTATTTTGACCTTAGCGGGCCCACACACTAGCTAACCATGGCCCACATGTTAGATATTTTGGTTAGAGACTAGACCATTATTTTAGTTAATTATTAGTTAGAGATTAGTGGTTTCGGTTTGACTAAACTACCCCCGGTTCAACCCTTTTCCAATTTTTAGCCATTTAATCAATAGGAGCGCAAACTTGTAATTAATCAAATAGGACAAAACCAAGGGGGTGGCCGGCCACATCATGGGGATAGGGTGGAGAGAGAAAATCACTTTATCATTTCATTCCAATCCATTTCTTCTTCTTCCCCAAAGGCTCCATTTGCTTTTGAAAGCTCCATTGATTTTTGCTCTCAAACCAAGGTGATTTCTTCCCCAAAACTCATTCTTTTCTCATGTAGATCATGTAGGAACCCTCCATGATGATTCTTATGGTGGTACCATCATTAGAAACCATTTTTGTGTCCTTTAGACATTTTTAGGAGTGTCCACTTGTAGGCTTGTGTCCTATTAGAAAAAAGTCCCCTTTTTGACCCATGGATGATGTTTAAATATTGATTTTGTGTGGTTCTTCATTTAATCTCAGATTTTTCATGTTGTAGAGATGATCCATGTGAGTATCTTAATGTATCATATTATTTCTATGTGTTTTGGTATATATATAGTTATATATATGTCATTATATATATATATATATATATATATATATATATATATATATATATATATATATATATATATATATATAAATATATATATATATATATATATATATATATATATATATATATATATATATATATATATATATATGTGGTGACTATGTTGTGTTGTAGGTGGTGTTGTTCTTGGGGAATAGTGGCTGTCATTACTTCAGTCCAGAAATTTGGAGTGGGGTTTTGGTGGTGTTCAGGCCATTTTATGGTACCATTTAGTGATATATATATATATATATATATATATATATATATATATATATATATATATATGGTTATATGGTGATTTGTGTGGTGTTTTAGAGGGGGAAAATGCTCCCAGATTTTTCAGTTCAGATTTGTAGAGGGGAATGGTTGTGAGTTTAGTTTATTAGTTTTACATCTATCTAGTTATATATATATATATATAGGTATATATATATGTATTGATATATATATATATATATAGAGGGGTTTATATATGGATGTATATATATATTTGTGGGGGGTGTTTGTGAGATGTTTGTGAGGGGAGAGAACCCAAATTTCAGTCCATAAATCAGTCCACAACAACCTCAAATCAGTCCAACAATTAGTTTTGTGTGTGTGTGTAGTTGTGAGGAGTATTTGAGGGTTGTGTGAGTGTGTAAGGTAGCCTATAGGTTAGCCTAGTGTCTAAACCTATTAGGAAACTTATAGAGAGGTCTATGTTAGGGAGAGGTGTGTTGTGTATGAGTGGTGGGGTGAGTGTGGTAGATAGAAGGGTAAATTCATGACGTAGAATAGGGTAATAGGGTAAACCTATACCCCGTATCCTAACATGACCTAGATACTTAGGATACCCAATTTTCTTGGTAGGTAAGCCTTAGATAGGTTGATATCTAGCTATCCTAAGGAGCCTAGGTGAGTTCCATGGGTATTTGCAAGGTTTTATTGGTTTTAGGCAAGGTATCGAATTTGCCTTGGAAGGGTAAATCCTAGTTTTGCCTAGAAATAGGATACTAGTGTTAGAAGCCTAAGATAGTGTTAGAACTTGATCCCCGTGGTTGGTAATGATCAAATATGGTACTCTAAGACTAGTTTTGACGTCGGTTGACCGTTTTGACCAAAAGTCAACAAAAGTCAACCGAAGGTCAAACTTAGCTTTAAAGCGACCCGATTTGACCGAAACCAACCGAGACTTGACCAGTTGACTGAAAGTCAACAGTTGGTCAACATTAGACCAGTTTGACCTAGGTTTGACCTAGAGTTGACCATAGTTGACCATAGTTGACCATAGTTGACCAGGGTTGACCAGAGTTGACTTTTTGACCGAAGTCAACTGTAAGTCAACCGTTGATCCCGATTGACCTAGTTTGACTTGGAATGACTTCCAGTGACCTAGTATGACCTAGTATGAACCAGTAAGACCTAGTATGACCTAGTATGAACCAGTAAGACCTAGTATGACCTAGTATGAACCAGTAAGACCTAGTATGACTCAGTTAGACCTAGATTGACCTAGTTTTGACTTAGACTTGCATTCATGGCTTGTATTAGTTTCCTTTTTCAGCATTTAGTCCTGTTTGACTTATAGTATCTTGTCTTAGGTCTGTGATCGCTCTGAGCGTCTGTTCACTCTATCAGCTCAGGACCACAGGCGAGTACATTCACTGATAGTTTTCATTGTCTTGATATCTACTATATCCGATTCAGTCGTAGTGTCTTACTTGATTCTCGACATGATAGTTCACGGACTAGTATTAACGAATTCTGGTCATGAGATGTCATTCCTGGATCTCTTGGGATATTGGTACTTGCTTGGTCTTGATTCTTGTACTTGTATTGACGTCGATTCCTGAAGAGGACTAGCTCCCCTTTGGGGAATCCCGCGTCATGACGTGCCATGACCGGATCCATTTATACTATTCGGGGAAAATGGGGGAATTATTGGGGGTATGTGATCAAACCCTATTGTAACTATATTTTGCTAGCGTCACCCTCACTCCACGTAGGGTGTCGCAGATACCTCACTCCCGGTTATCCAGGTTGGGCGGCATGATTCTCCGTTGAGTTCACCGCGGATTGCCGAGCCAAGTGGATAACTTGGCACTGCTACCTTTTAGCCGATCACATATCACTCTAATAATTCAAACCACTTTTACTTTATTTGTCATGTCTTATATTCCAGCTTCAGCTTTACTTACTGTACTTTTACCCTGCTATGATTCATTTCTCATATGCTCTACCTGCTTTTATACCGTACTTGATTATGGGACTAGGTTCTGTTCGAAAGAAGGGTTACAACCCCGGTCCTTGTTTGGTTTAAGGGTTGTAACTCGGCTTTCGAATGGTTCCCAAGTCGCCTTTACTCTTTGTCTTGTATTTCATTATTACTGTTTTTATAGTATTTCTCAATTCACATGGAACTGCTGTTGGTGTTTTGTACTTGCTCATTTTCCTGACAGGATACGTTGATAAATTTTATAGATGACTTAGAGGATGACTGCCCTACTTATTACGGGGTAGAGACTGAGGAGCTTGACTTAGATAGGGGCTTAGTGGTAGAGCCTCTTTACTTCGCCCACCCGGAGTAGCCTAGTTAGTAGGTTTGCCTGGCCTGCGAGCCAGCAGTTTATATTTCAGTTGTAGTATCTTATACCTATTATATTTCTGAGACTTTGGACTTGTGTTTGCTGTGACTTGTGGATACTTTCTGGACTCGTTTCCTATTTATTTCTATCATATCTTTTTCCATGCTTTCTACCTTAGTTTTGATTATGTGATTGAGGCAGTATTGCCCTATTCCTCCGTTCATAGTGTATATACTGCACAGGTACATTTATCTGTTTAGACGTAGCATTTACAGACCCTATATACAGCGTTCTACCGCCGATTCTGCGGCGTAGGCTGGACGTAACCGCTTCTCGTGCCCCTAATCAGGGTGCGGGTCGTGACACGTTTTTGTGGTGGCCCATGCAGGTCAGTGTCGCAACTAGTGCGAACTCGTAATGGTGCTCGACTTAGAGTGCTAATTACGAGCCTGCGATTAGGATATAGGATTAGGGTATGATAGGAGTTACTCAATCACATGTTAGGAGATTCTGATCTTTTGATTACCATGACAAATTATTTTGCATTGAATTTAATTGTCCGTCTTTGATATTCCTATCATGTGCCATATTGATTCCTTGTTTTCAACCTATCCTCAGGATGACCGTCACACGATCCCAGGCAGCGGGCCCTAGCTCAGTTCCAGGGAGGTCAGATCAGGGAGGTCCTCCACCTCCGGCTACGGGACCGACAGCCGAGAGTGCAGCAGCATCAGTTCCTGTCCTTCAGGCAGGAGTAGCGGTGGCAGTTCCCGGAGGTCTTTCACCTCCAGCTGGGGGAGCAGCCCCATCAGTTCCTGCCCTTCCGGCGGGAGCAGCAGCAGCAGTACCAGCAGCGACGATCCCTGGAGGTCTTCCACCTCCGGCAGCGGGGCCGTCTATGGTCATCCCAGACATTCTTTCACCGCCGCCCCAGCTACCGACGGACACCCAGGGGATGATGGCACTCCTGCGGCAGATGTTGCAGACGCAGCAGCGCCAGACAGAGGTGCTGAGACAGACCATGGAGAACTCGCACCAGTTAGCCATGGCAGCAATGGAGAGGGGTGCACCGACTACAGCTGAGGGAGCACCAGCACAGCAGCTGGGCCAGGGGAGGCCCGGTACACATCTCGACTTCCGAAAGATGAACCCGCGAGATTTCAGGGGTACCGAGGGTATCCTATATGCGGATGACTGGCTAGAGGACGTCCAGCGGTGTCTGGAGTTGGCAGAGGTTCCGAGAGCTCTATGGGTGGCTTCTGCAGCGAGCCAGTTCTTCGACATAGCATTGACATGGTACCGTACGGATCCGCGTGCGTCGGTTAGAGGTATATCCTGGGAGGACTTCAGGAAACTCTTTAAGGAGAAGTTCTACCCAGATGTAGCCTTGACGGCTCTGGAGGGACAGTTTGTTAGCTTGGTACAGGGGAGCTCGTCAGTGGACGAGTATGCGGCAGAGTTCTTCCGCCTGAGCAGGTTTGCACCCAGTCTGATTCAGGATGAGGGGTACAAGGCCCGAAAGTTCAGGAGGGGTCTCATCCATGCAGTGCGCACTCGCACATCTGGGCGACGAGACGCGACATTTGAGCAGATCTTGATGGAGGCTCAGATTGCTGAGGAGGACTTCGGCCTCAAGCCGAAGAGGAGCAGTGACGCTTTGGGATCCAGTTCGAGTGCAGGGCCAGCGAAGCGCCCACATTTCCAGCAGAGGCAGTTCCAGCAGCATCAGCCTCAGTTGCAGATCCAGCAGGCACCGGCACGTGTGTAGGATGTGGAAAATTATGACACGCTGTCATCTTAATCCATACGCTTAAAAGACAGATGTCAGTTGAAGCCATACGCTCAATCAGAAGTCTCAAGGCCATACGCTCATCAAAAGCCATATGCTCAGTGAATATTTTATTTCTTAAAAAAATGACAGCACAGCATACACTAACTGAAGAATGAATCTGACGTCTCGTCTTTCGTGTGAAGATAATGATCAGGAAAAGAGCAACCGTCATTTAGGATCTTGAAGAGTTAGTTTTGTCTTTTACGAGGACAGCTCAGCAAACCATTTAATGCAAAAGCCATCATTACTATCAAATCTGACAGTCTGTCAGCCGTCATATCTGCAGTCACGACGCTCGAGAAAATCTTTTGACAGTTTATTAAAAGATATGGTGTATCAAAGAAGATTGATGATAGCCACGTGGCCACTTCTCCAGTAAGCGTATGAAATCTATACGACTTCTACTTCACCCAGCCTAGTGAGCGTATGATCCTCACGTGACTCCTTCTCAGCCAAGTGAGCGTATGATCCTCACGTGACTCCTTCTCAGCCAAGTGAGCGTATGGTCCTCACGTAACTCCTTCTCAGCCAAGTGAGCGTATGGTCCTCACGTGACTCCCTCTCCTTCCCAATCAAGTGAGCGTATGGGCCTCACATGACTCTACACTGTCCAAGTGAGCGTATGATTCTTCCTCAAAGGCAGCGTATAGCAACAGTCGTATCCAGAATGATATTTCAACGTGCAGTCAACACACGTTCTTACGTGTCCTGCACTCAGTTACCCACTTCTTCAGAAGTTATGCAACGTGGCATCCATGCCACCAGTTTCTCCTGAACATGCTCCACTACTTTCAACCGCATGCTAATGTGTCTCCATCAGATTTTGCCACGCGTCCCTGCAATTATGCACACGTCCAGTAACTGCCTAAGTGTATGCTTGAGGACAGTTATCTTGAACTCTATAAAAAAGAGTTTCTTCATCTTCATCAAGAGCACAGACATTTGTCAGAGAGAACAGAGAGATTGCCCAGTTGCTGTCTAAAGTTCTTCAAAGTTCGAGTGTTCTTCATCGCATCGTCCAAGGGATAGAGTAATCGTCTTCTAGATTAGATTCCTACAGTTGTAATTTTTCCAGATACAAAATAAATAAAGAGAATTTATTTATGGAAAACAAATTGGCGACTCTGCTGGGGAAAGCTGTCTCCTCCAACGAGATAGCAACAACTCAATGCGATACTTCGTCGATCGGCTCAACGAAGAAAGTGATGGTCGTGCAATTCGACCAATCTGCTTATGAAGAAATGCTCAGAGTGAAAGAAGGCCGAACTACTTCTTCCACTCCTGTTGCTGCCAAGAAGCAGGGACACTCTGTCTATGTCCCTAAGTCTTCTTCAGTGGTCCGAGACGTTTCTGTCACCTCTCGTACTGACAAGAATATGTCTTCGACTTCAATGAAGTTCGCCTCGGCTTCTTTGAACAAAGCAACAGTGGTTTCTCCTGGTCACACTGACAAAATTGGTTCTTTAACCAAGTCAGCGTATCCAAGGAAAACCATCTCTGAATATGGTGAAGTCTCTTCTTCTTCTTCTATTCTTACAACAGCAGTCGGCTCTTTAGCCATCAATGACTCTGTATGTATGATGGTCAAAGGACAGCGTACGGCAAAGCCAGCGTATGACAAGATCCAACATCAGGCAACATACAATAAGCCAAAGCCAGCGTATGCTAATAAGAAGGCAGCGTATGGCCAAAGCTCTAATCTAAAGACAGCGTATGCTAACAAAGATGGTCCTTTGACTAGTTCTCAAAATCAAGTTGGGGGTTCTTTTCCAAAAAACATACAAATGATTCCTCCATAAATTGCACATCTTATGCCAACCAAGGAGAAAGACTCTTTAGTCAATCTCTCAATTCCTAAGGTCTTTACCTCTGGAGTTAATTTCACTAGTAATTTTACTAGATCAAACAAAGGAAAATGCCTTTTGGCTACTTCCTCTAAAGATGGATTATTACCGACTCCCAGTCGGAATAATACTCATCTTCCTTTTCTCAAAATTTCTCGATCTGAGAAAGGTAAATTACAAGTATCTAAGACTGAGACTAAAGTCATATCTACGACGGATCTTCGTAATAAGCTTAAACAGAATCATCTTGATTCCACTAAAACCAGTATACCAGATCCTGATGCAGAATATGCCAAGAACTATGTGGCTCAAATTAATCAGTCATTATACACTCAAGAACCGAGAAGACAGAAGAACAAAAGACAAGTTTCTACACAGAAACTATCTTCAAGTACTTCCCAATCTGTTTCTACAGATCTCCGGGAGTATTTGCAAAATAAACGGAGAATTGACACTCCATCAGGCTATGACATTGCTCATATTTGCCATGAAAAGCATGGCTGCAACTTTCGACCTCGAGTGGTGATTCAGTGTTGTTGTTCATCAGAAAGACAATCTGTTTTCGAACGGATACAATATGAACCTATATTGAATGAAGATGAACCTCTCTATGCTTCTATCAATATGACTTTCCAAAATATTGGGGGTAGCATACAATCTGATGCTATATCAGATTCTGAAGATGGTGTTTATCTGGGCACCCGATCCAGGACCAGAGCTTTAGCCAGGGTTTCTTCTTCTCATCCGAGTGATAATCCGGAGATCACAGAAGACTTCCTTGGAGAGTCCAACTTTCCAGCATTGTCTCCTATAAACTGTCCCGGGAAAGATACTGACTCTCACAGTGATGATTCAGAACAAACTGTTTCATCAGCTATTCCTCGAATAATTACCACTTACATGGTGGATAGCAATCAGGAACCTTCAACTAGCTCTGAAGCTCATGAGCAGAGGATTTCTTCCTTAGAACAACAGTTACGAACTATGGCAGATACATTGAGTGCTATGCACACTCTTATGCAAGCTCAGCATCAAACTCAACAAGTTCAACAAATAGTACCACCAGTGGTATTAAGTGCTCCTGTTGCCTCAAATCCGGAACCCTCTAATATTCCGGGGGTACAGTCCAATGTTCCTGTACAAACCACTCCAAGTCAGTCTGGAGATGGGGGTGGTACATATACTGCAGTTCCTCCTCCCAGTTACACTCAACAAGTTACAAATCTACAATCATCTGGGATTGTTACTGAAGAATTAAAGAACCTCCGAACTCAGTTTGAGACATTTAAACAAAAGGATGATTTACAAAGGTTAGGCATCAAACAACCTTACCCGATAGAATGGAAGCAAGTATCATATCCTCCTAAATATAAGCCTCCAACTATCTCTTTCTTTGATGGAACTACCTCTCCAAGTCAGTTCATTAATCATTTTGAAGTAATGACTGATCAATTACAACCAAGCGATGCCCTCCTCACTCGGGTGTTTGTTGGATGTCTCAAAGGAACAGCTTATGAATGGTATAGAAGCCTCCCTGATGGGAGCATTACTTCATTTACTGGTTTTAAGCAAATGTTTCTCGAACGGTTCTATGAGGGGCTTAATGACATGACCATGTCAGCCCTCATAAGAATTAAACAGAAAAATAATGAAACCACTGAGGACTTTATTGAAAGATTCAGAAGAGAAGCCCTCAAAATGCCTCTCGGAACTCCAGATGCTGTTACCATCGATACTTGCAAGTCAAATCTTCTACCAATAATCAGTATGTGGACTGGATCCACTCAGTTCCAAGATTGGCCTTCTTTCATTATCAGTGCCAAAGCTGCTGAAGTCAGTGCTGAAACCTTTAAAGGTCTGGGGGTACAAATGGCTCCTAAAGACTCAAATCAAAATGCTAGTAATAATACTCGACCCAATAATCGTAAAGGGAAAGAGGCTCTTAAAATCAATCTCCAGAGCAGTAGTCAAGAGGTAAAAACTATCCAATCTACTCCAGCTCCAACAAATCAACAACAGAGACCTCCTCGACCAAGGGAAGAATATTCTTTTGATGATGATGATGTTCAGGGTATCTTTGAATGCTTGCTCAAAGGCAACAAAATACAATTACCAGAAATCAAAAAGCCTGATGAAGCTAACAAGACAGATCATCCGAAATATTGTCCATATCATAGAATGCTGGGTCACACAATTCGGTCTTGCTATGTATTAAAAGGAAAAATTCAAGAGATGATCAAGTCAGGAGTTGTAACACTGACACCCAAAGACAAGACAGTCACAGCGAATGTGATTTTAATGCAGTTCGGTGACTTCCCTCCCTTAAAGGTGGAAAGTGGAATTATTCCTATTCCCAAAGCAACTCTCGAAGTCATAAATACTCCACCAGCACAATATGAAGGACTTGTTCCGATCACAACTAAGAATGGAGAAATCATGTGGATCCACCCGGACTTAGTAACAGAGTTTGCAACATCTTCCTCTTCTCCTCGGAAGTCTAAAAAGAAACTCAGGAAGACTAAGTCATGCAATGTGACTTCTAGTTTCACACCTGATGTTTATCTAACTTCTACTTTTATCTTGGCAGGAAATTCACTCCCTAATGAGATAAAATCTGTACCTCAATCTGAAGATAGGTACAAGCCCGCATTTCATCTATACAGTTCACAATCTCGTGAATTAATGGCAAAGATGGGTTATGATCTAGCCACTGCTCCTGGTTTGAGCTCAGGCAAAGGACTCCGAGCACCTTTAGCCATCACTATGAGACATAATCAATCTCGTGTTGGTCTTAGTTTCTGGGATGAAGCTCTAATCAAGTATAAAAGAACCAAGAGCAAAATAAAGAATTGCAACATGGTTTCGATAGAACCTGAATCTGAATCTGAAGTCGAAGGTCATGCTGGAACTCGGTCAGGAAAAGTATATCTGAAAGATTATGTTGACATTCCTGAAGAAACTCCTGATGTCCCTCCAATTATAGATCCAACACCAGTATCTATCAAAGAACCTGCAAATGTTCCTGTTGAGGCAGTTCCTTCTAAACCAACAGCAGCTGACAAAGGCAAACAACAAGTCCGCTTCGACAAACCACTGAAGAAGTCATCTCCTACAGGACTTGAAAAGCCTTATAATTTTGATATATTGGCTCAACTAGCCAATTCACCGGCCAAATTGTCAATCTTCGAGCTCTTACGCCTTTCTAAAGAGACTCGAGAAACTTTGAGTGAAGCACTGTTGCAAGCAGAAACTTGCCTAACTCTCCTCAAGAAGATGGAAACAGACCCTGTTTCTCATTGTCATAATGTATTGGAATTTATTCCAAACATTACTTTCACACAGGACGATATGCTGTTGGAGGATAATCGACATGATCGTCCTTTATATCATACAGGATATATTAATTCTATGAAGGTTGATCGTCTACTGATTGATCCAGGATCTGCTCTCAGTATCATGCCAAAAGCTATGCTAGATGCATTGAAGATACCTGTGTCCATCAATATGGTCTCTGTTGATGGCTCGCAAGAGGATGATGAAGATGAAAATGATTTTGAAATATCACCCGAATCAGAACAATGGGCTCAGAGATTAGATAATCAATGGGAATTCAGGTTTGAGCAGAGAGAACCTCCTACTGAGGATAAATTGATCCAAATTGATATTGGTGAAGAGGGATCCCCTAAACCAATATTCATCAGTGAGAATCTTTCAGAAACAGATAAGCAAGACATGATCAAGCTTATTCGTGATTATATTGATGTCTTCGCCTGGAGTTATGAGGATATGCCAGGATTAGATCCAAAGATTACAATGCATAAGCTTAACATCATGCCAAATGCTAAACCAGTCAAACAGCAACAGCGACGATTTCGTCCAGACATTATGGATGCAATTGAAGCTGAAGTCAACAAGCTTATGGCTTCTGGATTTATTCGAGAGGAACAACATCCTGAATGGGTGGCTAACATCGTTCCTGTCCTTAAAAAGACCGGCAAGATCCGAGTCCGTATAGATTTTCGTGATCTCAATGCTGCTTGTCCTAAAGACGAGTTTCCTCTACCAATTACAGATGTGATGATCGACAACACATGCGGTTTCGAACGAATGTCATTTATGGATGGATATTCGAGGTACAATCAAATCAAAATGTTTCCAGATGATGAAAAAACACACTTCCTTCAGAACACCGATCGGTACATACTGTTATACAGTAATGCCGTTTGGTCTCAAGAATGCAGGAGCAACATATCAGCTTGCTTTTATGGATGGAAAAATCACGATGATGCTTATTAATGGCAAATTCTTAAAGAAATATTACGTATAATATTTTCATCATTCCCCAGCAAATATAATTCTTCTCCTTATTTCGATATCGTTATCCCCAGAGGAAACTGATATTCTACTATGTATCATTTTCCCAGAGAACTTGATATTTCGTTTTATTAGAGCCTCAGTGGATTTAATAAAGATCTTGTATAAGAAAATCATGTCCATATCACCTCTGAATTTTCTATCTCAGTATGTATCATATTTTCTATTCTAGGAAAATGATATCTCGTCTTTTGATTTCCGAGTCTAAAGATCATGGAAAAATAGAATCTAAAGATATTTTTATATCTGAATTCCGTTTTCTCTAAGCAGTATTAAACTAAATCATCTTTGGTTTAATATCATGATAGAATTGCACAACTTATTTGTATATTCTATTCTATTGAAATGTGTCATGTATTAGTTACCTCTGAACATATTTTCTACAAAACGTCTTCCACAAAACTGAAATCGAGCCAAAATATTCATTTCTTTGAATCAAAATTAAAATATTGATTACAATTGAAGAACTATTTAGGAGGTGTAATGATCTCTTGAATACGAATAATTACATTGTTCATCTTCTCATCGTGAGCTTTTCTGTTTCGCTCCGCTGCTTCTGCTCCAATCATACGCTGATCATATTCCATAATAATAGAACTCCGGCGATTGGTTTCTTCAATTTGTTGAATCTGCATCAATTCTCGCTCTTGCTGTAGAATTTGACAGCGTTCAGCTGCAGATTTACGTTCATCAGCAATCTTTGATTGTTTCTGTTCCACGGAAGCAATTTGTTTCTAAATACGAGCCAGTTCTTCCTTCAATCTTCTGAGTTCTTCAGCTCTTAATTCTTCATCTTTCTCTAGATTCTCCATATCCTGACGAGTACTTATTATTTCCTCATCTTTTGCTATTAACTCATTAGAAGATTGAGCAAGAAATTCTGTCAGAGCGATCTGTTGGGCTTGAGCTTCAGCCTCTGATTGAGCAATCTCAGCCGCAGTCAGAGAATTAATATCTTCCTTTTTAATCTCCCAATATTTTTGGATGTTGGCTTCTAAATCATTTAGGAGATGTTCAAAGAAGATACATTGAGCTTCATAACCGGACTGTCTCAAAGCTGAACGTGGAAATTTAGTTGCTTCTTGAAGACTCGAAAAGGGCATGGTTTCATCTTTCATGAGTCTCCTCGAATATGTATCCAGATATGTATAAATAATATCTGAATATATCATCGTGATTTTTGCTATCTCGGTATCAAAACCGGGAGTCACTGCAATAGTTGTGGAAGGAGAAGGAGGAGCCTCTATTCTTGGAGCTGAAGTTGATGCTTTTGGAGAACTCGGCAGAGGTGAACTCCCTTCACCCACTTCAGCTTGAATAAGTGGAGCTTGAGTAGAACTCATAGCCGGTGCAGTTCCTACAGCTGTTAGAATCAAAGCAGCATGATCAGAAATTTAAAGACAATAAAGTCAAGACAAGACCAAACTTTAATGAATAAAGTATTACCTGGAATTGGTTCATATTCAGTCTCCTGCGGATCATTCAATCCGGCTTTCAGTCAGTTCATGGTACCTTCTGAAACGGGATTCATTTCACTACTTCCCGCCCCAGAAGTACTTGGAACTGGAACTTCTATCTCTAGAGGCCTTTCCAGCTCTGGTGTCAATCCCGAATGCTGACCAATAGTTTTCAGTGCATCAATTGAAACCTTAGGCGGTGATTCATCGTCTATCTCCATGTCTTCTTCTACAGAATAATCAGACGATGGTTCATAGTCGACTTGTTCACTCTCTGAAGCTTCAGCCGTCGGGTTAAGAGAAGTGGCTTCCTTTACTGATTCTCCCGAAACCAGTAAGTCATTAGCCGTTTCAGTCTGATGTTCGACCTCTACCGCAGGTTGACTAATTTCCTGCACATCATCGGCCATTGATGGAATTGAGCCTATACCAGAAGGCCTAGAAGATCCAGCAGTTTCAAGAATTTCTTCTTCTTCAGTCTTCACAGAAAAGTCAAAAGCAATTTGCTTTTCTGCGGCCAATCGCATAGCACGATCAGTAGGACTTTCTGCATCCAGACAAATTATGAATTTAGTCTTTGAAACTATTACTTTCCTTCCTATTCTTTTGGTTAAAGGAACAGTAGGATAATTGTCTATTGGATCACTACCTGTTTTATCAACATCTCTGACTCGTCTAGAAACAGGAGAATTCCCAGGAATAGTAATTCTTTCACGACTTCGAGTTTCTGCTCGAGTAGCTCTTTTAGTGGCAGGGCCTGCAGCACCTTTATTCCTCTTCCTCTTTGGTGTAGTATCAACAGATATACTCTCTTCAGCACTCCCGATAGGCACATGTAGTGGTTGATGAAGATCATCAGAGAAGAAAGTATCCAAAATATCATCATCAATTTCATCGGTGGCCAGAGGTTCTTCTCTGTCGTGACAATTCCTAGGCAGGGCAGATTTGGTTGATTTCTTCTCAAAATGAATAAAGCTTTTACCTGAGATGCTAAATTTTTCATCGAAAGTGTTGGCTGAGACATAAAATCTGGCATAGGACGCCAATATCTTAGCTCTCCTTCGATAGGTGGCTGGATCTGGCATAGAGAAGGTAGCCCCTGTACCTTTAACGATATAATATAGCCAAGCTCTGGCACCATCAACCAAACCTCCTTGATGAGCAAAACACGTCGTTGTATTGCCCACATGCAACTGATCGTAACCAAATTGACGAGCAAATCTGCTCGGAAGATACGGTTCTAAATATGTGATATTATCACGACGGCAGATCAAATGAGATGGCCTGATTCTTTTTAGCCATTCATGTTGAACATCATCCAATTCATTTGAACCAATACCGTCAATCAATTTCCCGGGCATGGTTTCATAATCGATAGGCGGAGGAACACAGGTGAAGCTCCATAGTTCTCCCCTGTTCAAGATGGTTCTACAATCAGTTAGAGTATCACATTTCCATTTCGGTATATGCTTATACCTTTCAAGGAAAGTATCATCTGGCCTAGCCATTCCAGCACTCAGGAGGGATTCAAAATGTAGAAGCAGCCATCCAAACAAGTATGTAAAGGGCATTTCTACCCGAGGAAAGGACGTCAAATTCTTCTGTGCCAATTCGAATATCCTATCTGAGTATGCCCTTAATCCGGCATTCAGACGGCAGGTCATTGCCGTTAGTAGATCCATCTTGTATCCAAAAACTAGACGAACTGCTGCGAAGACGACTCCTCTGTGCATCCTGTCTGCCGAACAGGTGTCAGGAACTACAAACTTCCTCAGCCAAAGAGATATGAATCCGGCTAGATGACCTTCATCGGACAATTCTCGGCCACCTTGCTTAATATAGGTTTCAAACCTATCACCAGCCTTATAGCTGTCAATATCTTCTTCAACAACAATGTCGTCATGATCAGTCTCCCGGATTAATCTGTTAATCTCGGCTTGACTCAAGGGCCTGATTTACCGATATATTGATCGGTCTTTTTCTTCTTCTGGACTTCATCAGTGCGGCCTTGAAATAAATAAGCCATCCATTTCGAAGAATAGCAATTGGAATCCCCCTCTCCACTTTGTCCCTTATAAAAGGCTTTATAGATACTGTAGTGACACATTAATTCTTCAAATACATGAAGAATTAGTGGATTGGCTGCAGAAATCTTATTCATTTCATCAACAAATGGAATATATTCTTCATATGGCAAGTCTGTTGTTGGTAGCTGAGATATATATGCCATTTCATGAAGGACGAATCCCATTTCACCCTTTGGGGTCATAAAGGTGCCGGTCCGATAGTTATATCTCTCTGCTAATGCCAAAAATAGATCCGGATTTGGTTTGAAACCATAAGCAGTACACTTAATGGCATTATATAAACCTATACCTTCAATTGTGTACCAAAGTTTTGCAAAATCCATCTCACTAGAGCAGTCTATCTATTGTTCTCTGGATTTACCAGACCAGTCAGTCTCATTGATTGTTTTGGATAGATGGCATTCTTTAATTGAGCAAACTCATTTGCAAAAATTGGAACTCTGACTGGCTTCAGCAGTGCCGAGTCTTCAGGGGGAATGTTGGCAGGTAACAGTCCTCGTAGAGATGTGACATGTGGTTCAGTACCGCTGCGGAACCTTCCTTGATAATATCCAATCCACCCAGCCTTTGCTTGTCGAGATGGAGTGATATCCCATTTCATCTGTCTTTGCTGGCCCGAATGGAATAAACGGGCTATGTTAATACTCTTTGATAAACCAGTCAAATACATAGGCTGATTTGCATCACCATCCCTGTGATAAGAATAAGCTACTTTGTCAAGAGCAGGCTGATAATCCATGTCTATGGCATCTCCAAAAAGGAATGCTGGCTTTAAATGAGTAACACCGTCCACGCTTTGTAACGGTAGTCCACTCATCAGGTTCAATAAGGTGTCATCTTCTTGGTTGGTCAATAGAGCTATTCTTGTGAGAGGTCCGTCAAATTGGGGAAAGCGAACATGTGATAAATCACTTCTATAATTATTTCCCACACTTCCTTCAAATTCTGCTTCTTGAGCCAGAATATCCACTGCAAATGAAGAATAGAGTATTTCAGCATTAAAAGGGTATGAAGTTTAATATGCGCTTAGAAAACTAAGCGTACAGCTCGATCTACGTTCAAATGTATGACAGACTCAAGGTTCAGCATACGCTCATTTTTTACTAAGCGTATGGCAGACTCAAAGTTCAGTATATGTTCAGTTTCCCTCAAGCAGATGACAGACTCCAGGTTCAGCATACGCTCAGTTTTCTTTAAGCGTATGACAGATTTTATCTTAAGCGAATAATTCAGTTTGAGCGTATCAGCATTTGGTTCACAAGATTGTTATTAAAAAATTACGTCAACACAGGAGTTAGCTTATTTTCATGAGACAAATTGTCATAGTATATCCCTTTAAGATGGCGTATTTTGATATTTCTAACAAAAATACGTATATCTTATATATATATACTCCAAACATATCTTTCGTAAAAACGAGAGATATGGAATACGACTAAACCCTAAAAAGGGAAGCGTATTTACTGACGTATTGACCCTAAAGAGGGATACGCTCTCTGAGTTCTATTCTAAATCAGAGCCTTAAAAAAAGAATGGTTATTGTTCATCGTCTTCTTCCTCACCATAGATAGGTTTTAATGGTCGTTCATTGCAAGAAACACGCTGATTGGATGTTTTCTTGGTAGCGGTGTCGGCAGCAGGATAAGATGACTCTTCAGGGGCTTTCCCCTTTCCTTTCGCAGCGGCATCGATCTTGGGTGCCATTAATGGAGAAGGATTTGAAGACGAAGAAGAAGAAGAAAAATCTTGAGTTTCTGAAAGTTCTTTTCTCTCTCAAAAGCAAAGGCTGTGGTAAAGAAAAAGAAATAGGTTTTGGAAGACCTATTTATAGAAGAAAAGAAAGAAGGCTAATCCGCAGATATTCTTTAAACAGAATCCCTAAAGATTTGCACTGATAAACAGACTTAATGCCAGCGTGTCAGGACTCATTCCCACTTTATTCAAAGTAATTTCGAACTTTTGAAACTCATAAAGTTCGAAAACTTTGAAGGGGGTCTTGTAGGATATGGAAAATTATGACACGCTGTCATCTTAATCCATACGCTTAAAAGACAAATGTCAGTTGAAGCCATACGCTCAATCAGAAGTCTCAAGGCCATACGCTCATCAAAAGCCATATGCTCAGTGAATATTTTATTTCTTAAAAAATGACAGCACAGCATACACTAACTGAAGAATGAATCTGACGTCTCGTCTTTCGTGTGAAGATAATGATCAGGAAAAGAGCAACCGTCATTTAGGATCTTGAAGAGTTGGTTTTGTCTTTTACGAGGACAGCTCAGCAAATCATTTAATGCAAAAGCCATCATTACTGTCAAATCTGACAGTCTGTCAGCCGTCATATCTGCAGTCACGACGCTCGAGAAAATCTTTTGACAGTTTATTAAAAGATATGGTGTATCAAAGAAGATTGATGATAGCCACGTGGCCACTTCTCCAGTAAGCGTATGAAATCTATACGACTTCTACTTCACCCAGCCAAGTGAGCGTATGATCCTCACGTGACTCCTTCTCAGCCAAGTGAGCGTATGATCCTCACGTGACTCCTTCTCAGCCAAGTGAGCGTATGGTCCTCACGTAACTCCTTCTCAGCCAAGTGAGCGTATGGTCCTTACGTGACTCCCTCTCCTTCCCAATCAAGTGAGCGTATGGGCCTCACATGACTCTACACTGTCCAAGTGAGCGTATGATTCTTCCTCAAAGGCAGCGTATAGCAACAGTCGTATCCAGAATGATATTTCAACGTGCAGTCAACACACGTTCTTACATGTCCTGCACTCAGTTACCCACTTCTTCAGAAGTTATGCAACGTGGCATCCATGCTACCAGTTTCTCCTGAACATGCTCCACTACTTTCAACCGTACGCTAATGTGTCTCCATCAGATTTTGCCACGCGTCCCTGTAATTATGCACACGTCCAGTAACTGCCTAAGTGTATGCTTGAGGACAGTTATCTTGAACTCTATAAAAAAGAGTTTCTTCATCTTCATCAAGAGCACAGACATTTGTCAGAGAGAACAGAGAGATTGCCCAGTTGCTGTCCAAAGTTCTTCAAAGTTTGAGTGTTCTTCATCGCATCGTCCAAGGGATAGAGTAATCGTCTTCTAGATTAGATTCTTACAGTTGTAATTTTCCCAGATACAAAATAAATAAAGAGAATTTATTTATGGAAAACAGCGTGCCCAGCAGCATCAGGGTCAGGGTCAGGGCCGGAGGCCAGCTACCCAGTGCAGTTACTGCGGGAGGCCAGGGCACACTGCAGAGGTGTGCGGGAAGAGATTGGGCACCTGTTTACACTGTGGGGTGCCCGATCACCAGCTGAAGGACTGCCGTGTTCGCGGAGGCAAGGGAGTTCAGGACAGAGGACAGCCAGCTAGAGGACCAGTAGTTCAGCAGAGGGGTCTTCCACTCCAAACTCAGCAGCAGCGTTTTCAGCAGCACCAGAGGGGAGCCCCTGCGGGCAGAGTGTTTGCCCTGACAGCAGAGGAGGAGGCAGAGCCAGTAGGCGATGTTGTGGCAGGTCATGTTCTTCTCGATTCATTTCCTGTATTTACCTTATTTGATTCCGGTGCCTCGCATAGCTTTGTGTCTATCTCCTTTGCTCTGAGACACAATATTATTGCTGAACCCTTGGGTAGGACTTACAAGATATTGACCGGAGGAGGCATCATCCTGGTCAACAATATCTGCAAGGGACGGAGAGTTACTGTAGGAGGCCGAGTTTTGGGTGCGTGCTTGCTTGTAATGCCCCTTCCGAGGTACGATGTGGTACTCGGAATGGATTGGTTGAGCACGCACCATGCTACTATAGATTGTAGGGGTGGTAGGATTTTGTTTAGGCCGCCGGGTGAGCCAGAGATTGAGTTTTCCAGAGGAGCAGCTGAGCCGGTAGATGGGTTCTGCGGAGCTCTACTGGCGGGGCAGGCATTGCCGCATCCATTGATTGCTGATTTCATGGATGTTTTTCCCGAGGAGTTGCCTGGGATGCCATCGGATAGAGACGTTGAGTTCTCTATAGACCTTGTGCCAGGTGCTGAGCCCATTTTGCAGCACGTCTATAGAGTCAACAACAGCGAGTTGGCGGAGCTGAAGAAGCAGGTCGACAAGCTGCAGGACAAGGGATTCATTAGATCCAGTTCATCGCCTTGGGGAGCGCCAGTCCTGTTTGTACCAAAGAAGGATGGTACGATACGTATGTGTATTGATTACATGGCACTCAACAACCTTACTATCAAGAATAAGTACCCATTGCTGAGGATCAACGACTTGTTCGATCAGTTGAGCGGTGCCAAGGTGTTTTCAAAGATAGATATGAGATCCGGCTATCATCAGCTGAAGGTGAAGAAGGAAGACGTTCCGAAGACAGCATTTCGGACTCGGTACGGCCAGTACGAGTTCACAGTGATGCCATTTGGGTTGACCAACGCCCCAGCTGTGTTCATGAACTTAATGAACAAGGTATTCCATCAGTACCTTGACAAGTTCGTGGTGGTCTTCATAGACGACATCCTGGTTTACTCGAAGACGCCAGAGGAGCACGAGGAGCATCTGAGGATTGTGCTCGAGACGTTGAGGAGGGAGCAGTTGTATGGGAAGTTGTCAAAGTGTGAGTTTTTCCTGGACCAAGTCGAGTTCCTGGGTCATGTTGTGACCGAGCACGGGATCTCAGTAGACCAGAAGAAGATTGCTGCAGTAGAGTCTTGGTCTACGCCCAGTACAGTTGCCGACATTCGGAGCTTTCTGGGATTGGCGGACTACTATCGGAAGTTCGTCCAGGATTTCTTGCGGATCACGAAGCCGATGACTAGACTCACCAGGAAGGACGTGGAGTTCATCTGGACTGCGGAGTGTCAGGCCGCCTTCGATGAGCTGAAGAAGAGGTTGACATCAGCTCCTATCTTGACATTGCCGTCTGGGACCGGTGGTTTCTCGATTTACAGCGACGTTTCTGGTCGGGGTCTGGATTGTGTACTTCAGCAGCACGAGAAGGTAATTGCCTACGCATCTAGGCAGTTATGTCCTCATGAGAAGAACTACCCGACTCACAATTTGGAGTTAGTCGCTGTCATCTTTGCCTTGAAGCTGTGGAAGCATTATCTGTACGGAGAGCGGGTTGAGATCTTTACTGACCACAAGAGCTTGAAGTACGTGTTCACTCAGAAGGAGCTGAACATGAGACAGAGACGTTGGATCGAGCTGATGAAGGACTTTGATATCGCCTTGCAGTACCATCCAGGGAAGGCCAACGTAGTCGCAGATGCCTTGAGCAGGTATCCAGTAGCTATGTATCTGACATCAGATCGTCATCTTTTGGCTGACCTGGATAGTTTGGGAATCGAGGTGATCATTCCAGGCATGGAGGTGCAGATATGGGGTTTGCAGATTCAGTCTGAGCTGATGGACAGGATCAGATCAGCGCAGTTTGATGATGTTGCCCTGGGGAGCATCAGGGAGCAGGTGCAGATGGGTTTGCTTGAGGATTTCTCCATTGTCGATGATGGGTCGCTGCGGCACGGTACTAGACTGTGCGTTCCGAGTGGAGAGCTTCGGGAGGAGGTTCTTCAGGAGGCTCATCGCTCTCAGTACTCTATGCATCCTGGTGCCAACAAGATGTACAGAGATCTGAGAGAGCACGTTTGGTGGTACGGCATGAAGCGCGAGGTATCTCAGTTCGTATCTCGCTGCTTGGTTTGTCAGCAGGTGAAGGCCGAGAGACAGAGGCCTGGGGGATTGCTTCAGCCACTACCCATTCCAGAGTGGAAGTGGGAGCACATCACCATGGACTTTGTGTCCGGACTTCCACGGTCTCCAGGAGGGAAAGACGCGATTTGGGTCATAGTTGATAGATTGACCAAATCGGCCCACTTTTTGCCTTTCAAAGTGGGATTGTCTACGGAGAGGTTGGCAGAGCTGTATGTTCGTCAGATCGTGCGGTTGCATGGAGTCCCTGTGAGCATAGTTTCAGATCGTGATAGCCGTTTCACTTCCCACTTCTGGAGGAGTTTGCAGGCTAGCTTGGGCACCTCGCTCAAGTTCAGTACTGCTTATCACCCCCAGACAGACGGGCAGTCGGAGAGGACTATCCAGACCTTGGAGGATATGCTTCGCACGTGTGTGCCAGATCTCGGGGGTTCTTGGGAGGATCATCTTCACCTGGTAGAGTTTGCTTACAACAACAGCTACCAGGCCAGTATAGAGATGTCGCCATTCGAGGCTCTATACGGACGGAGATGCCGTACTCCTTTATCTTGGGACGACGTTGGCGAGAGGGTGCTGCTTGGACCAGAGATGGTGGTGGATGCAGCAGAGAAGGTCCGGCTGATTAGAGACAGAGTTCGGGTGGCTCAGGATAGGCAGCGGCATTGGGCCGATAGCCACCAGAGACCGTTAGAGTTCGAGGTTAGTTTCAGTTCCTGTTTGTGCTTGTTTGTGATTTGTCTGTCATGTGTTCTGAGTTGTTTTATGTCTAGGCTGGCGCTTTGGTGTTCTTGAAGATTTCTCCGACACGGGGCACGATTCGCTTTGGCGGAGGCGGTAAGCTTAGTCCGCGCTACATCGGACCTTTCACCATTCTTGAGAGGGTCGGTGCAGTGGCTTACCGGCTAGACTTGCCGCCTACGCTGGAGGGGGTACACAACGTGTTCCACGTGTCATAGCTGAGACGATACGTGGCGGACCCCAGCCATGTATTGGACCATTCAGCAATCGAGGTGGGGCCTAATCTTCACTATCCAGAGCAGCCGGTTGAGATTCTGGATCGTAGGGAGAAGGTGCTCCGGAACCAGGTTATCCCTTTGGTTCGCGTTGCATGGAGGTATCACTCTCCAGGTGAGTCTACCTAGGAGAGAGAGGACGACATGCGGGAGCGATTCCCTTATCTCTTCGAGCCCTGAGGTATAATTTTGTTTTCTGCATGTGATTTTAGTGCATGTTTGTTTCAATTTTGAGGACAAAATTTTTTTTAAGGTGGATAGATTTGTCACCCCCAATTTTCACAAACAGGGGTATTTTGGTAATTTTCCACTTTAAAAATTATTTTGAAATTATTTATTTTTTATTTGTATTATTTTGGGGTTATTTGAATCGGGTTCGAATTTCAATTCGTTTCGACTTGTTTTGACTTGTTTCGGAGACCCGGGATATTTTGACCTTAGCGGGCCCACACACTAGCTAACCATGGCCCACATGTTAGATATTTTGGTTAGAGACTAGACCATTATTTTAGTTAATTATTAGTTAGAGATTAGTGGTTTCGGTTTGACTAAACTACCCCCGGTTCAACCCTTTTCCAATTTTTAGCCATTTAATCAATAGGAGGGCAAACTTGTAATTAATCAAATAGGACAAAACTAAGGGGGTGGCCGGCCACATCATGGGGATAGGGTGGAGAGAGAAAATCACTTTATCATTTCATTCCAATCCATTTCTTCTTCTTTCCCAAAGGCTCCATTTGCTTTTGAAAGCTCCATTGATTTTTGCTCTCAAACCAAGGTGATTTCTTCCCCAAAACTCATTTTTTTTTCTTATGTAGATCATGTAGGAACCCTTCATGATGATTCTTATGGTGGTACCATCATTAGAAACTATTTTTGTGTCCTTTAGACATTTTTAGGAGTGTCCACTTGTAGGCTTGTGTCCTATTAGGAAAAATCCCCCTTTTTGACCCATGGATGATGTTTAAATATTGATTTTGTGTGGTTCTTCATTTAATCTCAGATTTTTCATGTTGTAGAGATGATCCATGTGAGTATCTTAATGTATCATATTATTTCTATGTGTTTTGGTATATATATAGTTATATATATGTCATTATATATATATATATATATATATATATATATATATATATATATATATATATATATATATATATATATATATATATATATATATGGTGACTATGTTGTGTTGTAGGTGGTGTTGTTCTTGGGGAATAGTGGCTGTCATTACTTCAGTCCAGAAATTTGGAGTGGGGTTTTGGTGGTGTTCATGCCATTTTATGGTACCATTTAGTGATATATATATATATATATATATATATATATATATATATATATATATATATATATATATATATATATATATATATATATATATATATTTTAGTGATATATATATATATATATATATATATATATATATATATATATATATATATATATATATATAGATATATATATATATATATATATATATATAAAAATATATATATATATTATATGGTGATTTGTGTGGTGTTTTAGAGGGGGAAAATGCTCCCAGATTTTTCAGTTCAGATTTGTAGAGGGGAATGGTTGTGAGTTTAGTCTATTAGTTTTACATCTATCTAGTTATATATATATATAGGTATATATATATATGTATTGATATATATATATATATATAGAGGGGTTTATATATGGATGTATATATATATTTGTGGGGGGTGTTTGTGAGATGTTTGTGAGGGGAGAGAACCCAAATTTCAGTCCATAAATCAGTCCACAACAACCTCAAATCAGTCCAACAGTTAGTTGTGTGTGTGTGTGTAGTTGTGAGGAGTATTTGGGGGTTGTGTGAGTGTGTAAGGTAGCCTATAGGTTAGCCTAGTGTCTAAACCTATTAGGAAACTTATAGAGAGGTCTATGTGAGGGAGAGGTGTCTTGTGAGTGTTGTGTATGAGTGGTGGGGTGAGTGTGGTAGATAGAAGGGTAAATTCATGACGTAGAATAGGGTAATAGGGTAAACCTATACCCCGTATCCTAACATGACCTAGATACTTAGGATACCCAATTTTCTTGGTAGGTAAATCTTAGATAGGTTGATATCTAGCTATCCTAAGGAGCCTAGGTGAGTTCCATGGGTATTTGCAAGGTTTCATTGTTTTTAGGCAAGGTATCGGATTTGCCTTGGAAGGGTAAATCCTAGTTTTGCCTAGAAATAGGATACTAGTGTTAGAAGCCTAAGATAGTGTTAGAACTTGATCCCCGTGGTTGGTAATGATCAAATATGGTACTCTAAGACTAGTTTTGACGTCGGTTGACCGTTTTGACCAAAAGTCAACAAAAGTTAACCGAAGGTCAAACTTAGCTTTAAAGCGACCCGATTTGACCGAAATCAACCGCGACTTGACCAGTTGACTGAAAGTCAATAGTTGGTCAACATTAGACCAGTTTGACCTAGGTTTGACCTAGAGTTGACCACAGTTGACCATAGTTGACCAGGGTTGACCAGAGTTGACTTTTTGACCGAAGTCAACTGTAAGTCAACCGTTGATCCCGATTGACCTAGTTTGACTTGGAATGACTTCCAGTGACCTAGTATGACCTAGTATGAAACAGTAAGACCTAGTATGACTTAGTATGAACCAGTAAGACCTAGTATGACCTAGTATGAACCAGTAAGACCTAGTATGACTCAGTTAGACCTAGATTGACCTAGTTTTGACTTAGACTTGCATTCATGGCTTGTATTAGTTTCCTTTTTCAGCATTTAGTCCTGTTTGACTTATAGTATCTTGTCTTAGGTCTGTGATCTCTCTGAGAGTCTGTTCACTCTATCAGCTCAGGACCACAGGCGAGTACATTCACTGATAGTTTTCATTGTCTTGATATCTACTATATCCGATTCAGTCGTAGTGTCTTACTTGATTCTCGACACGATAGTTCACGGACTAGTATTAACGGATTCTGGTCATGAGATGTCATTCCTAGATCTCTTGGGATATTGGTACTTGCTTGGTCTTGATTCTTGTACTTGTATTGACGCCGATTCCTAAAGAGGACTAGCTCCCCTCTTGGGGAATCCCGCGTCATGACGTGCCATGATCGGATCCATTTATACTATTCGGGGGAAATGGGAGAATTATTGGGGGTATGTGATCAAACCCTATTGTAACTATATTTTGCTAGCGTCACCCTCACTCCACGTAGGGTGTCGCAGATACCTCACTCCCGGTTACCCAGGTTGGGCGGCATGATTCTCCATTGAGTTCACCGCGGATTGTCGAGCCAAGTGGATAACTTGGCATTGCTACCTTTTAGCCGATCACATATCACTCTAATAATTCAAACCACTTTTACTTTATTTGTCATGTCTTATATTCCAGCTTCAGCTTTACTTACTGTACTTTTACCCTGCTATGATTTATTTCTCATATGCTCTACCTGCTTTTATACCGTACTTGATTATGGGACTAGGTTCTGTTCGGAAGAAGGGTTACAACCCCGGTCCATGTTTGGTTTAAGGGTTGTAACTCGGCTTTCGAATGGTTCCCAAGTCGCCTTTACTCTTTGTCTTGTATTTCATTATTACTATTTTTTATAGTATTTTTCAATTCACATGGAACTGTTGTTGGTGTTTTGTACTTGCTCATTTTCCTGACAGGATACGTTGACAAATTTTACAGATGACTTAGAGGATGACTGCCCTACTTATTACGGGGTAGAGACTGAGGAGCTTGACTTAGATAGGGGCTTAGTGATAGAGCCTCTTGACTTCGCCCACCCGGAGTAGCCTAGTTAGTAGGTTTGCCTGGCCTGTGAGCCAGCAGTTTATATTTCAGTTGTAGTATCTTATACTTATTATATTTCTGAGACTTTGGACTTGTGTTAACTGTGACTTGTGGATACTTTCTGGACTCGTTTCCTATTTATTTCTATTATATCCTTTTCCATGCTTTCTACCTTAGTTTTGATTATGTGATTGAGGCAGTATTGCCCTATTCCTTCGTTCGGAGTGTATATACTGCACAGGTACATTTATCTGTTTAGACGTAGCATTTACAGACCCTATATACAGCGTTCTACCGCCGATTCTGCGGCGTAGGCTGGATGTAACCGCTTCTCGTGCCCCTAATCAGGGTGCGGGTCGTGACATAATTCTAGAAGCAGCCAGGACTCCAGAAAACGAAAAGGTGGCCGTAGTGCGCCTGCAGTTGTTAGATCTTGCCCGCAGTTGGTGGACGGCACAGGCCGAGGGATTAGTGGCACCCATTGCTTGGGCACTGTTCAGAGAGAGATTCTAGACGAAGTATTTTGATGCTGTGGCTCGGTATGACTTGCAGACGAGGTTTACCAACCTGAAGCAAGGAGGCAGAACAGTTGATGGTTATGCATCTGAGTTTTCTAGACTCAGTAGGTTTGCCCCCACCTTGCTGGCAACCGAGTTTGATAGGGCCCAGCGGTTCCAGCAGGGGCTGTATTTGGAGATTTTACTAGCAGTTGAGCAGTTCGAACACCAGACGTTCGATGCAGTATTGAGGGCGGCTAGGAGGCATGAGTACACCTTCCAGCAGACCGTGGATAGGACCGGAGGTAGGAAGCGGTCCCACAGTCAGATGCACCAATCATCAGCTCCAGCCCCAGCAGCTAGAGGTTTAACTATTGGAACTCCGAGGCGGGCGGCCTCGGTAACGTCGGTTCAGCATTCTACCCCGACGCACCCTCAGCAACAGAAGCAGAAGCAGTCTTCCACAGTGGAATGTTCACACTGCGGAAAGCCTGGGCATGTGGTGTCAGAGTGTCACAGAGCACAGGGATTATGCTTGGTTTGTGGTGCCCCGGACCACAGGGTTGGGAACTGCCCGAACAGGAGGAGTTCATCAGCTTTCTCTGGTCCTTCAGTTAGAGGACCAGTGCTAGTCCAGCAGCAGCAGCAGTTGCAGTACCCGCTTCCGAGGCCATTGCTGACGCAGGCCCAGGCATTCCAGCAGCAGAGACCGCAGCAGTATGCTCAGGCCCAAGCCCTGATCCAGAGCAGGCAGAGGAATTTTTAGCAGAAGGGACCTGCCCCTAGAGGACATGGTCAAGTGCTGGCCTTGACCATGGGAGAAGAAGGAGTAACACCAGGTGAGGTAGTGGCAGGTACTATTCTCGTCAACACCTTTCCAGCTTCAGCTTTATTTGATTCTGGTGCATCGTATTCATTTATGTCTGCACGATTCGCGACACTGATAGGATTGGAGCCCGAGTCGTTATCAGTAAGGCTCAATATACTCACTGGTAACGGACTCGTGTGAGTCGATAGAGTATTTTTCTTGTGTCGAATCGTAGTTAGCAGTAGAGAGTTTCCCGTTAGATTGATAGAATTCTCGATGGCCGATTATGATGTAGTCTTAGGGATAGATTGGTTGAGGGACCAGTATGCTAGGATAGACTGCCACATTGGTAGGGTTGTTTTTAGCATTCCAGGAGAGCCGGAGTTTTCTTTCTCTCGAGGCGAGGTTGAGCCTTCTCCTCCAGTATTGCGGATGGCAGTAGCAGCAGTTCAATTGCCTAGGATAGTGGATGAGTTCCCAGATATTTTTCCAGAAGAGATTCCAGGTATGCCGCCAGAGCGGGAGATTGAGTTCACCATAGACTTGATTCCCGGGACAGCCCCGGTGTCAGAGAGAGTCTACAGGATGGCGCCATCAGAGTTGGAGATCTTGTACAAGATGATTGAAGAGCTTAGAACCAAGGGATTCAGTCATGCTAGTGGATCGCCTTGGGGAGCCCCGATACTTCTTGTGAAAAAGAAGGATGGTACGTCCAGATTATGTGTAGATTATCGTACCTTGAACTCAGTAACAATCAAGAACAGATACCCTCTTCCGAGGATAGATGACTTGTTTGATCAACTTAAAGGGGCAGCTGTATTCTCGAAGATTAACTTGCGCTCAGAATATCATCAGATCAGAGTCAGAGAGCAGGACATCCCAAAGACAGCTTTCAGATCGAGATACGGGCATTGGGAGTTCCTTGTTATGCCATTTGGAGTAACCAATGCACCGGCAGTATTCATGGACCTCATGAATCGTATTTTCATGCCTTACTTGGATCAGTTTGTGATCGTATTCCTAGACGACATTCTGGTCTACAACAAGAATGAGGCGGAGCATGAGCAGCATCTCAGGGTTGTTCTTCAGATACTCAGGGAGCACCAGTTATATGCCAAGTTCAGTAAATGCGAGTTCTGGCTCATTCGCATTTCGTACTTGGGTCATATCATCATCAGAGGAGGAGTAGAAGTAGATCCCCAGAAGATCGTGGCCATTGAGTCATGGCCGGTGCCCAGCACAGTTGCAGAGGTTCGTAGTTTTCTTGGATTGACCGACTACTACCGGCAATTTGTTTCGGACTTCGCTCGGATCTCGGTGCCGCTGACCCAGTTGACCCGCAAGGATGCACAGTTTGCTTGGATAGCAGAGTGTCAGGAATCTTTTGAGAAGTTGAAGTGAGGCTTAATGACGGCTCCTATTCTCACGCTTCCTAATGGGACCGGAGGATTTTCGGTATACTGTGACGCTTCAGGCAGAGGTTTAGGATGTGTTCTGATACAACATGGGAAGGTAATAGCTTATGCATCACGGCAACTTCGTGATCATGAGAGGAATTACCCAACCCATGACTTGGAGTTGGCAGCAGTGATGTTTGCACTCAAGTTGTGGAGGCACTATTTGTATGGAGATAGGGTGGAGATCTTCACCGACCACAAGAGCCTGAAATATGTTTTCACCCAAAAAGATCTTAACATGTGTCAGAAGAGATGGCTGGAGCTACTTGTGGATTATGATGTCAACCTGCAGTATCATCCTGGAAAGGCCAATGTTGTTGCGGATGCATTGAGCAGGAGAGCGGGAGCTTATTTTCTAACAGCACAACCAGAGCTGTTAGTAGATCTTCAAAAAATGGATATTGAAGTTGTTCTCCCTTCCAGTGTGGCCTTGATGGCCAGTATGCAAGTTCAGTCCACTATAGTCGAGAGGATCCGGATGGCGCAGTCGACAGATTTTAAGCTTCAGCAACTCAGAGCAGAGTGTGAGGCGGGATAAAGACCAGAGTTATACGTTCATGAGAATGGTACACTTCGACATGGTAAGCATCTTTGTGTACCCAACGGAGATATCCGGCAGGAGGTCATGGCAGAAGCTCATAGTTCGCAGTATTCCATCCATCCGGGCAGTACGAAGATGTACCGTGATATCCGGCAGCATTTCTGGTGGAGTGGCATGAAGCGGAAGATAGCTCGGTTTGTCTCTCAGTGTTTGGTTTGCCAACAAGTTAACGCTGAACATCAGAGACCGGTAGGACTGCTTCAGCCCTTGCCGATTCCAGAATGGAAGTGGGAGCATGTGACCATGGATTTCGTGACTGGATTACCTAGATCCCCAGCTGGTAGAGATGCTATTTGGGTTATAGTTGACCGGCTCACGAAAGTGGCTCACTTTCTTCCATTCAAAGTTGGTCAGTCGACGGCTCAGCTAGCGGCGATATATCTTAGACAGATTATCAGATTGCACGGTGTGCCAGTTAGCATCACCTCGGACCGAGATTTCAAATTTATATCGCACTTTTGGCGTAGCCTGCAGGCGAGTTTAGGGACTCATCTCCAGTTCAGTTCAGCATATCATCCGCAGATAGATGGTCAGTCAGAGCGCACGATCCAGACTCTTGAAGACATGTTGCGGTCTTGCACACTTGACTTCGGTGGTTCATGGGAAGATCACTTGCACCTGGTGGAATTCTCGTACAATAATAGTTTCCAGGCCAGTATCCAGATGGCCCCGTTCGAGGCGCTGTATGGCAGGAAGTGCAGATCCCCGCTATCCTGGGATGATGTTGGAGAAAGACAGATGCTTGTTCCAGAATTGATTGCTCAGACCATTGAAGTGGTCAGAGATCATCTTCGAGTTGCCCAAGATCGCCAGCGTCATTGGGCCGATTCTCATCGGCGCCCTCTCGAGTTTTCGGTCGGCGATCATGTATTCCTGAGGATTTCGCCCAACCGTGGCGTCATTCGTTTCGGCGTACGGGGAAAGCTTAGTCCTAGGTATATAGGGCCGTTCGATATCCTAGAGCGAGTAGGAGATGTATCCTATCGTCTCGCTCTTCCGCCATCGCTAAGCGAGGCGCATGACGTATTCCATGTATCCCAATTACGACGGTATATCCCGGACCCGAGCCACATCCTGGATCATTCGGAATTGGTTGTTGGTACCAACCTTTCGTATGAGGAGAGGCCCGTGTCTATATTGGACCGAAGAGAGAAGATCCTCAAGAACAAGACTATCAAGTTAGTCCGAGTTGCTTGGGGTCATCACTCTTTGGGGAAGTCAACGTGGGAGCGTGAGGAAGATATCCGATCGCGGTATCCCGACTTGTTTGACTCATGAGGTATAATGTCTTCCTTATGCCTCATGTCTTCGATTCCTTGCTTGAATGAGTGATTGCTTGCCTAGTTATAGTTTGCATGTAATTAGTATAGCTTGTTCTAGTCTCTCTAACATCTTAATTAAATTCCGAGGAATGAATTCTTTTAAGGTGGGTAGAGTTGTAATGCCGGTTGTTCGTATTACGTATTTAAGAATACGTGTACGTATTTTATCTCGTATTGGCCATGGTTCATCTTGGTTTGGGTTGGCTTGGGTTGGTTCGGCTAGGCTTGATTAGCGTTGGTTCATCATGAACCAAGGGTGAACCCCCTACCTACCACAACCAACCCCATTTATTAACCTCTTCCCATTCTCTCTCCTCATTATTTTCTTTCTTCTTCATTACTCTCCACCACCAACCAAGAAAACCCTAGCCTAGGCAAGTGCAATCTTGCTTCATGAAGAAACCCACCATTTTTATTGTTCTAACCTCTTCCTTGCAACTTTCTAATCCATATTAGAACTTGTCATTTTCTATTTTGAAGCTTGGATTTTTGTAGATCTAGAATTTAGTCATTTTCAGATTTTTATGGTTTTGATCTATTAAATTCCCTTGTTTTCAAGTTTTGATGGTTCCATGTGGTAGAGAATTTCCTTCTACCCAATTTTGACCTTTGGAAAGTTGGAATTGGACTTGTTTTGACCAAGTTATGGACTTTGGAAGCTTAGGGTTCAGCCATGGAGTTCCTGCTGTTTGGAGAAGACAATGAGCAGTGCGTGAGCTTTTTAGCTTGCGTCACTGAGCTGTGCACGCTCTTTAGCGTAGCGTAGTAGACCCCATACGCTGCCTTTTGGAAGCGTATGACTCGCATACGCTCGCTTGCTTGACAAGGAGTTGTATGGAGTCCATACGTTGCCTTTTTGGAGCGTATGACTTGCACACGCTCACTTGGATAGCCATGAGTTGTATGGAGTCCATACGCTGCCTTTTGGAGGCGTATGACTCGCATACGCTCGCATGTGTGACAAGGAGTCATATGAAGTTCATACGCTGCCTTTTTGGAGCATATGTCTTGCATACGCTCACTTGTGTGACAAGGGGTCGTATGGACCTCATATGCTGCCCTTTGTGAGCGTAGGCTTACCTGAGCGTAGGCTTACCTGAGCGTAGGCTTACCTGAGCGTAGCTTGACTTGAGCGTAGCCTGACCTGAGCGTATGACTTTTGCACTGAGCGTATGGCCTTGGCTGACTTGGTCTTATGTCAGCATGTTACTTTGATTTTATTTTCCTTAAGCTTGGCTCTTCTGTAGCCCTGTATATTGATATTTTATTAGATATTTTACGTCCATTTTATATCCTTACGTCTTTTGTCATGAACTTGATAATCATGAATTTATTTAATAGGTTTGTTAATAATAATTGAACACGGCATGGCAGGACAAGCATAACTGACATGATTATCTCGAATTGATGTTGCGACGGCTAACGTGACATGACCTGACAAGAATAACTAACCTGGACACCGTGGATGATTGCGTTTGCACAATAAACCAGTATTGTCTTGCATCATGTCTAGGATGGGATCCCTGAGTACCACGGTCAGGGATACCTACTGTAATTAACTAAGAGTAATAAACTAGAATAATTCAGTAGACATGAAGAGATTCCCAGCTACAGGCAATCCCGTTATCTGGGCGCTTTAAGTGGACTTGTAGCCTACCGACGAGTAGGGCACACTTCCAGCACACAGTCATGTGGTGCATCCTTCATAAATGGACATTCGACCTGGATAACTTGGATGGTCTGCAGGGCTTGTGGATGTTGAAATAATCTCATTGCATCTTGCTAGTAACTAGGCCTGTGATAACCCTAGCTAGTTAAAGTATCAAGCCGTACTTTTGATTGGCCGTGATTGATTGGATGAAGTTATTCCAGCTTAGTCTTATCCTGATCCTGTGCAAGGTCGTGACAAGACACGATTATTGATGCTTGCCTTAACAATAACGATCGGGGGACCAGTTCTGTTCAGGCGAAGGGTTACAACCCCGGTCCTTGTTTGGTTTAAGGGTTGTAACCTGGCTCCCGGAGCAGTTCTGTGTCTTCCCTTTGGTTATTGTCTTATTTGTACCCCGTGCCATGCTTGTCATGTTCTATCTTACTTCAGCAACATGATTATCTATAATGGCCTTAACAATAAAGATCAGGAGTCCAGTTCTGTTCAGGCGAAAGGTTACAACCCCGGTCCTTGTTTGGTTTAAGGGTTGTAACCTGGCTCCCGGAGTAGTTCTGTGTCTTCTTTTCGTTTATTGTCTTTATTACCTTATCCATAGTATTTGAGACGGATTTCCATTCAGGTGAAGGATTGCAACCCCGGTCCTTCTTTGGTTTAAGGGTTGTAGTCTGGCTACTTGAATGGTTTTCTCGTACTCAATTATTATTGTTATTTCTGATAATTTAACTTTATTGTTCCTTCCTATATGCTGGTTTTAGTTTCTAAGTGAAGCATCCTTTGTGGCACTTGCTCTTTCTGGGGTCTGACCCAGCTGGTTTTGTGTGGCCAGATATCGGAGCAGCTCCAGAGGATCCACCGATCTTCCAGCCAGATGGTGACCACTAGACGGAACCCTGGCAACGAGTGGGTTTCTTTTTGTCCTCCCACTTATTTGTAAAAATTATTCTTTTGAGGCGTTTAGCCGACGAGCACGTGTTAGCTCGATTGCATCTTTATTTACTGTCTGTCTACGGGCTGTAACATGATTGACAGATCCTAGGGTTGATCATGTATGACTGAACTCTTGCTAGTCCTGGCATTTTGTACGACTAGCTTCATGATCATCCAATATGTAATGTATGAGACGCCTTGCTATTATATATTTGGTGCTCTGACATCTTGTAATTACCATTGCTTGCTTGTGATTGAAACAATAGGCTTGTTCATGACCTTAGGAGACTGCTGGCTTGTAGTTAAACCCTCATGTATCTAAACAGCCGTGACCGTATAGTGAGATGGATTCCATTTCATATACGTAGCTGGCTATGTCTGCCCCCGCTCTCCAGTATTCTGGTTCTGGGGCGTGACAAGAACACCTATAAAATCATAGAAGCACACACACCTGGAGAGATAACCAGGTCCTCAGAGGGACGTAACAAGATACAGGAAGAACATGCCATATGAACTGAATATAAATGCACCATAAAATAAAGATAAAGTAAAAGCATCCAAACCATAACACGGTTCAATATCCCATCATCAAAATAGGAGGCTACCCCTACAACCAAACAAGGACAAGGGGTAACTTACTATTCCGTGATGTGACACTTTTCCATGCCATGATTGGAACATGAAATTTGCTAAGGTCTCCTAACCTTTCTAGTAGTCAATTTAGAAGACATATAGATGTATGGGCAGGTGAAGGGTGACTCCCCCAGGACAAGGTAACAACTCACAATATACACACGTCAATACCAATACTATCAGCCGGCATAACTCGAGGCTAGCGGCCCACGTGACCCTCGGTCCACATAGCTCGAGGCTAGTGACCCTCGCGACTCGACTACTGTAGTACGCAGTTACTACAGCTATAGGATTTGGGGTAGCCCATACATTTCATTGTCTTCTCCCTCCCAAGGACACTAGCAAAAGGTAGTTCGCTAAGACTAGGTCCATATGTATACAAAAAGACAAGAATAAAAAATAACTGAAGCAAAATAAAATAAACTAAAAATAGCAAGTAATGGATACAACTAAAAACAGATAATAAATATGCAGTAAATAAATAAATAAAGGTGCATATAATTATAACAGTAAATAAGGCAAGGTATCTTGCCTGCGGTGCGAGAAAGACAAATCCAAGAGTAGCAAGTGTCAGCACCAAAACTCATAAATCACAGATGACTCCAGTCGCTGAAATAAACATCAAAAATGATCTCGGTGAAGAGGATATACCTAGAAAACGCCTGTCCAAAAGTCAAATTCTGGAACAGAGGCAAAATCGTAATTTCGGGTCAAAACGATGTCCGCCGTTGGATACGCTTTGCACCGAAATGCGCGCCAGAACCTACGATCTCTAAAGTCGTCAAACTACATGTCTACAGATTTGTTTTGATGAGACGAACCCAACGGTATGTCCAATTTTGGATTCCGGTGGACTGTGCACAAAATCGCCCGTTGAGTGGAATTGTGGGCCTGCCAAAATAGCGTCCCGATCAACGGTCTCAGAATCGGACCAAACTTGGTTCACAGTACCAGAAAAATATTTCGAGTCCATTGGCGCAAGTTTTATTGCGATATGATGAGTGTGCACAAAGTTGTGAATTAATTTGCAAAGGGTCGATACGGGGTATCCCGACGGATACGCACTGATTTCGTCGCGCACATGCAACAAAATCGTGTTCCGTCAGTTCCCACACGTCGACAACATCCATACGCGCCTTTCGATGCGTATAGTGCGCGACCACGTCGCCCGGTTTGTCGGGACAGACGTCGTATCGGAGTGTTTCTCTAATTTTTGAAAACAGAATTTACAGTTTTTCGGAAAACTTTAACAATGTATAACTTTCTACATACTAGATGAAAAGTGAATCCAAAAGGTGCGTTACAATCTCGGTTAGGTTGTCTTTGACTGCCTTTAATTAGTTTTTATGAAAGCTTAATGGACAGCAAGAAAAATGGCCGACAAGTTGGTGTTTCAAAACAGTTTTTAATATTCAAAAAAGTGGGTTTTTCTCCAACTTCGTCTCGATTTTTCAAGCAAGTTGGATGGCCATATCAAAATCCATATAGGGGAAATCGAAGAGGGTCAAGTCTACTTTCCAGAATATTTTACGGATCAAAAATCGGAGTTACGAGTAAAACGTTACGTCGTAGGAAAGTAGGGTACCTTGAGTGGAAAAACTGCTCCGTGGGTGACGCGGGGCTGACTTCCGATGCTCCGTTCGTCGTGCACCCAACTCCGTTGCTGGTGAAACGAACTCGTAGGCGAAGAGGGTATGATCAGGCTCAACCTTCGTTTTGGAAGTTTAGGGTTTAGAGGTCTATGGAGAAAGTTATATATAAAACAATTTAGGTGAAAACCTAATATATAAAACCTAATACTATTTTTCCTAATACTAATACCCACTCGGGAATTGCTGCTGTACGCAGCATACAAAGAGGGGTGGGGGGCCCGCCCCTTTAAGGGGTGGGTTGACTTTTTCTTTTTCTTTTTCTTTTTTTTTCTTTTTCTTATACTCTTTTTTTTTTCTTTTTCTTTACTAAATCTTTTCAAACTTTATATATATATATATATATATATATATATATATATATATATATATATATATATATATATAAATACCCAAAAAAATCTATTTACAATTCAAATATCATTTAAAAGTCAACTATCCAATTATTTAATATATTTGAGCATATCTATATATATATATAAATTCAATCCTTAATAGATCAACTCAAAATAAAAATAGTATTTAAATAGAAAAACATGGTTATTAAATCTCCACAAATTTTAAATAAAATTTTAATATTATCTACTATATATATAATGCATCTAAAATATATTTTTACATATATGCGCAAATTTAAATTGCCATAAAAGGCAACAATAGTAATATCACATAATATCCATTAATATCAGCAATAATAAAATGTCTATTTAATTTTCACAAAATAACTTTAGTAATAATAAAATAATAAAAATTGCTCCGATAGGTGAACTGTACCACACAACCCTTATTCGGGTCCAGAAAAATGTACAATTTTGTAAAATATTATTTAAATAATAAAATACCAATACTTGCACAAATAATTAAATAATTAGAAATTGTGCGTGTAATTCTAAAATAATTTAGAGAATATTTGTACATATATAAAATATGTCTACAAGACCACATTTGGTCACACTACATGCTTGCATGGGGTTGGGTTCGGTCCGGGCCCTAGTTTGGGTTGGTTTGGTCTAACCGGGTCAATAAGATCATTAAATAAAATAATAGTTAAATAAAATATTTGAAATGAGTCATTACGCAACTCGGTCTGGTTTTCCTAATTCGGTCATCCCCATGGCAAGGCTTCCCCCGGCACGGCTAGTACACTAGTCAAGGCACACTGCTATATCTTTCGTGCCAAATTTCATGGTCGCCTTGTGCTCAAAACACAACTATGGCTAAGGTCATTTTAAAATAAAAACATTTCATAAATTGTATAAATAAATTTGAAGTCTAATAAAATAATAAAAAATAATTTTAAAAAAATAGGGGTTTTACATCCTACCCAACTTACAAGAATTTCGTCCTCAAAATTTAGGATTAATAGGGTAGATAGGGTTGAGGGATGGGAAGAGTTCGTCAATACCAAAATGTAATTAAATTTTGGAAGATGCGATAAAACGACGTTCAACACCACCATGCCGTAAAAATTGTGGAGTCGATATATACAATAATATATCATGGTTATGGAATTGAATAAGGATCGCTAGTGATGGTAACAAACTTTTGAATATCCAATTTTTAGAGAACAGTAAGAAATTGAGTAGACCAAAAAAATAAATTAGACATTTGGAAGATGTGGTTCCTAGAGAGAAACTAGAGACTAATCGCCTCGATTGAGAGTTTGATTTAAGTGAATGATTAGAATCATTCTTGAGTGCTCAAGAACATTTGGAAGGGCACGATAATAATTTTAGGGTTGAGAAATGATGAGTAGTTAAAGTCGAGGATATAACCACATGAGTCGGTCGGTGGCTATCTACATTTGTGTATAATTAACCGATTGGGCAACCAATGATGATACCTTGAGTCTATCTTAGCAAGTACAGTGCCTTGTCTTTCCAAAATAAGTAAAAGATAAGAACAACAAAGGTTTCAAAGACGGTGTTATATATTGAGTACGAATTACGGGGTTCATAGGCGGCAAAAATAATTCAAAAGAGAATTGTCAAGGCGGTCGCGGATGAGACTCTAAGGCAAGTTTACTATGTCTTCATCCACGTAGAATAATATATGATAAGCGAACCAAAGTGCAATAGGTTGATCAGACCATCATGCACCAGTTCTGATTAGACAATATGTTAATGGGTGCACCCAATAAAATATGTCATGATCAAGCTTTGATAATGAAATAAGCTTGCAAAACTGAAGCCACATTAGCAGCATGAGATAGTCAAAATATGAGCAAGGAAGGTACTGATGAAGGAATTTTAAATAGTCCAAGATCTTTTAAAATCAGGACTCGTCCGAAGTTTGGGCCTATACAGTTGTCCTAGTTTTCTTCATTTATGGCTTGGTAGACTATATAAGGTAAGGTCCTCTGAATTTAGTCTAAGTGAACTTACCAATGTGGGTCACAAGGACAATGGGTTTGTTAGGTGGTGAGGTATTCTACCCAACTTACAAGAGTTAAACTAATAGTATCATGGGACAATGGGTCAAGCAATCAAGATAAGGTACAAATTTAAGCATTTAAGGAATTTAGTAGAACACAATCACATATCGGGTTGAAGGAATTGAGTCGAGGTTGAATCCCTATCCGTGGTCGAAAACATATCGGTATCATGGTAAAGATTATGGTTTGGCCATTTTGGCCATAAGGTCATATCAAGAAATAGAGGACAAAGAGACGTGTTTTAGTGGGACATGATATATCTACATGAAGGTGGACTTGTCTAGGTCTTACATATAAAATTTGTTGGAAGGAAAAGTCTAGTGTTGTGCTCTAATTATCTAAGTCACAGTAAGGGACGCCAAAAGATCTAAAATAGAAAGTGGGAGTTCACGAGATGATAATTAACGCACAAAATAAAGAAGATCAAGTTAAAGCATGAAATAAAATTAATTAAAGAATCCATAAAAATAATTTAGGGACACAATTCCGGAGAGAAGATAGTCTCCTAGATGAATACAGTTAAGGAACCATTAACTCGTTATTCAAATTGCAATGGGTTAGAAGGTCGCAATTAAAAGATCTAGAATTGAAGGAAGGTCGAGTAAGTCAATATTGGGAATACAGTCACATAGCTGGGTAGATGACTAACAACACTTGTGTATATACTATTATCATGGTCATGGGTGACATGGCAATTAGTGTGGAATACTCAGCAGTATTATCTTAGGGCCTACCATTAAAATTTAACTGAAGTATCCTCCAAAAGTTTCAAAAATAAACATTCAAAAATAAACCACCAAAATTTGTATTCACTCCAAGCAGTTCAAATTCATCAAAAATTTAAATCACTCTCATAAATCTCAAAGCAAAATTTTATCACGTTACTACTAACCCTTTCCAAATTAACGTTTAAACTCAACTATTTAACTCAAAAGTTCATAATTTACGAATCCATCAAATTTCACAATCAATCAAAATTTTAACACTCTAAAATTTTTAAATAACTCATAATAAAACTCTTAGCAGATTAAAAGCAATCTCAAAAATTAAGCTCAATGATCTCATAAATTTTAACTTCTATTTATGCTAAGTTATTCCACCAAATCATAACTTTTAAATGGTAACTTCCTTTAATCAACCAAATAACTTTCCATCACATCCTTCGAAATTCTTCAAAAAAAAATTAACATTAGAAATCCCATATTAAACTAAATTTTCAAATAATCTCATCAGTCAAAATTTTTTTTTATACCAAAAATCTAAATAGATTTGTAAATCCTCAATCATAGGACACACTTTAAAATAAAGAAAAATTTTCAAAAATTGTTTTCATAACTTTCAAATATTTAAACCAAAAATTTGCCATCATTACATCCACTTAAAATTCAAAATTTACTAGACACAAAATTGCAAGTTGTATGATTCAAATTTAAATAATTTATACTGCCACATCTAAAATCTAAGATCATTTTCAATCCAAATTTATAACTGTTCAAATGTGTATAACTATAATCCAATAAATCCTGAACATCAAAACTCGAAAAATAAAATAATTTTATATTTGTTCAAAGATGTATATCTATCACTCAAAACTCATAAATATCACAATTCGAAAAGCAAATCAATTTATACTTGTGCAAGAATGTACAACTATAACCCAATAAATCATAGATATCAAATCTTGAAAATCAATCAATTTCTTAAACCAAGTATAAAATTCTATAAATCCTCTAGTGTTTACTATTTTAGAAATCTCAAGTTTAAAATTTTCCGTGGCAATATCATACTTTACCAATTACTAATCAATAAATCATACTAAAAAGCCTTTTTAACTCAATTAGAGTCTTGAATGTATTCCAATTGCCAATATAACCATTCTAGCCATGTGTTTGACCTACGAGCATATACTAGTGTAGTAATCTTCCTAGTTGACACTAAGCACGACAATATGAATCAATGGTAGAAAGGAATCAAGCAAGATACAATTCAAGGAAGTCGAACGAGAGTCCGGAATCTGAAGTCAAGGGAAGTGGTCAAGCTGTATGGATGAGATTCCTAGATTCTAATCCTATGTTGCAGGTTCACATCGGTATAATTACGTAACCGAAGTGACAAACTCGACCTGCATGGGCCACCACAAAAACATGTAACGCTCCAGTCCTAAAATACGTAGGACTAGGTACATCGACATGCCAGCTGTATACATACGAAGTATACTCCAATATATGGAAACCTCGTATGAATACATAAGCTGTAAAATACAGTAGAACCATAATAACTAAATCTCATCCACAAGACAAATAAATGATATAAAAGCAACTTTGAATTTGTCATGTATACAACCGTTGGGCGGAGACAAAGTCCACTACCAACTATCTCAAATAAATGTACAAGAAGTGATTGATAAAATGACGAGACGAACCAAGCGCAACCATCTTCGAAAGAATGGAGAAGATAACGGCCTTGGCTAGAACAACTGCAAAATCATAGAAGCACACACACCTGGAGAGATAACCAGGTCCTCAGAGGGACGTAACAAGATACAGGAAGAACATGCCATATGAACTGAATATAAATGTACCATAAAATAAAGATAAAGTAAAAGCGTCCAAACCATAACACGGTTCAATATCCCATCATCGAAACAGGAGGCTACCCCTACAACCAAACAAGGACAAGGGGTAACTTACTATTCCGTGATGTGACACTTTTCCATGCCATGATTGGAACATGAAATTTGCTAAGGTCTCCTAACCTTTCTAGTAGTCAATTTAGAAGACATATAGATGTATAGGCAGGTGAAGGCTGACTCCCCCAGGACAAAGTAACAACACACAATACACACACATCAATACCAATACTATCAGCCGGCATAACTCGAGGCTAGCGGCCCACGTGACCCTCGGTCCACATAGCTCGAGGCTAGTGACCCTCGCGACTCGACTACTGTAGTACGCAGTTACTACAGCTATAGGATTTGGGGTAGCCCATACATTTCATTGTCTTCTCCCTCCCAAGGACACTAGCAAAAGGTAGTTCGCTAAGACTAGGTCCATATGCATACAAAAAGACAAGAATGAAAAATAACTGAAGCAAAATAAAATGAACTAAAAATAGCAAGTAATGGATCCAACTGAAAATAGATAATAAATATGCAGTAAATAAATAAATAAAGGTGCGTATAATTATAACAGTAAATAAGGCAAGGTATCTTGCCTGCGGTACGAGAAAGGCAAATCCAAGAGTAGCAAGTGTCAGCACCAAAACTCATAAATCACAGATGACTCCAGTCGCTGAAACAAACATCAAAAATGATCTCGGTGAAGAAGATATACCTAGAAAACGCCTGTCCAAAAGTCAAATTCTGGAATAGAGGCAAAATCGTAATTTCGGGTCAAAACGATGTCCGCCGTTGGATCCGCTTTGCACCGAAATGCACGCCAGAACCTATGGTCTCTAAAATCGTCAAACTACATGTCTAAAGATTTGTTTTGATGAGATGAACCCAACGGTATGTCCAATTTTGGATTCCGGTGGGCTGTGCACAAAATCGTCCGTTGAGTGGGATTGTGGGCCCGCCAAAATAGCGTCCCGATCAACTGTCTCAGAATCGGACCAAACTTGGCCCACAGCACCAGAAAAATATTTCGAGTCCATTGGCGCAAGTTTTATTGCGATATTATGAGTGTGCACAAAGTTGTGAATTAATTTGCAAAGGTTCGATACGGGGTATCCCGACGGATACGCACTGATTTCGTCGCGCACATGCAACGAAATCGGGTTCTGTCAGTTCCCACACGTAGACAACATCCATATGCGCCTTTCGATGCGTATAGTGCACGACCACGTCGTCCGGTTTTTCGGGACAGACGCCGTATCGGAGTGTTTCTCTCCTTTTTGAAAACAAAATTTACAGTTTTTCGGAAAACTTTAACAACGTATAACTTTCTACATACTAGATGAAAAGTGAATCCAAAAGATGCGTTACAATCTCGGTTAGGTTGTCTTTGACTGCTTTCAATTAGTTTTTATGAAAGCTTAATGGACAGCAAGAAAAATGGCCGACAATTTGGTGTTTCAAAACAGTTTTTAATATTCAGAAAAGTGGGTTTTTCTCCAACTTCGTCTCGATTTTTCGAGCAAGTTGGATGGACATATCAAAATCCATCTAGGGAATCTCGAAGAGGGTCAAGTCTACTTTCCAGAACATTTTACGGATCGAAAATCGGAGTTACGAGTAAAAAGTTACGTCGTAGGAAAGTATGGTACCTTGAGTGGAAAAACTGCTCCGTGGGTGACGCGGGGCTGACTTCCGATGCTCCGTTCGTCGTGCACCCAACTCCGTTGCTGGTGAAACGAACTCGTAGGCGAAGAGGGTATGATCAGGCTCAACCTTCATTTTGGAAGTTTAGAGTTTAGAGGTCTATGGAGAAAGTTATATATAAAACAATTTAGGTAAAACCTAATATATAAAACCTAATACTATTTTTCCTAATACTAATACCCACTCGGGAATTGCTGCTGTACGCAGCATACAAAGAGGGGTGGGGGCCCGCCCCTTTAAGGGGTGGGTTGACTTTTTTTCTTTTTCTTTTTCTTTTTCTTTTTCTTATACTCTTTTTTTTTTTCTTTTTCTTTACTAAATCTTTTCAAACTTTATAAATATATATATATATATATATATATATATATCCATAAATACCCAAAAAAATCTATTTACAATTCAAATATCATTTAAAAGTCAACTATCCAATTATTTAATATATTTGAGCATATCTATATATATATAAATTCAATCCTTAATAGATCAACTCAAAATAAAAATAGTATTTAAATAGGAAAACATAGTTATTAAATCTCCACAAATTTTATATAAAATTTTAATATTATCTACTATATATATAATGCATCTAAAATATATTTTTACATATATGCGCAAATTTAAATTGCCATAAAAGGCAACAATAGTAATATTACATAATATCCATTAATATCAGCAATAATAAAATGTCTATTTAATTTTCACAAAATAACTTTAGTAATAATAAAATAATAAAAATTGCTCCGATAGGTGAACTGTACCACACAACCCTTATTCGGGTCCAGAAAAATGTATAATTTTGTAAAATATTATTTAAATAATAAAATACCAATACTTGCACAAATAATTAAATAATTAGAAATTGTACGTGTAATTCTAAAATAATTTAGAGAATATTTGTACATATATAAAAATATGTCTACAAGACCACATTTGGTCACACTACATGCTTGCATGGGATTGGGTTCGGTCCGGGCCCTAGTTTGGGTTGGTTTGGTCTAACCGGGTCAATAAGATCATTATATAAAATAATAGTTAAATAAAATATTTGAAATGAGTCATTACGCAACTCGGTCTGGTTTTCCTAATTCGGTCATCCCCATGGCAAGGCTTCCCCCGGCATGGCTAGTACACTAGTCAAGGCACACTACTATATCTTCCGTGCCAAATTTCATGGTCGCCTTGTGCTCAAAACACAACTATGGCTAAGGTCATTTTAAAATAAAAACATTTCATAAATTGTATAAATAAATTTGAAGTCTAATAAAATAATAAAAAATAATTTTAAAAAAATAGGGGTTTTACAGTATAAGCTATGTAATCTAGGTCAATCTCAGTCCAACTAAGTCAAATTAGGTCACACTGAGTCACATTAGGTCAAATAGGTCACATGAAGTCAAACCAAGTCAAACTAGATCGAACTAGGTCAAAGGTTGACTTATAATTGACTTTTGGTCAACTGGTCAACTCTGGTCAACTTCTAGATTTTTTAGGCCAAGTATTGACTGATAGTTGTCTTTTGGTCAAAGTAGTCAAACTTGGTCAACCGAGGTCAAAACTAGCCTAAGCATACTATTCTTAAACATTACCAACCAAGATACCATATATCTTGGTCAAACATGGTCAACTCTAATCAAAGAATTTAAATATCAAGTTGTACCTCGTTATTCGTACATCGAAACCTACGATACGTAAATCGAGATAAGATAATCAACGATAAAGTTAATAATCTTATCACAATGATCCACATGATCATCTTGCCAATTTCAGCGATGTGAGATCACTGGAATCGACTAATCTCAGTTTCGTTGTACTAATTTCGAAATACAAACTTAATAAGAATTAATTATAAATAAAGGTTAATACACAGAGAAAATATCTACAAACATTGTCGGATGATGAAACAAATATCACCAACGTGTCCAGAATGGTCAAATCAGCTAGGATAGTCTATCCATAAGTCCAATTTGGACATAAGGGCAAAAAGGTAATTTTGGGTCAAAACGGTCTCCGTGTCAGACCCGTTTTACACCGAAAAATGTGCAAGAATACTAGTCCACTAAACCTAATAAATTATATGTATACGAATCCAGAATGACGATGCAAATCCAACGGTATATCCGGAATTGGATTCCGTTGACCCGATCTCAAATTGGTCCGTTGACTAGGACATTGAAATTCCGATTTGCATGAAAAAGCGTGTCAGAGCCAATGTCCTCAAAACTCAGCAAATTATATTTCAACGAATCCAGAATGATAATAAGAACTCAACAGTATATCTGAAATTGGATTCCGATGAGCCGATCTCTAAATGACCCATTGATCCGAATATTGGTATCCGACTTGTACCGAAATGCGTGCCAGAACCAATATCCACTAAAATCTAGCAAATTATATATCAACGAGTCCAGAATGACGATACAAACTCAATGGCATATCCAAAATTGGATTTCGATGAGCCGACGTCAAAAAGTCATGTTGATCCGGACTGTGGGGCCCGCTTTGCATCGAAATGCGTACCAGGGCCCACGTTCTCCAAATCTAATAAACTTTATGTAAAAATGTGCCAGAACGACGCCACGAGTCTACTGGTAGTGTCAGAAATTGAATCCGGAGTCCCGAGTTCAAAAATAAAATTTTATAACTTGGAAATTACGAATTCGGATGGCCAACTTTGGCGTCGAATTCAACCAATCAAACGTGCTCACAATAAAACAAAACTGGAGAGGTAGGAAGAGGGTTATACCAAATTCGCATAGGAACCAGGGGCACGCCAGATGGAGCTGCGATAGAGGAGATACGAACCGACAAAGTTAGCTCCATAAAATTGTCCAAAAATAACACAATTTAAATGGTCAACTTAGTGGACGGTTTTGATGTATCAAACGATAAAATTAATGGACAAAAATTAAGGTGAGTGAAGATGGATATACCGAGATTGTGATGGAGTAAAGAAATCGCCAATCCAACGGTCGGATTTCTTGGAAAATGTGTGCAAAGTTGCTGCAACGGAACACCATTTTCGGATCCATTCCGAGCTCGCGCCGACGGAAACCCGTGCCAAACGTACGAATCGGACGTTTCTCACGTCGGGGACGCAGGGACTCGCCATGGGGGCCTTCCCGGAGGTTTGCCGGAGGGAGTGCGGCCGGCCAAGCGGCGCACGGCGACGTGCGGCAGCCCGTGCGCGCGCGACCTGCTGCTGCTGTGTTGCGCTGCTGCTGCTCGCTGTTACTGGCCGCACGGGGGCGCGGCGGCGGCGAGCGGCGTAGCTCGATGGCGGTGAGTGACACGTGGTGGTGGCGGAGTAGGCTTGCAATGGTGGAATGGTAGTGGTGTTCGGCTATGATGGTGGTGGTGTTGATGGGAGATGATGATGATGGTAATAGGAGATGATGATGATGAATGGAGAGGGAAGGGGCTCAGCCGTGGGCTGGTGGTCGGCTGGCAATGGGTCGGCCAAATAGAGGGGGGTCGGCCATGGGGGTGGTGGTCGGCTGTGCTCGGAAGCATGGGAGAGCTGTTGTAAATTAAATGAGAGTTGGAGAGAGAGATGTATTAATAAAAGAGAGAGAGTATAAGTGTGTGCTATGAGTAAATGAGAGGGAAGGAGAGAGAAAGAGTGTAGGAATTATTAGGGCCGGCCATATGGGTGTGTGGGAGTGAGTGTGAGGATATGGGGTTGGGATTGAATAGGAGTGGAATGAGGGTTTGATTAAAATAGGGGAAATTAGATCATTCCTTAGGAAATTAAATCATTGAAATATACATTAAATATTTGAAGTGGAAAAAACTAGGTATTTAATATTTGGTAAGGAAAAATTAGTGTGTGGATATTAATGAAGGGGTAACATGGAGCTTGGGCTGGGTTTGGTTGAGCCGGGTCGGGTCAAAATCGGACAGGTGCAATAAATGAATTAATTTAGGTATTTATGATCATGGGTAAATAAGTATTATGTGGAAGCTCAAATAAATAGGACACAAGTATCATGCGGGTAGTAGGCTTCATGTGGGCCATGTCCTTATTTTGGGTCGACTAGGTTGGGTCGATGTCGGATCCCGAAATTAAATTGGAAGTCAGGTCACAAATTACGGTAGATAATTAATTGGCCTAAATTGACCCAAAAGTTGTGCGAAGCAAATGAAGCACAAGATGGTGTGTCTGAGTGGGACACGAAGGTCATGGGTGAAAAGCGTCTCGAGTAGATCAGGCATGACAAGTTGGTTTCAAGAAAATGACTAGCCTTGTGCTCCTAAATTAAAAGTCACGGTAACGTGCTCACGATGATCAAAGATAAAAGTGGAAAAATCAATTAATGATTAATTAATGATCAAATGGTCTAAATTGTCCAAAGTTGTGTGAAGCAAAAAGAGTACAAGGAAACAAGTTTGGATGGGACATGATATATCAACGTGAATGTAATCTTGTCTACTTCACACTGATGAAGAAAGTTTCCAGAGACTGGCATCTTTGACGCTCCAGAAGTCAAAGTCACGATAAAGAGCATTAAATCAAATAATAATATCTATTCAAAAATAATTGATTTATAAAATTGAAAAAAAAATAAGCCCTAAATTCAGGAGGCTTACAACAAGCATGATACATTATCTTTTCTTTAGTGGGACATATCATTCATGGCAAAAGGTTAATCTCTGCAAGCATTTATATAGGAACTTAAGCAACACATGTATATCACTTTTTAGTGACTCTTATCATAACCGACGGTCCTTCCCTGCACCAAATACGTTAGCACAATTTGCATATATATAAGAAGCATTCATTTTGTCACAACATGTAAGGCTTTGCAAATAACATACCGGCACCCATTTTCACATGGGGCCTTTTGCGTTAGACATATCGGTACCCATTTTCATATGGGGCCCTCTGCATTTTCTTTTTTCTTGACTCAGAACCGAAGCTCCTACATAATTCATTTCTTTTGCAACATATACAAGTCCATCTGTACATGTCAAGCATTCAAAGCATATTTGAAGGACAAGCAATTATTCATTTATATGAAACGTTATAGCAGTTTTGTTTAGATTAAGCATAAACATTCTTTCTTTGTAAGCATACGAATTCAGGACATGTGAGCAATCTCTTATAAGCATACATACTGGTTACCGTCTTTTTATTAGCATGACAAGGTTCTCTTTATCAAGGCACATTCATTTCTTAGCAAGGCAACATGTGAATTCTCTTAAAGCATACTCGATGATTTACCATCTTGTTATTAACAAAAGCATTCAATCAAAAACTCAGATTCTTAAGGCATAAGCGAATCAGCAAATGAGACTTCGTCCACTCACCCAGATCTATTGTCTTCTGTTGCAGAGCCAGCAATCCGATCTTTCTGTCTATCTAGTGCCTTCACGGAGCGGGGCACTACATGTAAAACCCCTAAATTTCTACTATATTTTTAGTACTGATTTTTTGTATTTATACGTCGCATAGTCGTATTGTACGTCGCGTGGGAATTTGCGTTTTTCGTATTTACTCATCAAGTGCGAAAATGAGCGAGGTACATATTTTTAGAAAAATGATTTTTGATTTTATTATCGGTGATGGTTTCAAAATCATATATAATAATTATTTTTTAAAAGTTGTGAAAAGTATCTATCGAGGTTGCCAAACTTATTACTTTAATTATTTATAAAATGCTATCTTATTTTAGTAGTGGTAATTTAGAAAACTAGATTTATGTGAATATTCAACTCGTGTAAAGCACAAGAAAATAATTTCATGTATAATTTCAAAATTTATTTTTATTATTTATAATAATTATTTAGCAAGAAGGTATTTTAAATATTTGAATATGCATGTTTACTTTCGAAATTATTTTATCTAAATTATTAAAAATATAGTTTAAAATTATTTCCTATTAATACTTAAATATTTATTATGATTTTTGAAATTAATTAATTATTATTATTTATAAAAAGATATTTTGAATTTAATTGTGATAATTTAAATATAGATTTATTTTATTTATTTAATTTAAATAGTTTAATTTAAATATGTGATTTATCTAAGTTGGGTTTGAACTTATTAAATCTCAATTGGATTAGATTGAGATTGATTTAAAGGGGGAATTGAATTTTTCCAATCCATATCAAACTAGGAGTCCACCTCCTGTATAAGGAGAAACTCTTTGCACCTCCTCCATTAATTTACAATTCTACAAAATTCTCCACTATCCACAATAGTGCGTGCATCGTGTCTGTGTCCATCCAAAGTCTTATTCCACTTTTTACACATACAATTTTTTTTGTGTCGGACACACCCCCGACAAATCAAATACATAGCCCTATTTCTAACCTCGATATGCCACCCCCGACTACTACCGCTGCCACCTACGGTAATACACAGATAACCCCGCCATCACTACGTCCGAACAAGCCGACTTCGTCCCCTGTTCACCGACTCACACCAAAACCCAGTATTTCAACCTCGACTCCAATGCCTACCGGACACCTGCGGCGACCAATCCAGCCTTCTTCACAACTTCGTACAGTAGCCCTCGCCAATCTATCACCACCATCATCCCCGCCTACCAGCCTTTGCCGCTCGACCATATGACAAACCCGGCCAACCTAAGCCCTCTCCAGGCTCCTTCACGATAGCACCGTCACCACCATAACCGTAGCCCTGCCATCCACGTCAACCGTTCCCGCCACACCGGCAGCCCAGACAACCACTGCCACCAAATTTCCGACCACCACATCCCGACCCCTGGACATCACCACCAACCCCATGAAAACAAGATAGAAAAAGAAATTCTAACCTTACCACCAGACACCACCAACGCGTCGTCGCGTCCCCGATGCGAGTGCCCACTCCGCGTTGCGCTCCTCGCCGCCAGGTAGCCGCCGTGTCAACTGCCCCAATCCACGAGCGCCAGAGCGTCGAGACCCCTCGACCTTCCCTGTCGGCTACAGCGCCGCGACTGTGGCTTCCCGACCACCCCTCCACCGGACCTGTGTCTCTCCTCCCCTCTCCGTCTCTCTCCAGCCGGCCCTGACCAGTGCCATGGTCGGTGCGCTTCATCGCGGCCACCATCGGCCGGAGCCGCAGTCACCCACTCACGACCCCAAGCCCCGATTCTTTCCGCCCCACCGGATCTCCGCCATCGCGTTTCCTCCTCCGCATGGCCGAGCATCCCTCTCCCTCTCTCCAATCTCCCGCTCTGCTCTCCATGCACAGCAGGCCGCCGAATCCTCCGCGGTCCCTTGAGCTCGACCGAAACCCTGACCGCCGACGAGCCACCACCTTCTCCGACCCTCTCTCCCTTCTCTCTCCCCGCTCCTCCTTCCCTCCCTTCTCTTTTCCCTCTCCTTATCCCTCTCTCTCCTCTCTGATTTTTCCTTTTGACCCTCTCTCTTCCTCGTTTTCATTTCCTCTTTCCTCTACGTGAGAAGCCCCTCTTCATTTTCTTGTGCTTTCCCATCCTCTTCTAATCAGAGGAGAGAAACCCCCTTCTGATTTGTTAACACTATATTATATTATATTATTTTTTCTTTGTATTACTTTTGAGTGGTAATTTATGTATACAGCATTAGTATATATAATGTAGATATTTGTTAAAAGTATTGATTAGCATTCTATTATCAGATATAGTATAAGATATCAATATGTATGTACGCTAGTATATATTTATATAATTAGTCAAAGGTATTAGTTATTTATCTTATTACTAGTATTTTGGTACTAATATTTTCATTAATATTACAAAATTATTTAATAAAAAAATAATATATTGGGACTTGACCCTATATGTAAATTTAAATTTGTTTCAAAACCTAATTAATTGGTATTTTGACAAAATTTTGTTTATAGCCCAAATTCATCTAATTGTTTCTCTTTAGATCGTATTTTCCAAAAGTATTATTACTCATGTTCTAGCTATTTTTCGAAATAGAATAATTGGCTTTTATCTGGTGGTATTTTAAAATAAGCTTCCGGCCTAAAAAAATATTATGTTATTTTATAGTATCAAAATGGTTGCGGTATTCTCTACCTAAGAAAATTTTAGTATTGATATAAGAGTAATTTTTCATAATTTTCAAGTATTCATCTATTTTGACTAATACAAATGTAGTTTCTAAATTATATTTATATTTTTCAATTATTTATGTAAAAATTATTATTATTATTATTATTATTATTATTATTATTATTATTATTTTCCTTGAGTATGGTATCATAAATAATTTAAATAGTATAAAGTATTTTATCCTCTAATTTCTTCAATTATCACCGTGACCATGACTAATTCCACCACTCCTAGTCCTCCGCCAATTTTGTACGTCCTCCTATCGACCCTAGCTAAATTGACCAGCCTGGACCCGATGGACCACTCCGTGCCATTGTCAGAGGCCCTTTGTGTAGTTGTAACACCGAGGCCACTTTCTGCGCCACCTTGATTATCGTACCACACCAGGCGGCCTACCAGACAAGTATACCTTGTTTAATTGTTAAATTATTTATTTTTTGTATTATTTATTTTGTTTCATATTGTTAGTTTTCTTTGTTATAAACTGTGCGTCCAAGCCATACTTGGGTGCAACCGACTCTATTAGTCGTTTTACTTTACTATATGCATGTCAACTTAGTTTTAGCGGACTACCTTCTTGTTGGGGGATATCTTTATATCTCATTGGGCCATGACACTTACTCTACATGGTTTGAGACAGTTTGATAGGGATACGACTTATGGACTGGCCATCTCTATTGTCGTGTGATGGATAGATGATCGTAACTGTTATGACTAGGGTTGTAGAGACTCAAGCAGTTACAAAACTGGATGAGCCATGAGCATGACTTGGACCGTGGGGAACATTAGGGAAGGACAGTCGCTAGTGTGTATGGAAATCCAAACAGGTAAACTATAGTCTCCGAATGGAACTGTGGCGATTTATATTTGCAGATGTCCTCTGACGTTTTGGACGTTACGGACGGATACGGATGACTGGATGCCAGTTACGTACTTATAGCCTAAAATTCCACCCATGCGCAAGAAAGTTGTCCTCTAAATTGTACAATAGATGGTCAGCATTTCCTTTGCATATTGGTGTCTAGGAGAGTCTTGCATATTATTATTATTTTGACAGTTCATATTAACTTGTTCTTCCTGTATCTTGCTACGTCCCTCTGAGGGCCTGGTTATTCTCCAGGTGTGTGTTCTTGTCTTTCGTTGGTGTTCTACCTGTGGTCGTGATCATCTCTATATTCTTCGAGGATGATTGTGCTTCGATTATTTTTGCTTCGTTCACCAAATTCGTTTCATTTTCCATGTATTTCTTCCCTTACTTGTTGGTAGTGGATTTGTCTCCACCCAACATATTGTACCAAAATAATTCATTATATGATATCTTTTAATCCCTTATTTTGTGGATGAGATTATTTACTTGTGGTTTACTGCATTTTACAGCTTATGTATACATATAAGTCCCATGTACTTTGTATGTATACAGCTGGCATGTCTACGTACTTAGTCCTACGTATTTTAGGACTGGAGCGTTACATATTTCACTACATTGCATTATCTAACATGCATACCTATATTGCATTATATCAACATATATATATATATATATATATATATATATATATATATATATATATATATAGAGAGAGAGAGAGAGAGAGAGAAAAAAAATATATATATATATATAGAGAGAGAGAGAGAGAATAAGGGAGGTAGGGTGCCACCTCACGGGAGGGTGTCTACTTGTCACCCCCCATGCTATCATAAAGCACATGGGTGCATGATGATAGCATGTGGGGGGTGACAAGTAGACACCCTCCATAGGGTGGCACCTCACCTCCCTCATCCTCTCTCTCTCTCTCTCTCTCTCTATATATATATATATATATATATATATATATATATATATATATATATATATATATATATATATATATATATATATATATATTACAGAGATAAAGAGGGGGTGATGAGTGGCATAGCTGTGTGTGTGTGTATCGTAGCAGTAGGGGGTACAATTCGTTTATGGAAAAATGGAAAGTGTCAAGGTAAAGTGTAAAGGTGTGTCACGACCCGCACCCACTGTGAGGGTACGAGCACGTAACAACGCCCAGCCTACGCCACAGGGTCGACGGTAGAATACTGTTCTAGGTCACTATCTAACCAACCAATCACGTAATTATATAATGTACTTGTCAAAATATTAACTCCGAACGGAGGACAAGTATAGATATAATGTAATCTCAATCACAGTCTAAGCACGATATGACAGCACAGAAGATTATACCTAAGACTAAATAACAGAAATAAAACCAACAACTAAATAATATAATCTCAGACAATCTCAACTACATATCTCAACTTATATACAACTCCAGTTCTAAAACATGTAAGCTAAAACAGGACAACTAGCTAAACTCCCGATCACTCCTGAGTGTCGGGGCCATAGGTAGCTAAGCCATCTCCTGGTCCATAATATGTAAGGCATGAGTCCTCAGGGCAATCATCTGTAAAATTTACAACAGGTCCAGTCAGGACAGGAACGAGTACAACTCATCAAGAAAATCCAAGTAATGACAGAGAACTATAAAGCAGTTATAGGCAGTTTTATTGATGAACATAGTGGTTTATATACAGTTGATGGTATAGAGAACAGATAAGATACGAGAAAATAAGTAACTAAACAAGAGCAGAATCATGGCAATGAAGACTGTAAAATAAATCTAGCTGAACTAGAGTAATATGATAAGTCCAGACAGTAAATATAAACCAAGTGTAATTCTATGTAAATCCAGTACAGGACGAATCTAATACAAGATGAATCCAGTACGAGATGATTCTAGTCAGTGATCAAGAAATCCAGGTGAGACCAGCTATAATCTAATAGTGTGTTTTAAAATACTGAGATCGACATGTAAACGGCTGTAGGTATCAGGCACATCTCTCACTGATTAGGCGAGAGACGGCTATGCTTCCAGTAGATTCTAGTAGGGAGATTCCAGATTTGGGGTATGTTTACATGCCTTACTCAATATTTCCCCACCCCGCAATACAAGTGAATCCAGTACAAGACACGAGAATCGAGAGAGTTCAGCCAAACACGATACTAGTAATGATTCCAGAATGATTCCAGTAATAGAGGCTAGACAATATAGTGAGTGTGTCGCATACATGAATCCAGAAATATCCATACGTGTGGTATCAGAGAATCACATAAAACTAACTAGAACTGAAGTACAGTAACTGGCAAATAAATGAGAGAACTATCAGAGAATGTACTCGCCTGATACTCTGAAATGAGTAGTGTAATATCAGATGTCTGTACCGGAGTCACAATGTCCTAAATAGAACAGTACAGGTTATAATGTTTTTAAGATAAGGTAAATGAATGATACAATACAAACTACATGATTTTTAGGTCAATATAGGTCAAAGTCAACTCTAAGTCAAACCTGGTCAACTATCTAGGTCAAACTAAGTCCAAGTCAAACTTGGTCAACTCTGGGTCAACCCAAGTCAATACTCTAGTCAAACTAGGTCAATTAGGTCAAGCCTAAGCAAACAAGTCTCACTAGGCCTAACCAGCCTATTCTAGCAAACATACACACTATCTAGGCTATACAAGCCAACAACACATATTCACTGGCATTCATGCCATATACATAGGCAATGAGCCATAGGCTATGTGCCCTGTACATAGGCTAAACACACATTAATTATATATCTAATTTAATATAGTTAATCACATATACATCTATAGGCTACATGATAATATATCTCACATATATAGATATATATGTATATACATATATATGTAAATATATGCATGGGTTAATAGGGAGAGGAATACATGTGTGTATATGAGGGTGGAGTGAACCTAAAGTGTATGTGACATGTTGCATATGTGTGTAAGGTGTAGAGTATGTACATGTGTCAATAGGGTGTGTGATACAAGGGGTTGACAGGAATTCAATAGGGAAAATGTGTTAGTGTCTAGGTGTACATGGGTGTGTGCTCTCAGAAATTTGAGAGTGCCACCAACTCAGAATTGGTTTCCAGGGAAGGGAAGAACCCAAAGACAGTTAACTCAAGGACTCCCCAACCACATACAAAATCCCATTTTGAAATGCAACCTAAATTAACATTTAAACAACTAATCAACCATATATTAGGAATAACATGGTATTGAAGAATCAACTCAATTTTGTGTATAAATCTGGGAAAAAGACAGTTTCAAATCCCCACCAATCCAATTAGGACTATTCCTTCATGACAGGTATCAGAAAAACCTTCACATTACATATATAAACACACACACCCACTGCCTCCGGCCTGTACAGGCCTAAGCCTACACCCACTGCCTGAACATTGGCCTATGGCCAATGTTACTGCTACCTACTGCTGCTGCTAATGCCACTGCCTGTTGCTGTTAGCTACTGCAATGCAAAGCTAAGGCAGGCAAGCATGTTGCAACTGCTGCTAAGGGTCTGCAATGCAAAGCCAAGGTAGGACAATGCATTGCATGTTGCTGCAACTGCAATGCAGGGAAAGCATTACCTGCAACAACCTCTTCCCCATCAAGTCCCAGGAACTAACCCTCAGGATCCAACCTAATACCAATAAAACCCTCGAAATCAAGCTTAACTGATACCATATCAGTAAAACAACATTTATACATAGATACATATATTGCATTCAATCAAATAGGAAGGGAATAGAAAACTGAGACAGTGACTAATGATAGGTGCAAGTGTATACCTGTGTGTGTAGATGATAGGAAGTGTGTGTGGTGGAAATAGGGATATTGAACCATAGTGCCAGTAGCACTGTCAACATTAAATATGGTGTGCTATAATATAGGGGCTGAGAACTTGACTGAACAACCTAAGAATTTTAGGACTGCACAACCAAGCATTACATGATGCAGGACAAAATATTAAGGTAAACTAAACTGTACTAAGGATGGGGTTAACCAAGGATTGAATCAAAGGGAAATTGGGTCTGTCATGTGGGAAATTCTCAGGAAAACAAGGAAAATAGCTAAATCCCTATGAACCAACCCAATGTGTACATACATGTATATATATCATCAATTTATTCACAGTTTTAACATCTAATCAATTTCAAACTCAAAAAATGATATCGAATCAGAACCTATTAAAGAAACCAAAATCCAGCATTGAAATCCCATTTCGAAATCCAAAACTCACCACAAATCAAAAATCAAGATTTCAGTTATGTAATACACATGTAGATAAGTTTCATAGGACAATTAAACATCAAAATTGGTTTAAAAATAGAACTCAACCTCAGAAATTTCGAACAACAGCACATAGTATCAGTGGTAATGGGAAATGAAAATTCGAATTCAATATATGGTAATATACAAAATTAAAGGTTGTTAAACCTTGCCACACACGTGATTGTGTCCCAGGAGTCTACTCGTGTCCAAACATTTGGACACGAGGTGTCCAACCATAAAAAAACACACACAGACACGCACGAGCACACCAAGTGTCGTGCAAGCGTGTCACGGAGTCGTGTGCATGACACACAACACGTGACACGTCGTGCTCGTGTCCAGACACTCACCAGGGATAGGGGTACGTGGCAAACATCCTGCACCATGCCAACGTGACTCGTGTCGCGTTCACGAGACGCGTATCAGTGCACGTTTTCACACACGTGCAGCACAGGCAAGGATCGGTACGATCGAGTTTTCTCTCGATCCGCTCGATCAATTCGCCTCAAATTTTATGTGGGTGATGGCAGACAATGTCCACACGTGTCCACAAAAAATCAGCTCACGAGAGTCCGTGTCGTGTCCTGTGTCGACCCCGAGCAGCAGGGCAGCGTACCGGGGCCTCGTACACGCATTCATGTCCAAATTTGGACACGAAAACCAACCCAATTCATGCTCAGACACAGACCATAGTAATCTACACATAATAAGCTTTCAAAATGTGTAATTTATTTTGAAAACCAAGAACAAAAAGTTCAAAGAGGCATTTCATCAAACACCTAAGTATACACTATGACACGTGTCCGATACGGACACCAAACGGACACGAAATTCACCCAAATTCTAGGGACATCTAGGGGACTCCTAGACCTAGCCCTAAATGCAAAGAAAACAGAATTTTAAATCAATTTGGGGGAGTTTTACCTATAGGTGTAAAAAGCATGAAAAAGCTCCAAATGGGGGGTGTTCTTCTTGATGGCCAAATGCTCCAAATGAGCCCAAAACTGAGATTAACCTCCAAAAATATTAAACATATAGAAATTAGAACCTAATGCAAAAGACTAGGATTAAAAAGAAATTAAAATGAATTTATGGGGATTTTTGGAAAGGGAAAAAATATCTTTCTTTTTCTATGTGTTGAAATGAAATAAAAGAGGCAAGCCCTAATGAATAAGTGTTTATATAGGGTAGGAATCCCTATGTGGCTGGTCATAACGAAAGGAATTAGGGTTAGGGTGTCAAATCATGGGCCGTGGGCTAAGTCATTAAGTCCTTAATCACAAGTCCTTTCATTAAAATCACAAACCATGAAATAATTTCACTTAAACTAATCCTCTCATTGTAAAACTAATCTCTAATAACTAAAATGAGTTAACTCAAGCTAGACTAGGGTTACCATAGCTAGGGTTAGCTTCTAGGCTAGTCCACTAGGTCTCAACAAGTCAAAGTTAAACTAGAATTTACCAATTCAATAAATCATCAAATAATTCAAATAAGTCAAAATAACCAAATTATTCCTAGGTTAAAAATTGATAATTAAATCATCCTAATGACATGGTTAGGCTCCAGGTCATGCAGTCTCTAGGGTTTTACTAGCAGCACGTCAAAATCACAAGTCATGACTTAAGGCAGTTTTTAAATAGTTTAAAAATTATTAAAAATTACCAAAAATAATAATGTGAAACAAATATCAATAAATAATAATTAGAGAAAATTTGAGTGGCACCCCACTTTTTTTACGCTTATTTATGGTGCACCCCACAAGTTTACATGAATGTATGACACCCTCCACTTTTGACGGTTTTCGTCCAAAACAAACTTTTTGGACGAAAATACCCCTATCTTTTGTCCTCTTCCCTGCGTCAACTATCCGGCTCCCTTCGTCGTGCTCGGCCCCCCTCCACGGCGTCGCTGCACCCCCCTACCCGACCTCGCCGCACCCCCCGACCATCACCACCACCACCACCATCATTGTCACGCCCCGCTCCCGCAGGAGCGATCGTCCTCGCTAAGGCATGATGCCGCACGGGCCTAGGTTGCACCCGTGCAAGGCCAAGTCCAGAAACGACCGATTTGATCTAGGCCACAGAGTCGCACAGAGTGTCCCCATTTACAGCGGAAAGTAAATGAACACAAGTAGAAGTGAATTCAATCTCTTTATTGATATTCAAGAAGTTTACAAGCGGCGCTAGGCTGATATTACAAATCGCTCAAGCTCTCTCTCTCTGAAACATAAAAGGCGTGCCAAGTGGCTTACAAGATGGAATGATTCATGGCGATGTTCCGATATATTATGTCATGTATATGGTGCTCCAGCTCCTTGCAACGCTCCAAGGCTCCAGAGATAGCTCCGCGCCTTAGCACGTTCGAGGAAAGCTCCGCACCCGTCGACGTTTCCTGCTTCCTACAAGCAGACTATGGGGTTATCAGTACATTGTTATGCACTGGTGGGCAGGCTAGCTCGCCCACAATGCTATTATTACCAAACACGTTCCATTTACTTTTGTGCATCTCTATCATTCATTGTCTTTCTAATCTTGCCTTAGGATCAGTTTCATGCATATTTCATAACCTATCTCGTATTGCCAATTTCAAGTGTCGTATGGAAATACATGCATGACTTACCCATACTTACAGTCCGGCCTTCCCTATTCAATGTAAACCAAGTTAGTCAACAATTCATATGTAATAACATAACGTGCCTCATGTAAACTTTCAATATCAAGGGCGTGTCCCTGCCTCGGTTTCTAGCGCGCCGTTGGCGTATTTTCTAACTCCTTTGCCAAAGTACTTTCGATTATCTGGTGTGTTATATTCAAGCCCGTTCAGAAGGCACTTCATTTAGTTAACTTAGACTATTTTGATTTCAATGCAAGGACTTGCACGTGGATTGCCACCAGCAAAGCCCACTTAACTCTATATACACCGGTCGCTGGCACCACAAGCCATTTTGGACCCTTTATCCCTTGGTATTTCACAACTATTCAGAGCGTGCGGCTGGTACACGTTGATAGTGTCTAGAAATACCCCACACTTACGTCCACCGGGTAGCCAAGCCCCCCCTAGGCAGCCCGTAAGCCCCTTTTGATTCCGTCCGGATCGGCAAGTCCTTCACACTTTGATCATGCCGCAGAATCCCTTTTTTTTTACGGCACAGCATTCGCCACCCCTCGCTCGTGCCGTTTGTCCATGACCATTTCGTATTAATTTGTCTTTTTAACTTAACGGCTGTCTCTGAGCCGTAGGCTAACCCTTAGCCTAAATACGTTATTGACCAGGTTGGCGTCCGTACAGCGCGGGTAGCGAGCCCCGTTGCACGTGCCCGTCATACCTGTCGCTAACCATTTCCATCCTTCTTATCTTTTATTCATTCTTTCTTTCACTTGTTCATTCATTCGTTGATTCATTCATTCACTTATTCGTTTACTCTTTCATTCATACATTTTGCAACTTTCCGTGCGGGAGTCGCCTTGACGACCCATCGGTCCCATAGTCTTTCAATGTTACTATACTCTACTCGGAACGACTATATTGATAGTCTTCCCATTTCATTATTGTAACCCATTCATTGTTTCATTGTTGAACGCAAGCTTGTGCTTTAGCACGAGCGTGGAGCACGGTACGAGAGTTCTCGTATTTTTATGTTCTTTCCATATTCTATACAAGCATACAAGATGGGATTATTCCCTTAGCTAGGTGCGTTGGGTCAATTATTAGCATGCGTGGTGTTATCGTCTAGCGACTTCAGTGATAGTGTCCGTATTGTTATGTGTCTAGGCTAAGCAAAGACGGGTTCATCGGAGCCACCCACCTTAGCGATGTTCGCATCGGCCGAGCGATCCTCCGAGCGCGCCTTTGAAAGTCTAATTCTGGATTCATCTTGACGGGCCAATGTAAGCCTTGCATCGATTCGCATCGATACTTCATCGGGTCGACGCAACTCTTCGAGTCGACGGCTCGTTTGAGTCGTTACACTTGCCGTTGGAATCGGCGTTCCACTAGGGCGGAGCGGATCATTACATAATACACCACTCAAAACAAGTCTCGTCCTCGAGACTTCCTAAGTGCATGTCATCCTACCATTCCTTAACTCGTGTCGTCGCGTTTCTTAGACGATTCTATCGAACGGCTCTATCGTTCGAAGGCATCGAGCCATGCTCGGTTATCCTTCCAAGTTTTATGTTGCATACGTTTGGTCGATTTCATTGAATGACTTTTTATTCATTTTGGAGTTTATGGTACTTATTCAATTATTGCGTTTCTTTGACTTGGTTGCTATATCGACGTATCATGGGACTGAAATGGTCGTACGAGGTGTATCGTGATTTATCAACCTCGAGAGTCGTAGGCTAAGGAAAACTCATTCATTCGTTCATGCGCATCGCAACACCCACTTGCAGCTGCATTCGAGTTCATCATATCGCTGAGTTTGGATCGTGCACGTATCCAAGGCGTCCCCCGAACACGTACATTTCAACCAAGCTTAGCGATTAGCAAAGTCGGACAAGCTACTCGTGATAGTTTTGATTTGTCGATCGTTTTGCTAACTTCGATTTAAAACCGAACTCATGTGTATCTCACTATCGTTTATCTCCGTCCTCGAGATGATTCGGTTCGCTTCTCAAGTGTTCTTGTCTACGAAATCAGTACGATTTCTTCTTCTTAGTGGAGTCGACCAAGTCTTAAGTACCTTCCGTCCGATTCAGGACCAAGTATCGCACTGTCATCGAGTATGTCTTCCAATCAATAATTCGATTCGTTATTCCAACTTTACTCGCGCATCATCCATTCCTATCATTCACTTGTTTAGGGCCAATCTTGCCGTCGTTCACGCACACCCCCTGTTCCACGTCCTACTCTAAGTCTTGTTGCCCCAAGTCATTCGTCCGTCTAGACGATACTGTAAGGTCAATCGCACAAGTTTAATCACTCGGCATAGGGTCATCCGCCTATCCGCTAGGTCAGCTCACAAGGTCATAGTTACAAGTCATGTTCACGGTTCATCGTGCAAAGTCATTGTACGATGCTCGCCCCAATCCTATGGTCAAACCATTTGTTTGTTGTACGGAAGTTTCTACCCAAGTTAGTTTTACTCAAATTTCTAAACATCGAGCACAATCACCTATTCGCATCAATGCATTCGTTGTGCGTATTCAATTCCATTCAATTACCAGTTCTAACCAATTCATGTATTCGATCACGAGGTCATCCAGCTCGACAATACGTTGTGCCCCAATCTCACGCGAGTCCGATTATCCACGGCGGTTCATGAATCACCATGCAATGCTCTCGTGGAATAATCATTCTCATCGGGGCGTAACTCTTGTTTGAGTTTTAGACTAACCCATTCTCGATACACGGATTGGACCTACTCAATCCTCAAGTTCAATTCCTCAAGCACACAAATTCATTCTCGAGTCCACCTTCGCGTCAAACCACAAGTCGAAACAATCAGATTGCCATGCCATCCAAGTTCAATCACTTCCGTTGTATGAATCACGATATCAGCGCTCACGCGGAGTGATCGTCACAATTCTGGCACGACGCATGTGCGAGGCTGGAGTTGCGCTCGCATAAGACAAGAACATCAACATTGTGGTTGTCAACGAAGCAAATCCAAGCATTCACATTTTTCATCCAAGCCAAATCAATTCGATAGTCTGACCGTCATGCGTTCAACTAGAAAATCCTCGAGCCAAATCTATATTTTCCTCGACACATTTTTAACATTTCAAGTATAGCGCCCAACGGAACAATGACATTTGCACGACCGTCATTCGCCGAGTCAGAGTGCCCCCGAGTTATCGCATATCGATCTTTGATACGCCTCAATACCATCGACGATATGCGTAATCTGACGATCTTTCTTTGCAACCAATTTTGAGTCGTGCGTTGATGCTATTGTCCGAGTTGGATATTCCACAATTTTCTCGATATTCAAGATCAAGTTCGATCGCTATTCTTCAAGCTAGTTTCAATATCGTTGTCCAACTCAAGTCATAATTCATTTGAATCAATTCAAAATCATACGCACGAACCTCTAAGTTTCCTCGATCAAGACCATTCATTTTCATTCGTCGTTCCGAATCGTTTTCTAACTTGCGTTGCCCATTGACAAGTTGTCCGAGCGACATCTCGTTCGGGATATTCGAGGTCACGACCAACTAAGCGTGACGCGTTCTAAGGCTTTGCGCGAACGCATCGCTTGCCGACATACTAGTACGATCCGTAAATCCTTTAGTTTTGCTCGAACAATTTTCTATAACGTCCATACACCACTCAGTGTTCGAGCCACTCGATTGGTCATCAACACTCATCCTTATTCTTCCTCGAAGCTATCACATACACCACTCGGATTTGAGCCATCCTATTTAGCCCACAATCACATTCGCATCACTTGCTAAGACATATTTCAGATTCGTTCGACAAATCTCTAGCGTAACTACTTACGTCGTATTGACGCACTAAGTCGTTCGTACTAATCCTTAAATTCCAAGCCAATCTTTCGTGCACGCCTAAGCGTTAGTTTGGTAGCGTTCCTATCGATTCACACTCTAAGTGTATCTCCGTTCCCGACCGAGCGGTAATTGATATCATCGCTCGCAACTCAATTGCACCAGAAGTCGAGGTGCGCGACATGCGGACTAAGTTGTGCCACATAACCATCCCGTACGGGCTATATTCAAGTTTGCACGCTCACTTACCTGTGTTCTCTATCGAGTCATGTTTAACATCGTTCGGCACAAAGGCCTTCGCCTAGCGATCCCGTTCAACCGAGTACTTGTACGAGCTTTGAAAAATATTAGACTTATTGTATAGAACATCCCAAGGCACAATGAGAGAGAGCGTACACTTCTTTTGTTTCCAACCGAGCTTTCAAAACTGAGAAAATCGAAATAAAGTCCAAGGACGTGAAGCCGTGCTCTGATACCAATCTGTCACGCCCCGCTCCCTCAGGAGCGATCGTCCTCGCTAAGGCGTGATGCCGCACGGGCCTAGGTTGCGCCTGTGCAAGGCCAAGTCCAGAAACGACCGATTTGATCTAGGCCACAGAGTCGCACAGAGTGTCCCCTTTTACAGCGGAAAGTAAATGAACACAAGTAGAAGCGAATTCAAGCTCTTTATTGATATTCAAGAAGTTTACAAGCGGCGCTAGGCCGATATTACAAATCGCTCAAGCTCTCTCTCTCTCTCTCTGAAACATAAAAGGCGTGCCAAGTGGCTTACAAGATGGAATAATTCATGGCGATGTTCCGATACATTATGTCCTGTATATGGTGCTCCAGCTCCTTGCAACGCTCCAAGGCTCCAGAGATAGCTCCGCGCCTTAGCACGTTCGAGGAAAGCTCCGCACCCGCCGACGTTTCCTGCTTCCAGCAAGCAAACTATAGGATTATCAGTACATTGTTATGCACTGGTGGGGAGGCTAGCTCGTCCACAATGCTATCATTACCAAACACGTTCCATTTACTTTTGTGCATCTCTATCATTCATTGTCTTTCTAATCTTGCCTTAGGATCAGTTTCATGCATATTTCATAACCTATCTCGTGTTGCCAATTTCAAGTGTCGTATGGAAATACATGCATGCATGACTTACCCATACTTACCGTCCGGCCTTCCCTGTTCAATGTAAACCAAGTTAGTCAACATATGTAATAACATAAGGTGCCTCATGTAAACTTTCAATATCAAGGGCGTGTCCCTGCCTCGGTTTTTAGCGCGCCATTGGCATATTTTCTAACTCCTTTGCCAAAGTACTTTCGATTATCTGGTGTGTTATATTCAAGCCCGTTCAGAAGGCACTTCATTTAGTTAACTTAGACTACTTTGATTTCAATGCAAGGACTTGCACGTGGATTGCCACCAGCAAAGCCCAGCTAACTCTATATGCATCGGTCGCTGGCACCACAAGCCATTTTGGACCCTTTACCCCTTGGTATTTTGCAACTATTCAGAGCGTGCGGCTGGTACACGTTGATAGTGTCTAGAAATACCCCGCACTTACGTCCCCCGGGTTGCCAAGCCCCCCCCCCCAGGCAGCCCGTAAGCCCCTTTTGATTCCGTCCGGACCGGCAAGTCCTTCACACTTTGATCATGCCGCGGAATCCCTTTTTCTTTACGGCACATCATTCGCCATCCCTCGCTCGTGCCGTTTGTCCACGACCATTTCGTATTAATTTGTCTTTTTAACTTAACGGCTGTCTCTGAGCCGTAGGCTAACCCTTAGTATTAATACGTTATCGACCAGGTTGGCGTCCGTGCAGCGCGGGTAGCGAGCCCCGTTGCACGTGCCCGTCATACCTGTCGCTAACCATTTCCATCCTTCTTATCTTTTATTCATTCTTTCTTTCACTTGTTCATTCATTCGTTGATTCATTCATTCACTTTTTCGTTTACTCTTTCATTCATACATTTTGTAACTTCCCGTGCGGGAGTCGCCTTGGCGACCCATCGGTCCCATAGTCTTTCAATGTTGCTATACTCTACTCGGAACGACTATATTGATAGTCTTCTCATTTTATTGTTGTAACCCATTCATTGTTTCATTGTTGAACGCAAGCTTGTGCCTTAGCACGAGCGTGGGGCACGGTGCGAGAGTTCTCGTATTTTTTATGTTCTTTTCCATATTCTATACAAGTATACAAGATAGGATTATTCCCTTAGCTAGGTGCGTTGGGTCAATCATTAGCATGCGCGGTGTTATCGTCTAGCGACTTCAGTGATAGTGTCCGTATTGTTATGTGTCTAGGCTAAGCAAAGACGGGTTCATCGGAGCCACCCACCTTAGCAATGTTCGCATCGGCCGAGCGATCCTCCGAGCGCACCTTTGAAAGTCTAAGTCTGGATTCATCTTGACGGGCCAATGTAAGCCTTGCATCGATTTGCATCGATACTTCATCGGGTCGACGTAACTCTTCGAGTCGACGGCTCGTTTGAGTCGTTACACTTGCCGTTGGAATCGGCGTTCCACTATGGCGGAGCGGGTCATTACAATCATCACCATAATCATCATCACCACCACCATCAACCATCATCATCACCACCAACACCTTCTTCATCTGACCGACGAAAAGTCCTACAACTACAACGGCCGAGCCATCCCGCCAGCGGCTCTCAAGGCGATTCTCCAGCTCCCTAAATTGTCCGCCGCCGCCGCCGGTTGCCGAGCCAGATCGGAGGAGGACGTGGACTCCGGTCTCCTGTCGGGCACGGTCTTCGTCTCGGAACGAGGCAGCCTCGATACGCTCCACGTGGCCCTCCGCTGCTTCGACGACGAGGTCTAGGTGTTCAGCTGCGCCGATCTGTTCCCGGCCGAGACGTCGGCGTTCAGGGGCATCCGCATGGAGGACAGCGGCTGCTTCGCCGCCGGCGACGATTATCTCGTCCACGTCACCACCAACGACCGCGCTGCTGAGTGCCGGCAGCCCTGGACTGCCGTTTATAGTACCAATCTTAGGACCGGGAGATCTGAACGCCTCACCCTATCAAGTAATCAAATTTAATTCCTTCCTCAATAACTATTAATTCTCATTCACAATCTTTTTTATTTTGAGAAATTACTCAGTGGTGGTGATGATGGTTGATGGTGGTGGTGATGATGGTGATGGTGATGATGGTGGTGATGGTGGTGGTGGTGGTGATGGCCGGGGGGTACGGCGAGGTCAGGGAGGGTGGGGGGTGCGGCGACGCCGTAGAGGGGGGCCGAGCACGGCGGGGGGCAGGCACGTGTGACGGGGAGGGGGGACACACAAAAGGAGACGAGGACATTTTCGTCCAAAAAAATTGGTCAACGGGGTTGACCGTTCGTTTTGGACGAAAACCATCAAAAGTGAGGGGTGTCATACATTCATGTAAACTTGTGGGGTGCACCTTAAATAAACGTAAAAAAAAAGGGTGCCACTCAAATTTTCTCTAACAATTATAATTACAAAATTTCAAAATTACCCTCATCTGGAAAACTGGATGTTACAAGGTGTGTACATGGTGTCAATGTGAAGTGGACATGAATGGGGGTTAGATGTGAACATACACTAGTGTACATGTGTGTATAGGGATATAGTGTACATGGCAGCAATAGGTAATGCAAATACATGTAGGTAGTGGGATAGGGTGTCAATGTGAAGTGAGGGGGAAACTGGAAGTGAAGAGGTTGTTCTCAGTTCAATTCATATGCATTGCATTTGTTAGGATACCTACATGCCCTTTCATTCCATTCAACATTTACATGTTTACATTTCATGTATGTAAAAAGAGGAAAAATGAAATGAAAAGGGAAGGGAAAATGGGACAATAGATGCGAAATACAACCCAACAATTTCAACATTATCTCATATTCAGATGAGAGCCCAAGCAACAAAGACATTCAACATATTGTCATATTGATTTATTTGGTAAACCAACATGTTCACCAAACTTTACCACTACTAGAGGCAACATGCACGTCTTGCTAACACCTTGTACCCGACAACTAGACCAATCTTATGAAGATGCTACCCCAACCACCGCGCATGAGAGAGAGAGAGAGAGAGAGAGAGAGACGCCGGAGAGAGAGATGATCGCCTTTGGGAGAGAGATAGCCGCCGGAGGAGAGAGAGTGAAAATTTGGGGGGAATGAAAAATTTCTTCCGTCGTTTTAAGTTAGGATCGTACATTTAGCGACGGACTAGCGACGGATAATATCTGTCGCTAAGCCGACGATGTACTAACATAACTGCCGACGGAATATCCGTCGCTACGTAGTCGTAAATTTATTCTGCTATTTCTCCGACGTCGTAACGACGGACTGGCGACATTTTCTCACCCTTAAAATAAAAATAAAAATTTATCAGCTTCTCGTCGGTAATCCGTCGGTGATTTGTCGAAAGTCCGTCGCTAATTTCGACGGAAAAAATCCGTCGCTAATTGCCTGTATTTTGGTAGCGCAAGCAGACGCTTAAAATATTATACAGGTACGAGTGAAACATCTGAAGAGTTGGATAGGACTTTTAAGATACTACAGGAATCCACTATATCAGATTTTTTATGGATAGACAGATAGATAGAAGGTGCTTGCTTGCTTAGTAGCTATTAGAGTCAGTGGCTGGAGCATTAACCCACAGATTTTCCAATAGAGCCTGGTTTAGTTAGCTAAAAGAATCCTTTTGTGATACTTCCTTCTCCAGTGCAGCAAAGAAAATACTGGTAGTCTAGGCAAGTCGCACAACATTTTTGCAATATACTCACCAGAACAAACAGACAAAACTATCCTCTAAAATAAAGGCCCGGAGAGCCAAATTTTTGTGATCAAATTATCAATACATTCAGGTAAAATGCAATGTCAGGGAGAAAGCATACTATTGACTGGAAATTTATGCGGAAAAAACAATGTTATTAGAAATTATCTCAAGTCTTTCCCCAAGAACTGGGTGTACATACTAGAACTATAGCTAAAAAGTCGATGAATCTGTGATGCTATAACAGTGAATGTTGTATATACGAACCTCAGCATCACATAATCCAAAATTACGCCCCGTTGGCGTGGTTCAGCATTCTGCTGACGTCATCTTTCACCGGGAGAATCAAACCCAGGATTGCAACAAAATTCGACACAGCCAGCATGACAAAAACCCAATCCCAGCTCTTAGTTAAAACATATCCAGTAGCAAAAGTTCCCAAAGCTGCCCCTAGCGAACCAATACCATCAACAATGCCTATGACTGTGCCCAAAGCTCTTTTATTACCCACGGTTCGAGTACCCAAATCAACTGAGACTGCCATTGAGATGAGCACATATGGACCGTTTACGAAAAAGCCTATCAGGATCATCAAAATAATGTTTAGAAAGATTGATATCCTTCCGTATGGTCCGAAGAGAGCAATGGTTGGGATCGAGACAGCAAGAAAAATAACGCAAGTAACTGAACGAGCACCAAGCCTATTTGAAATGAACTCGGCTGAAAATCCGCCGAGTAACCCTGCACAATCATATAAGAATGACAGGAGTCCTACCATTCGATGAGAATACCTCTGGCCGGCAACATCTACAATAGCAATATACAATCCGGTTAAGTATCATTGGTATATCACGAGAACTTATTTATTGTAAGTATATACAAGCATTGCAACTTAAAATTTATGATACCGAATGATTAGCATCATTATAACCAAGTGAAAACTTGATAAATATTGTAATCAAATTTCTGTTTGAATTACAATAGAATGGAATTCAAACTTGTAACTGTATGAGTTCATATATATAACGAGTTCAAGCCCACATCTTATGAAAATCTTCTTGCAAACTACTACAACAGTTCTAACTTCTATAGTAGGATACTAGACACGAATGAGGTTCAATCTTACACAGCTATTGATCAAATCAACAATGGTGGATTTGCATTGTTTGTTAGTCGAATGTACCCAGAGAACGTATGCACTTTTTAATTATTAATATCATAGCTCTGTTTGTGGGTCAGACACCTTCATATCTTGCAAGGTATTTGCATCAAAGTGAACACATGTTAGATACGGAGAGCTTTACATTTACAATATGCCTAAATGAACATGGTTAGGAAGAGTCTTAAAGTTAGAGACTAGTCTACTTTTGTCCCACATTGGATAGAGTTGTATGAGTACATTTACTATATGTGTTATTTTCTACAAACTTTTAATCTACAAAATGCACCATTCCATATTTTTAAGCAAACGCGACCAGCATACGTACCGTAGCGGCCAATGCAGAACGGCAGCCAGTATAGAAAAGTATATGCGACCAGCTTTGAGAAAAACAAAGAGAAAGCATACGGCGCCAGGCCTTGGAGCCTACACGCGTCCCAGAATCCCATCAGCGTGTTCTCCGCATCCGCTGCGGCCGGTCCATTCTCCCCAACCGCTGCGGCCGGTCCATTCTCCCCAACCGCTGCGGCCGGTCCATTCTCCCCAACCGCTGCGGCCGGTCCATTCTCCCCAACCCCTGCGGCCGGTCCATCCTCCGCCTCCCCAACCCCTGGAGCCAGTGCATTCTCTACATCCGCCCCATCTGGTGCAACGGGCCCTACATCTGGCAACGGCACCCACCAGGGAATACACGGGAGCAATGTATACACCCAGAAGCCCTGCGGGGCCTCCCCCGCCCCATTCTCCTGCGGGGCCTCCCCCACCCCATTCTCCTGCGGGGGGGCCTCCCCCGCCCCATTCTCCTGCGGGGCCTCCCCCGCCCCATTCTCCTGCGGGGCCTCCCCCTGCGGGGCCTCCCCCTGCGGGGCCTCCCCCTGCGGGGCCTCCCCCGCCCCATTCTCCTGCGGGGCCTCCCCCGCCCCATTCTCCATCACTAATCCAACATCTTGGGGATGAGCAACAGGAAATACAACAATAAAAAAAGCTATAACCACGAGCAGAATTCCAGGCAGAGCAAACGACCAGCCCCATCCGTAGTCCAAGCCGGACATGGCCACGAGTGAACCGAGAATATTACCCAAGGAAGTGTGCGTGTGCCAAACGCCCATAATCATCCCCACGCTGTTGGATCCCCCGTTCCAGTTTGCGAACACTGAAACCACACATGGCCACGCCAGTGACTGGAAAAATCCTCCAGTGATGTTGAACACCACAAAGTACACGAAGTACTCGAAGCGGAGGGCGTAGGCGACGGCGAGGGCGAGGAGGGAGAAGGCGGAGAAGAGGGAGGAGAAGAAGAGGAGGCGGCGGGGGGGAGTAGCGGTCGGCGAGGAGGCCGGAGATGAACATAGCGAGGGCGTAGCAGAGGAGGAAGGCGAGGTCGAGCTGGCCGAGGCGGTGGACCCCGCCGGGGGTGGAGAAGGTGGAGAAGGAGTGGAGGTGGGACTTGGCTAGCGAAGGAAATTTTCTAGAGGCGTGGAAAGAGGTGTACGCGAAGAACGTGAGGTACAGAGCGATTTTTCGGTAGGGGACGGCGGCATTCGCCATCACGATCGCCATGGTCGGTCCTCGGTCTTTGGGAGAGGAGGTGGAGAGAGAGAGAGAGAGAGAGAGAGAGGAGAGAGGGGGGGGGGGGGGGGGGGGGCAAATCAAGAAGGCACCAGAAATATTGTTGGCTGCAGAAAATATATTCCTTACAGCCGCGCGCTGATTCCTAACAGAATGTTGCTTTTCCTACAACAACAGACAATAGCGCCAAAATGAAATAGTTAGTATGGGTGCAACTTGGGCGGGCTAAACCCGAATCCGATCGGGTAAACCCGTTAATGGGTTGGATTAGGGTTGAAGATACTCGGGTTCGGGTTCGGACTCGGGTTAAAATATTTGAACCCGATCAAAAATCGGGTTGGGCCTCGGGTTAATATAGTTTCATACTTCTTAAAAAAAAAGTTTAAATCCTAAATTTCTCCACCCAAACTCTTCAACCCCTTATCCTAAATTTTATTTCAGTTTGTATTTTGTAATGATTAAGACTTAATTGCTATTTGATTATGAGTTTAATATTACTTTTGTTTATAATTATTTCAAATATTATATTAGAGTCCGATAAACCCGATGGATCCGACCCAACCCAAGCCAAACCCGATCCTCCGGGCTTGGTCTTGGGCTTCATATATTGAACCCGAGGTCGGGTCGGGCTTGGGCTCGGGCTTGACTTATGATTCATCGGGTTGGGCTCGGGTTGACCTCAAGCCCGACCCAACCCGCCCGAGTTGCAACCCTAATAGTTAGTAAATTAGTCGCCAGTTGATTTGGACCCGGATTGGACCCTTGCAGTACGTTCAGCATAAACCTTTTTTTTTGGATTTTTTGACTTTCATCCCACTTATTAATATGACTTTGTACTTACATCCCACTTTTTATTTTTTTTAGACTTACATCCCACTTTTCGTCACTAAAAGTATTTTTCGTGACAAAACAAATACTTTTTGTGACAAAATGAATGTTTTTCGTGACGAAAAGTGGGATGTAAGTCTAAAAAAATTAAAAAGAGGGATGTAAGTACAAATTCATATTATTATTATTATTATTATTATTATTATTATTATTATTATTATTATTATTATTATTATAAAACCTAAAACAAACCCTAACCTATCTCTCTCTCTCCCTCTCCCCTATACTCACCAGCCGCCACCCCCCTCTCCCGCTCATCTCTCTCCCCTCGGATAACCCCCTCTCTCTCTCTCCGAGCTCTCCCCCTCACTCTTGATCTCTCTCACTCCCATCTCCCCTTTCTGTCTCTCTCTCTCTCTCTCTCTCTCTCGGCCTCTCCTCGACCTCCGGCTCGGCCAGCTCTGCCGTGTCCACCACCATCGACCACCACCATCTCACTCCCGCCATAGCCACCAACATCGTCATCGCCTTCTTCTCCTCCGCCCCCTCTTTCTAGAGTCGTGTCGCCGTCGTCTCCACCATCTCCTCTGCCTCCGCCCCTTTCCGGAGTCGCACAGCCACCTCCTCCCTCTGCTACCTCCGTCGGGCGCAGCGCTGTCGCTGCTGCTCGTTCTCCACCGTCGGGAGCCCGTCCTGACTTAGCTGACGGTTCCCCAGCAGCTTCTCTGCCTCCTTCCTCTTCTCCTCCGTCGCGGCCACCGCCACCGCCGTTGCTCCGTCGCAAGCGCTGTACGCCAGCCTCGAGCGACAGGACGCCCTTGGGCTCCACACTGCTTTGGCAGCATGTAGCCTCGAGCTTTGTGCCGTCCCCGGGCCGCCTGCCTTGGTGTGCGTGCACCCTCAAGCAGTATGCTGCCTCGAGCAGCACACCCATGATTGATGTGCCCCCCGTTCTTTGTGTCGTTTCGGGATCCGTGCACCCTCGATTCACATGTCCCCACTTTCTTCGTGCTTTTCGGGACATGTGCACCTCGATTTGTGCGTTGTCTCGGTTTTCGTACGACCTTGATCCATGTGCTGCTTCGGGCAGCGGGTCGCCTCGAGCCCCACGCTACCTCGAGCAACGTGTCATCTCGGTTTGTACGTCGCCTCGTTTTCGTGTGTAACACCCACTTTTCTAAAATGAGGGTAATTTTGAACTTTTGTAAAAGTTTATTATTTAATAAAATGATTTATGATTTATGAGAATTTTTAATTAATTGAATACTATTTAAAATTGGTAAATTATAATTTTGATGTGTTAGCTAGTGAACCCTAGAACTGTTGAGCCTAGAGACTAACCATGACCATGGAGACCAAACCATGTGATTAGAATGACTATTTACAACTTTTTAGGCTAAGGGTATTTTGGTCATTTTGTGACTTTTGAATTATTTAGAATTTTAATTAATTGGTGAATTTTATATTATTTTAATAATATTTAAATGATGTATTATAATTTTGATTATTTTTCATATTTTAATATTTTGGGAAAATTTTATATTTTTAATATTTTTTTATTGGATTTGTTTAGTCGGGTTTGAATTTTAACTCAATCCGACTTGTATCGAAGACCCGGGGTAGCTTCGACTCTAGTGTGGACCCACTCATTAGTTACACATGGCCCACATTTGACAATATTTAAGTTAGTACGGTTGGACTAATTGTTCATGACTAGATTGGGTTATTTTGAGACTCAAACTAGTCTATTTTAGCCCCAAACCCTAACCTAACTTAAGTTGAACCTAATGGGACAAGAGGGGCATTTTGGACTTTGCCAAAATGGGATAAATAGCCAATATGGCCAGCCACCAAAGGAGGGGAATGAGTCATCATTCATTTTGTTCTTAGCCTCTTTTTTCATCTCCTTGAGTTCTTCTCCAAATTTGAGAAGAACCTCTATTGATTTCATCTCCAAATCAACCCATTCCTCCATCCAATCTTCTCCATTTCTTCTCTACTCAAGCAAGAGGAGGTGCTAGCCAAGTTTGGGAGGAGTTTGCATTATTTTGTGTCTATTTGGAGATCCCTTCGTGTCGGTGTCGTATCGGAAGAATTTCTTGAGATTTCACCTCCCGGAAGGTAAAATCTACCCTCTAATCCAAACCCTCATGCATTTAGGAATATTTTGAACCCATAGAAATTTTTTCTATGGTTGTGCCTCCATTTGTGTCCATTTTGGGTCCATTTGGAGACATTTAGGAGTGTCCTTGATGTGTTGTTGTGTCCATGTGGAAAAATCCCAAATTTGGACACACTACGTGTTGTTGTTATGTGTGAATGAATTATTACATGTTTAATCTCATATTTTTGTATTGGAGATGTGTTATATAGTGTCTATATATATATATAAAATATATATATATATATATATATATATATATATATATATATATATATATATATATATATATATATATTAGTATAGAGAGTGAGTTCTTGATATATTATGTTATATACTTGTGTTTCTTTTGGCTCAAACTACCTAAATTCGTCATAATATTTATCCACGTTTTTAGCAGCAATAGCAACTTAGAAATGTCATAACTTTTAGATTAAAACTCCGATTTATCTTCCGTTTTTTTAAAAGAACCGTATCGAAGTTAGCTTTCCAAATATATATTTTAATAAGCCAAATTCATTCTGAAACTTTCTGTAAAATTATTTGAGTGTCAGCTGTACGAAAGACGAACGCGTTTCGGTATTTTTGCGATTCCGGGAGCTTCCGGACATGAAAATACGATCCGTTGAAAGTTTCGGAAAGCTAACACAAAGATCTATAACATACTTTAATCCTAGAATTTAATGAATGCTTAATTTGTACAATATTGATTTTAAATAGAAGATTACTATATGACATATGCGTTTTGTGTATCCTTGTATGTACAAATATGTATGTATGCATGTGTATATATATATGTGTGTGTGTGTTAAGAGAATGTAATATAATATAGAGTATGCATAAATGATATAATGTATGAAAGTATATAATGTATTCAAATATGTATGTATAGGTGCATGAATGAATGAATGCAATGCATGAATAAATGGATGAAATGCAAGCATGTGGGTAATGCAAGGTATTGAAACATGTATGCAAGTATCCATATGTAAGTAAGTAACGTAATCAAGTATGAATGTATGCTATATATGAATGCCAACATAATAGGAATGTATGATGCCATATTAGCACTTAGCACCATGTTCATATGTTAAAACCCCCTTCTACATGTTGACAGTAACCCCAAGCATGAATACACATAAAACCTACTTACTATTATGAGTAAACCCTTTGAAATATAAATAAACCCTTTTGATATGATTAACACCCACACACACACATGCTAAACCTACGCTTTACATGTTATTTCTTCTATGTGATACAATGAACCCTTGCTAAATGTTATCCTTCTAACATAACCTCCTCACATTTGAACACATTGTACTGCTATGTACAAATTGCCATATCCACATTCATGTATCACTCACTCCTTGTCTTTATGTACTTTGCTTGTAATAAACATATATATGAATATATATGTAATGTGTGTTCGATAACTTGTGTAGCTTTGTAATTTTGTGTGAGTGATAGTCTAGGCTTGGTTAGGCCTAATGAGACTTGTTAGTCTAGGTTTAGACGTAGTACTGCCTAGTTAACCTAGTTTGACTAGTACGGTTGACCAGAGTTGACCAAGAGTTAACTTTGACCTAGAATGACCTAGAATCATGTAGAATACATAGTAGAGCTTTATTTTACCATTTTGGACTTGTTGTGACCTTGTGATATTCTAAATAGGAGCCAGACACCTCTCCTCGGACAGTACATTTCCTTTGGACATTCAGATAGCAGGCGAGTACATTCTCTGATAGTTTTTTCATTTACTTGTCAATTAGTGTACTTCAGCTCTAGTTAGTTGTATGAGATTCTCTGTTACAACACGTATGGATATTCTGGATTCATGTAACACACATTTTTATCTGGCCTCTATTACTGGAATCATTCTGGAATCATTTACTGGTATCTTCATATTACTGGCTGGACTCATCTTGAATCATTTTGTCAGAATTCTGGATTCACTTGCTGGGAGGGGAAATACTAGAGTAAGACATGTGGACATACCCTAATTCTGGAATCACCCTTTACTGGAATCAAACTGGAATGATAGCCATCCCACCCGGCCAGGTGTAGATGTGCCGGATTACCTATAGCCGTTTACATGTCGATCTCGGTATTTTAAAACACACTGCTAGAGTATAGACTGGACTCACCCTGGAATTATTGATCTATAACTGGAATCGTCCCTTACTGGATCTCTTGTATTAGATTCATCTTGTACTGGACTTACATTGGAGTTACACTTGTCTACATTGCTGTCTGAACTTTATATCATATTACCCTGGTTCAGCTAGTTCTATTTTTACAGTCTTCATTTCTATGATTCTTCTCTTGTTTAGTTATTTACTTTCCTTGTACTTTATCTGTCTTTCTTACCATCACCTGAATATAAATTGCCATATTCATCAATATAACTGTCTATAACTGCTTTATAGTTCTCTGTCATTACTTGGGTTTTCTTGATGAGTTGTACTCGTTCCCGTCCTGATTGGACCTGTTGAAAATTTTATATAGGACGAGGAGGAGGCCTGCTTAGATACTTTCTATGGGACAGCCTTAGAGGACACTTGCGATCCGTACTTCCAGTCGGATCCCTTAGCTGTAGAGACTGTTGCTCCATAGATATCTTTATCTTATTTCATAGTTTTGGAGATTGAGTTGTATATTTGGATTTGTATTATTTCTGGATGTTAGTGGAGTTTATCTAGAAACTTAGCTTTCTCTCTATTTGTATTTCCTGTGGAATTGAAACTTGCATCTTTTATATCATTATGTCTTATCGTATTCTACCTTAGATGTGATTGAGATATATTATGTTATGTCACCCCCATTCGGGGAGTATAACTGTTATACCTTAAAATGTTAGATGTTGTGACTTAGGACATCGTTCTACCGCTGATACTGCGGCGTAGGCTGGACGTACCCACGTCTCGTGCCCTTACTCTAGGGTGCGGGTCATGACACGTTTTTAGTGGTGGCACATGCAGGTCGAGTTTATGTAGTGGTATTCAAACTAGAGTATCACTACAACCTGCAGTAGGATTAGGATATTTTTGAAGGTACTCAATCACAGTTAGGATTCCTTGAGAGATTCCTGGGACGACCCTTGAGAATCTTATTTAAACTTTATTTGAAATCATTTTCCTTGTTTGTTGCTCTCACTCCTTGATTATTGAATTTGATTTTGTTGGATCGTTGTTAATTTTGATTTTCCTATCGAGATGAATTTTATGGCCTGAGTTACGATATTTTCTGATAACATATTTGACGGGAATACATGGATGGTAAAACGTCTACTTGATTATGGAACCGTAGTTTATCGCAGCCATATTAGTTGGCGTAGCGGAAACATAGGGACCTGACTTCGAATATACGTATCTTGGTTATGAGATTGAAATTTCTCACAGCTATACTAGTCGGCATAGCAAGATTTCCAGACGACATGATTGTAGAGGTGCATACCCCAGTTATGGAATCTACCGTTTATCGCAGCCTTGCTTACTGGCATGGCGAGGACTCTGAGTAACATGATTTTGGACATATGCATTGATTATCAGATTGTATCTTGAGAAGGATTTTAAACATATCATCTCTATCGTACCATTCTGTTGTTATAAATTGTATTCCATCATCAAATAACTTAGGAGTAGGAGTATGAGTAGGAGTAGCTTAGCTGTTATTATAAATCTAGTATAACTTCTTGCTATAATTTTTTTTCTATATAATAAATCGATTTTGCTAGACCTTAACTTGGATTTGATATTATAGCTCTGGTTTTAAAATGGTTCCTTCTTTTAAACAGATAAACAGAACAGATTTTATCATTATTTCTTTTTGCCATTATTTCTTGTATTACCTTAAGATACTTGCCTGACTCGTATGCATGCTACACTTGATTACCAACCTATCTAAATGCATATTAATATGTTTGATGTTAATTTCTCAAATTTCTAATATTTTAATATAGTACGGTATCAGTGACTAGTTCTTTGTTTTCCAGATTAAATTCGTAAATTAAATATAAATTTTATGTTATTAGTCGTTGTTTACATCACTGCACATGTATGTTATATATAGGGTTTTAAATTTTAAAGAAATTGATTGAGTTTGTGTTTGAATTTGTCAAATCTGAGACCGTGTGTATTAACCCTTTAAGCCTGAATTCTAAGTGATTAGTCAATTTGCAGTTTTTAAATGTAATGTTTTGAGCCGTATACATTATTTTATGTAGGGATATAATGTTAGGTTTCATACTCTTACATGTTAGGTTGTGGTTGTGGTAAACGTTGGGTTGGTTTTGATGTTCGAATTTATCCAAAATCCTGAAAACTGAATACATGTTAACATTTTTTACATTGCTTTCAAATGTGTAGTTCAATTTCGGATTAATATGTAATGTTGAACTAAACTGAATGATTGAATCCTTCATTTCAAGTTTTAACCCATGTACACTTGACACTCTACACTAATGTTACAACAGCCATATAAACCTAACCCTTCATCTCCATATATATAATATATTATATATATATATATATATAATATATATATATATCTATTAAAATATATATAGATATATATATATATAATATATATTATATATATATATATATATATATATATAGTTTATGCATACATGTTATAATGTATATAGATACATAACTAAATCTCTACCTCTCTATACATAGATATACATATATATGGTTAGCCATGCATGTTATGAGTAAATAACTTGTGCCTTGTAGAATGTTTAACCAATATGCCATGAATAGTATAACTTGATAGCTATTGTTTTGAGACCCAAATCCTCCTATACACTTTCATGTTATTTCACACATACAAGCTTACTATCTAACCATATGAACATGTCCACATACACCCATACACACACTAACCACATAACATTTATATAATGTTAGCTTTTCCCTCTCTAACACTCTCTCTTTCTATATATATTATATTGTGATTGGATTCAATGCTATTGACTTTCGTTCCTTAAACTTTTGGTTTGGTTTTTCTTAAATAGTACCCCTTTATAGATGATCAGTAGTTATCTTATTTTTCATAATTATCAGTTTTCATATAGGATGGTAGACTACCTTACAGATTTGATGATTATTGTTTTTGTAACTTTTCTAGTTCAACACCCTTGATTGCTTGTATGTATTGATACCCTGATTGTTTTGGTCTAGTGTGACTAGTATACCTAGATGAGACTTTCATTACCACCGTATGCCATGATCATGTATGCCGTCCTTTTAAATTGTATGATTGATTAAGTTTTGAGATTTTGATTGTGGGGTTTGACCTGGAAGGGGTAGGAACATTTTAATTTCGAGGACAAAATTTTCTAAGGAGGGTAGACTTGTAAACACCCACTTTTCTAAAATGAGGATAATTTTAAACTTTTGTAAAAGTTTGTTATTTAATAATAGGATTTATGATTTATGAGAATTTTTAATTAATTTAATACTATTTAAAATTGGTAAATTATAATTTTGATGTGTAGCTAGTGAACCCTAGAACTGTTGAGCCTAGAGACTAACCATGACCATGGGGACCAAACCATGTGATAAGAATGACTATTTACAACTTTTTAGGCTAAGGGTATTTTGGTCATTTTGTGACTTTTGAATTATTTAGAATTTTAATTAATTGGTGAATTTTAGATCATTTTAATAATATTTAAATTGATGTATTATAATTTTGATTATTTTTCATGTTTAATATTTTGGGAAAATTTTATATTTTAATATTGTTTTATTGGATTTGTTTAGTCGGGTTTGAATTTCAACTCAATCTGACTTGTATCAGAGACCCAGGGTAGCTTCGACTCTAGTGTGGACCCACTCATTAGTTAGACATGGCCCACATTTGACAATATTTAAGTTAGTATGGTTGGGCTAATTGTTCATGACTAGGTTGGATTATTTTGAGACTCAAACTAGTCTATTTTAGCTCCAAACCCTAACCTAACTTAAGTTGAACCAAATGGGACAAGAGGGGCATTTTTGACTTTGCCAAAATGGGATAAATAGCCAATATGGCCAGCCACCAAAGGAGGGGAATGAGTCATCATTCATTTTGTTCTTAGCCTCTTTTTTCATCTCCTTGAGTTCCACTACCAAATTACAGTACTTTAGCGACGGCCATTTAGCGACGGAAATTTTCCGTCGCTATCACCGTCGGATCCCCGACGGATTTGTGACGGAATACCGATGGAAAGCAGTGGACAATTTTTTTTATTTTTTTATGTCCATATCCGTCGCTATGCCGTCGATAGGTAGTCGGCCATGTAGCGACGGTTTTATATCCGTCGCTAGAACGTCGGACATTTGGCGGCAAAAGCCTAAAATATTGGCGCGAGATTGACTGACGACTTAGTGACGGAATAATCCGTCGCTACTCGCGGAGATTTACTGACGCATTAGCGACGGAATAATCCGTTGCTAATCCGTCGCTAAATTTACGTTCCAGACTTAAGTTGAAACGACAGGGGGAATTTTTCATTCCCCCCAAATTTCACTCTCTCTCCTCTATCTCCTCTCTCTCTCTCTCTTCCGCGGTGATCGATCGGCGACCCCCTCTCTCTCTCCCGCGGCGGTGATCGGCGACCCCCTCTCTCTCTCTCTCCCAAAGGTATTCCTCTCCCTCTCCCTATCTCTCTCTCTCTCTCTCTCTCTCTCTTTCCGCTCTCTCTCTCGCGCGCGCGCGCGGTGGTCGTGGGTGCAGCGGGCGGGGGCGTCGGGGGCTGCGGGGGCGGCGTCGACTGCGGGAGGCGGCGGTGGCGGCGGTGGCGGAGGGTGTGGAGGGGGCGGTGGGAGGGAGGGGAAGCGTTGGAGGGATGGGGGCGCGCGGGGGCTGGCCGCGGGGTGCGGGGGGTTGCGGAGGGGGGCTGGCCGTGCGCGGGGGGCGGGGGGTGTGGAGGGGGCGGTGGGATCGAGGGGGCGGGCAGCGTTGGGGGGGGTACGATGGGGGCGGGGGCTGGCCGCGGGGTGCGGGGGGGGGGGGTATGTGTGGAGGGGGGCTGGCCGCGGGTGGCGGAGGGTGTGGGTGGAGGGCGGCGGTGGGAGGGGGCGGGGGGTGTGGAGGGGGTGGTGGGAGGGGGCGGGCAGCTCCTCCTCCTCTCCCACAGACACACACACAACGGACAAACACACACACACGGACACACACACACACGGACACACACACACGGACACACACACACACACGGACACACGGACACACAGACAACACACACACGGACACCACGGACACACAGACACACGGACACACAAACTGAGAATTAGTACATCGTTTGGTTTACTGATTTATGGATGATTAAATCATTAGGTTTAATCCTATGTCATGTCTGGGTTTAAGTTATATGTTATGATTCATGTTGGCATGGGATTTTGGTTTTTGAATTGAGCTGTTACATTCTTTTACATTCTGTTACATATACTTACCAGATGGCACCATGACCTGAGGCAGCACGTCGTTGAAGAAAACAGTGAATGCTGAGGTGGCTCCTCCTACAGTTGAGGAGGAAGTGGCACCGGTTGCTAGTGAGACCGGGAGTTCTAGTCATCCAGCACCGGTAGCGTAATGAGAGAGTGCTTTTGATGCAGTCCTGGCAAGGGACGACGCCTCTCCTCGCACCAAAAATCTCGCTTTTCGGAGGTGGTTGCGTGAAAGTATCACTGAGCGTTTGCGTGAGCAGCGTGGCAAGCATTAGCTATTAGTACTTATTGTATTGGACTATTTTTATTGGTTGTTTTTGTTTTAGACTATTTGTATTGGACTACATATATGAATTAGAACTGTGTCAATCTCTGGATTATATTGGACTACGACACCGCGGTAACATAGTTCTTGCAGCCATTCGACTGGCGAGGAAGAAAACTATGTATCCGTAGATAAAGTGGACTGTCCTCCGACCTCATCCCTCGGCAATGATGATACGACAACCAACCGGAGAGGATACTCCGAGAGATCCATCTGGGTAGGACGTATACTCTGAGAGATCACCTTACAGAAATGATATCAGTAGTGGGATCGAATGTTGGAGAAGATATTATCACAGTATACGTCCTCTCCTCCACGATGGCTCTAGACCCATCTGCTCGTCCCTGCTTCCATTTCTTGTTTGACTCTCTCAGCCACGCATTATATATTGGTTTGGTTATGCTATTTTTTCACCTCCATTTGCATTAGTCCCTGCAGCATTCGACTGCGCGAGGCAGAGAAACTATGTAGCCGTAGATAAAGTTGCCTGTCCCGACCCTCATCCCTCGGCAATGATGATACGACACCTATCACTATATCTATATAGTAGTAGATGATGTCTTAGATTACATTAGCGAGTTCATCTTGATTCTGTTACGTCCTTCAGATACTATATACGATAAGAACATAGATGATTCACACTAATGTATGCTAGAATGAATCTTGACTTGTGTTCTGAGCATCCGTTCTGATCAAGCATCTTCCTTCTCCTCCTCCACCATGGCTCTGAACCAATCTGCTCCCTACTTCCCTTCTTATTTGACTCTCTCAGCCACATATGACATCCAGCTCAAGTGTAGAGTCGGGGGAGAAGAAGTGGGCAGGAAGATGAGGGGGAAGCAGCACAGCCTGCAGCATGACCGAAGGAAGTACAGAGGTTTCTTCAATAGCCGTAGGAGAAATAGTCCTACGGCTGTTGAAGAAAACCTATGTACTTCCTCGGGTCATGCGCCGGCTGTGCTGCTTCCCCTCTCCTGCCCACTCTTCTCCCCGACTCTACACTTGAGCTGGATGTCATATGTGGCTGAGAGAGTTAAATAAGAAGAAGGGAAGTAGGGAGGAGCAGATGGTCAGAGCCATGGGGAGGAGAGGAGAAGGAAGATGCTTGATCAGAACGGATGGCTCAGAACACAAGCCAAGATTT